>VWPW01029434.1:961135-1309512 GCA_013389825.1 Crypturellus undulatus
GAAAAAAGGAAGAAAGAAAGGAAGGAAGGAAGGAAGGAAGGAAGGAAGGAAGGAAGGAAGGAAGGAAGGAAGGTGCAGCCAAGGCCACCAGTAGCCTGGTGCTTCATTTTAGCTTCCCTTATTTAAATCTCCTTTAATCCTTCATCTGCAATTAATAAGATTTGCCATTTAAGAAAAGTTCAGAGGGTTCCTCATTTACTGTGGAAACATAAAAGTAAAATTCTGGCCTTTCATCATCTAAAATGTATATAAAACTTTTTGAATCAAAAGTCTCTTTCAAACATCTCTGAGGGTGACAAAAATATGCCAAAAATGAACAGTTTATTGTCAAAATCCCAATACAGTAACAAAGATATTAGCCAAGATGATGCTCAGTGGTATACAGAGTTGGCATCAAAAACCGAGCATACATCTATTTTGGAACATACCTTTTCATTTACAATACAAAGTGAAGCAGTTAAAGGTTCAAAGATTATCATATCAAATAAGGTCAGACATGGACAGAAATGAAAACTGCAATGAATGTTAAATGCAGAGTCTTATACCAATGTTAATAATAAAAAAAGGATCTGCAATGCACGCATGTTTTGTGTAGTTTTAGACACAGGCAAGATATTTGTACCTGGAACTGACTGTTTTCATAGTGAAGCAGAGAAGAGGCTGAGATGTGGATCCTCCCATCTGACCAAAGCAAGAGGCTAATGAAGGACACCAGGGTGTTGCAGGCTCCCATGAAAGAAAGGATCTTTTCTATTACCTTCTCTATATTAGCTTTTGATATGTTTTTCACCTGTTATTTAGGCAGGACTCCCTCCCTTTGCCCGTACTTTGAATATCTTGTTAAGTAGTAAGGTTTTTGCCGGGAGTGGGGAAGGACAGAGGACACTGACACCAACATGCAGCATGAGTGGAAGGTCACCCTGGGGGACTGGAGGTGAGGGGTGCTTGTCTTGAGAAATGCTTGTGCGGGGATGACCCCCAACAGAGACAACTGCTGCACAAGCCGAGGACCCATCAGTGCTGATAGTGCAGCTGAGGAATGCCTATTGCATCAACAAGCTTTTCTTTCAGATGGATTCCTTAGGAGGCACGTCTCGTTCCTTCCTCTGTGATATAAGTATATGCTGTGTATCTCTTGTAAAACATGAGTAGCTTTATATGCAAGGAAAAACAGGAAAACGCAGTGTATGTGCATATTATATTTTGGATATACGCAAGGAAGACACTCAGCAGTGAGTTGTTTCTGGCTATTCTGTTTAATAGCATTTAAATGGGACTAATTACCACAATTAGCCTTCTGAGATGTCCTAATTAGATTTCTTTTCCTGATCTGGCAAAGCTAGACTAGATTTAATGAAAGGGTTGTTTGAAAGAACACTACTATTTCAAATAAAGTATGTAAGAATGACATTATTCACACATTTCTAAGATCACGGTTGTCATATCATTTCAATGCTTAACCATCTCTAAAACCCAAATTTCCAAAGGCAAAAAAAATCTTGCTCCTCAGAATGGCTTTAGCCCTATCAGTTATTAATTTGCAATCATGCCCAAAAAAGTGTTGAAAACTCGTCTGTGATGAAATCATACAGAAACCTTGAACTAAATTGTTTACTGCAGCCTTTAAAGCACTCAGGTTTTTGTAAAGAAGTCTAAACACACCGAAGGGAGATGGTTTCACACCTTACTGCAATTAAATTTGTTGCACAACAAACATAGTTCAGATCAACAAGGAGAATGGCAACTTCCAAAAGAAAAAACAGACAACTCCTTCCCCACTCCCATACCCATGTACATGTGTAGCAAAGGGAAAACAACAGTTCATAAAATCCTGTAAAAAACCTTACATGTCTCTAATGACATTTTGAGATTTTTCAAACAATAAAAAACCCTCCCAAGGAGCATACTCAAGGAGTAAAGCCTACCATCAAACTCCCTGACAAAAAACCTTAAATTACCACACTACTTTCCCATGCATGTTGAAAAGGAAAATGGAGATGAATATGAAACACCGCGTCTAAGATCTATTTTTCAAAGTGTTGAAGCCAACACATGAAAGTGAAATATTTCTTCGCCTCTGTAACTATAGATCCACCACATTAATGCAAGACAACGACTGAAAGCTAAACCAAGGCGTTTAAAGGCTAAGGAAAGAGAGGTAAGAACTGCAATCTGGTTTTCTCAAGGAGGGCATAATAAATTATCTGTAAAAGAAACAAAATTATTCCGCATTGTAAGGGAACTAAAAAACTGCCTGTTAGACACCGAAAGATACCTAAGAGGGAAATTTCAAAAGTGAAGCATCTAATTTATTCTTATTTTTAAAATGCCAGTCCCTCCTGGGAGTATGAAATAAGGTACGTGCATAATAACCCAAAAACCTCAAGAAGATGCAGAGACAGATGGAAATGTAAACAAGTTTGAAGGATCTCTGCCAAAAGTCTGCTCAAATCCACTGTCCGATCATTAAAGAATAAACATCATACAAACCCCTTTGTTTTGAATGAATTACAACCTGGAATTACTTGGCAAATATACAGTGCAGAATGCCATGGAAATAAATAATAATGATAATAATAAAAGAATCTAGTATACAGGGACATATTTGCAAGTCATCTCCTTCTGTGCAAAAACCACAAAACATGCCTTTAGGATTCTGTTGGCTGAGGACATGGGAAAAAATAACTTTTAACTTTTTGTTCCCTGGCTCTGGCAGCAGCAGGTTAGAGGCATTGACAACTGCATGTCCATGGAAAATTGGCCTGTCCTACACCATCTACCCCAGAGCAGTCCTTACATGGTCCTCAGGACCATGGTCCAAATAGGCCATGGGACTCCAAGGACGCTTGCGCACTCAGAGGCACATCAACACCGGGGCAGCTCGTACACCCCAAGGTGTGCGAGCCCCAAAGTTACATCTTCACAGTCTCTGTGATAAAGAGACCAGCTTTAATACTTCCCAGGACTTAGCCCTCTGGTAGTTCAGGTGGCTGATTTCCCTGCTGTGATTCACATCTCCATCACAGTGAAATACCTCTTCAGAAAGAAGAGAAAATAAGCTAAGTGGGGTTTTTTTTGGCTCACTCCACTCTCTCGTGACAGCATGCATCTTAAAATGAGGGTTATTGTCAGGGAAGGTGCCCAGCATGGTGATCGTACATAAAAAGAGGCAATAGATATTTACAGAGTAGGGAACTGGACTTGCAATGAGA
The DNA here is from genome assembly GCA_013389825.1 of Crypturellus undulatus. Taxonomy (NCBI): domain Eukaryota; kingdom Metazoa; phylum Chordata; class Aves; order Tinamiformes; family Tinamidae; genus Crypturellus; species Crypturellus undulatus. The sequence goes on from VWPW01029434.1 coordinate 964,348, forward strand.
CCATCAGTATTCTGTCCCCCTCTAACTGGACTCGATGTCTCAGCAGTCCCTTTTGCTTGATGGCGTCAGCAGCACCTACTGGGAACCGTCTGGCCAGACAGGAAAATGGACACACTGCTTTTAATTACGTGACTCACTGGCTAATGGAATGATGTTTGATCGGCAAAGAAATTCTATGTTTCCTTTCTGTAACAGATTGCACTGACTAGATTCACTTGTGTAATAACCCCTTTACTTTTAAAATACCCAAAAGCTGCAACAGGATCCTAGATGTTCAGTACACACATGTTATAGGAGCTAGGGATGAATGATGTTTTCCTGCCCATGGGCACAGAAAAGGACTAGACTTTCATCTTATCAATGCCCTCATAGATTCGAAGTAATTCTATTTAAATCAGTGTGGACCTGTCAGACACTGCAAACCCAGGGAGAAAAGGGAGCTGACAGCAGGATGGTAGTAATCAATTGTATTAGATATGCATGGGATGATAGTGCACAAAGCTTTGATTTATATATATACATATATATGTATGTTCACAATAGGTGTAAGCAAGAAAATAGATTCTCTTGTTCATCTCTTGAGGAGTTCTGCTAAGGATGCACTAGTATAGATCTATTTCTTTTCATCTAGGTTCTTCCTTTCTCATCCCAGTTGGTTTCCTACCTTACCAGTGAATTTCCACTGCTAAATTAAGGAAATACTTGAGTGTCCTTTATGTAGTTAGTTATGCTTACATGTGCTTTCTCTGTTTGATGAAAGATGTGACTGAGCCCACGTGAAATGGCTCCCACTCTCTGATTCCCCATTAACCTTTCCTTGAAGTGGGCAGTTTTTTTGTGAAAAGCTGCAATATCAGCCATGTCATTTTTACCAAGGAGAGATGGGGCATGCACAAACTTGTCCTTTCGCCATAGGCAAGGAGGATCCAAATTCAGAGGGGTCTCTTGAGGAGAGTGTTGTAAAAGAAGGTAACTAGGGAAGAAGCAAGCAAGGTTCTTGAGAGATCCGCTCTTAGTTCCCAAGGGATATTAGTTTTATAGGTAGGAAATTAGCCAAGTGGTTTAGAAGAATTGGTAACCTCAGGCTTTCTACAGATTTCTCCCCACGCACATGTCCTAACAGCACCTGCTGAAGTGGCTTATACAGAAGATAGTGCTCAGATGTTTTCTCAGTCCGGACATAGTGTGATGGAAAGTCAAATCAGTCATAAAGCTCCATCCTCTCACACTTTCCTTGTCAACTTCCTTCCTTTCCTCTTTGCAAAGCTTTTCCCTTTTCAATAACTATTTCTGAAAAGGAAAACTTTCACAGACTTTGGGGTTTGTTTTGTGTGACATCTTTGCAGCTCATAATTGGGAAAAGTGTTAAATCAGCTGTTGGCTTGAGTAATTGATGTGAAACCTGCTGATTGGGGCCTGGGAGGTGTAGAGTTCCCCAGGTGAGACTAACAAACAAATTTAGTGTGAGAGCCCCAAGCTGGGAAAAAGCACCAAGAGCAATCAGGGAAGCAGGCTAGGAAGGGAGAGAAAGGCTCGGCGGGGGATTCGAAGAACCTGGCACAGGGTCCCTGTTGTGTTTGGCACCACATAAAGCACAACTCTGTGCTAACTGCTGTTCTCCCCTCCCTCTAATTGCAGACAGATACAGTCTCACCCATTCATTTCACCATCCTGTGGGGTGAGTGAACTTCTAACTGTTTAGAGGTCATTTCACAGTGTGGTCCAGGTGATTATTCAAATCCCTTGGGTCTACAATATCTACCTTAAATCTTGTGAAAACTGGCTTAATTGCGAGCTTGGATTTGTTACTCCCCCTTCTCAGACAGGGCAGGATGGTTTCAAAAGGCAATTACAATTTGACAAATTCATAAAACTGAACTCTTCAAAGCCAAGGAAGATTTTGCTTCATTTTCACTTGCAGATGAGACCTTATAAGGCTGCTTATTTCATCAGACGTGTTGAACAGTCACACACACACAGCTAGGCATTGTGCTTGTTTATTCTTACATGTGCTCATTTGGGTCAGCAACATTATTACAGTGGTGTAAGTGTCTATGCATTAAGAAAAATATTGATCTGAAGCATTTCTCTTTGTATGTCTAGTCAGTTCAATCTAGTGTCTATGTCCCCTTGCCCCTACCCATCCAGTCTCATAGGAACTAACAAAAATATTTAAATGAAAAAAGCCTCTTATATGTTATCCGAGAGACAATCCTGAGTACAAAAGAAAATAAATACATTTCAGAGCAATATTTCATCATTTTTAAGGCTATGTTTTCATTCTGTTTGGTTTGATTATCAACAGTGACCTTGCTTTCATATGCTTTTTTTTGAGTAATATTTAACAAGAAACTTACAGCACACTTGTCCTTTCTCCTGGATCCCTGCTACACTTGCCTGTCTGCCCATATACCTCACCTGAAAAAAAAAGCATCGAAAAGCATCATCACAGCCTGCTGACCTCCCCAGATCTGCTCTTCCCCAAACTGCACTGCTGAATCTAACATCTTCATGTTATGTTCCTACATATTGACTGGCACTTCAGTCACGTATTCCAAAATTGCATGATCCTACCATCAAAATCTACCAGAGCCTGTAGCTGCACAGAGTTTATGTATGTGGTGATACTTTTGTGACCTACCAGGGCAGAGACTATGCAAAATTATCTTGATTCTCAGATCTACAGGCACCAGTGTGCTAAAATGGGACTTGCTCCTTCATTCTCTGTAAAAAGTCTCTCCAAGAGAGTTTCATGAGAGCAGTTTCCTAGTTTTCAATTGCTGTGTCCCTGGGACCAATGTGGCATAAATGGCTCTTACACCTGCAGCATGACTCAGGGAGTCCAGCTATTTATTTGGTGCAGCTGGGCACAGTGTTGCACATTGCTTATTAAGCCTTGAAATACATACTTGTTTGAGTCCATCCTTTACAGTACATTATCATCCCCACATTTCCCACCATTTCCCAGACTGCATTCCCAGATCTTGGTGGGTAAGTAACCTCAGCAAGAGGTTCCCCAAGGCCTTCCCAAGGAGAGTTCCTATCTCACCCTACTGCTGCAGGACCAGAGGCAAGACCTGACCAAGGTCTCCTTCTTCGTTCTCAAATCACGCAGTCATGGCTAGAAATACCGAGTATCGAGAGAAACTCTTAGGCTGCAGAGCCGGAGAGCTTTTCCACCTGGTGCATTTGATTTTTAAGCGAATGCCAGAAGCCCGCTGCCCGTCAGGGAGGTGACATTGTGAATCCCATTAACTGCTCATCTCTCCCTGCTATCTGCAGGTACTATCAATACACCTTCTACCACCTCTCTTGGGAGAGCTGAGACACTTGGCAATTAATTTGCAGGATCTCAAGCAGAAAATTATCTCTCTGTAGAAGGAGCATATTCTGACTGGTCTCCATTTTAAGGCAGATACTGTAGAAATGGTTGCTATTCCCATGAAATTCAGAGCAGGCATCTCAGCTTATCCCCTCTTACTGCTTCTGGGATTTGTGTAAGCAACAAGGGGCCATGCTGCTGTACACAAAAACCACATCGAAGCATGGCCAGAAATGCACTCCAGACTGAACAGCTCATATGGAGCCCTCTGACTATTGCTGTCTGCATCTGTGTGAAAATGCCGCTTCCAGCCAGGTCTTTGGAGCAGGCAACTGGATACAGAGAAAACATTTTCTTCTCCTCTTTATTTTCACCAGGGGAAGCAACACCTTTAGCACGTAATCTGCAACCAGGAGTTGCACAGTTGCAGATGAGAGGTAGAAATTCTATTATTTTCTTCATATAAAGCAAGCCAAGAAATAAATATGTTTTATTGATTATTTTGATTGTGGACCTTGGGAATAAAGTCTGTTCTAAATGACATCTGCCATTTAAAACTTTAGTGACATGACACTAAAATATGTCATCTAATTTCCAATTTACATCTATCATCTTTTCCCACAACTACTAACCATTCCAACCTACTAAATGCTCCAAAATACATAGGTTCATCCTCAGAATATAAAGTATATCATATAAAAAATTTTTATACACACTTGGAATTTCCTTGAAAAAACAAAATCTGTTGCTATAAACATTTATGTTCAAGAAATGTAACTATGCCTATTAAGAAATAAAAATAATTCTTACTAGAAAAAGAGGTTTTCTTGGAACACCATGCACGACTTTACAGAAATCTCAAAAAAAGGGTAATAAAATGATGATATATAAATTAAATTGATGTATACAAACTGATTTTTATGCAGTTTTAATCTAAAGTTAAAAATGTAGCTTTCTGTGAATGCAGTGATCTCCTCTGCATTACTATAAATCTGATAAGAGGAAATTTCTTTAGCTGCAGTGACTTCATAAATTTATCAGGTACATGAATCTTAAAGGCAAGGTCTACCACACTACTGCAAAGCTAGTGATACCAATTCATTCTCCCCACTTCCAGGTGAGTTAGTCTACAATAGCTCAGCAACTTCGGACTCATATTCTTAAGGAAATCACAGACATTCATCTTTCCTTAGATTTTTTAAGTTCCCGTAAAAGCAGTTAATTCATAATCTGGGCTTAAGTAGTAATTTCTTTTCTCTCACTTAGCGTTAAAGTAATATTAATTATTTAATGTTCATTAAAGTAACATCAATTATTTTAATAACAGGAGCTGCGGTCTTCCAAGTTCCCACTCAATTAAAGCTCATCTCATACTTTTGGCAACAGATCCCAACATAAAAAAACACAGGAGAGAACCAGACCCCAGAATCCCTAGAAGTACCTTCTTGTCTGGCAATGTCTTGCAAAAATCTGTTTGTGTATCCATTTTAGTTATTTCAATACAGATTTAAACAACATAGTCACTGAGTATCTCTCTGCATTTAGTGTTTTTACCCACACAGCCTCTCTGTGAAGTAAAGAAATGCCATTATCCTATGAGTCAGAATAACAAAGTACAGTGTTTGTCTGCCCTAATTTGAGTAGCTGAAATTAGATGTGCCCCGGGCTCATGCACAGAATAACCCTCTGAATCACCACCTCTCCTCCTTCACTGCCAGAAAAATGTAAAAGTCATCTGCTCAGACTTAGACATCTTAATATTAGATCAAAGTTGGATCACAGATTCCCCAGCCTCAGTGATTTACCTAAGGCTCAAGAGTAGGCAAAAGACTTCATCTTTCAAGCCCAGTTGTCCAATAGGTGGTTCTCTCTCTTCCCCGGTTCAAGATGTGAGTCACAACTGTTACTTCTATTAATACCTCTAAGGTTTATTGCATTGCAGTCTAGTTATCTAAAATATTATTTTCTCATGTAGAAAAAATAAGAGAATTCCATAACAGAACAACTCTTTATTTTGCATTTGGGAGGAGTTTTCTGTTTTTGTTTTCACTTGGAAAGTTTCTGATACAGAATTTGAAGGAGGTTTCAAAACCAGAGATTTTATTCACAGTTAGATTTAGTGATCTTCATAATTCCATCATTTCCACTGAATCTTTAGGGTAAATCACAGGTGGTTCAGTACATGCAGAGTACTATAATATTCCATTTTATATCCAGTTATAAGTGATTACAAGAAACTTAAATGCACCAGTGTACTACATGCAGGAACATTAAGTTCTGTGCAGGTTTCTGAGGTTTCAAAGTTACACACAGCCATGAGGACTTAAACAAAATCAATAGTTGGAAGTAGGAATAAGTAATCTGTCTGGAGGTATGCTATAGAAGTTGGTTAACCACTGGGTAAAAAATGTTTTATAATCTGTTCATAAAAATAACCTCATTGCAAAGTATGACCGTAAAAAACCTAAGGATTTAATGATCACGTCAAAAATATTCTCTAACTGCTTTTATTGAGAACAGTACATGATGTCCCTGTCCTAAAAGATGCATTTTTTTCCCCAAATTTATTTCTATCTTTACTTTCAGGTGTGAGGGAGGGGTGATCTCAGTCCCTCCCGTTCAAGAGTTCATGACACTGTTGATGTTCGTGAACTATTTGTCCTGGACCAAGCCTGACCCAACCAAAACTAGCAAACCACTGTAAATGTATATGTTCATAAATATATTTGACAGCAGACACACAAAAAAGCTATATTTAAATCCAAAAGCAGATGTTTCCCATGTTATAAACAAGGAAAACATGCTCAGTAAAGAGAAGGGTTACAGAAATCCTAGAGTACCTTTGCCCTTTGGATAATACCCGGACTCTACTATGAACGCTAGATTTGCTCTCTTCTCAAACCAGATCAAATAATTCTTCTTCCTTTCTAGTCTACAAGTCCATGCTGGCCCTTCATCAGCAACTTTTAAATAGATGTTCTAAAAATGGCTCTATAAACACTGATTTTAGAAGGTTTCATGAATTCAGTACAGCTACAATCATAATGGACACCTTCCCTGATTTTCTTTTCATCACAGTTTTCATCTCTTACTTTCAGGCTGCAAGAAAAAAAAGGAAAATAACTGCTTTGTTAACAAAAATTATTTGACAGAATTTTTATTCTTGTAGGATTCCACCTTCAGAGTATAGGTGCTACAGCTTATTTCATAGAGATTGCATTTTTTTTTCAAAACTGTAACTAGAGAAAAATTGCTCCTACTTTATTATTTATAGCATAAAGTGGATCTGAACTGGGGTTTTTGTGTTGGGAAGATGCTTGATAGATTTTAGCATAGAATCTTGAATGCTTTATACAATTTTTCATATGACAGTTGAGGTAAAAAATGACTCTTGATCATACAACTGCCTCCTTAAACATACAGATTTTTTGCAGACATTTATTTCTACTTCTTATGAGTCTCCTGGTATTTCATTATAAGCTGGGGGAAACATGAGCTGGAGATATTATTGGCTTTGTTCTCTTCTTCTTATGTTAAAAGAAGTGAAGATAAAAATGAACTAAGCACAAACTTGGTGCAATCCTAATGAAATTACATCAAAACTGATAGTAAAATAAACCAAATACAATGCTTCTACTCTGAAGAGCTGCTTTGTTCATCTGGGATAAAACAGTCTTTTATGTCCCACTGGACATTATTTTTTTAAAATAAATTCCTCTATCAGGCTGTCTATTAAACTTTTTATGAGCAACTGTTTAAGGTAGAAAACATAACATCTTATCTGATATTCAAGTGGGAACACATTCTAAACAAGATCTTAAAATCTTCCTTACGTAGTTTCCAGTTCTGGAAATGAATCATGGAGTCTTTTATTTTCCTTATTTTAAAAGTCCATTTAGAATATATCAATCTTCATTTCAAGTGACAAATAGCCTTCTAAAGTAATTTTGATTAAAAGGACCATAGTGCCTACTGTAATGGGCCATACTAGTTCCTGCTGATGAAGTCTCCCACTGAAATGTGTTTTCTGATATGTAGAGATCATAGTTTGTTTAAATAAAATGGAAAACCCAGATTGTGCTTTGGATCACATAAAAGGTGCAATTCTTCCAAGGAGTTGTAAGAGCAATTCTCCCAGAAAATCTATTTTGCATAGATTCCCCCAGGGACAGCTGGTGTCCCTAAATAAATCTGTGTAGAATACCAAGAAATGTATTCTCAAGTGACCAAAAAGCAAGAAGAGAAAACATCAGCAAAGCAAAATGATGAGGGCAAGTGAACCCTGTGTGAATTATGCACTGTAAGCAAACAAAGTATAGTGGGTGCAATACGACAACCAGCACCTGCACAACAGGTAGGTGAGTTGCCCTCCAATCACTGCAGTACCAAGAAAGCTCTCAAGGGAAGGGAACCAAATTATAACAGCTTCATGACTTCTTGCCTGGCAGCTCAGCAACGAAACCCAAGTTTTCATTTGCTAGAACCTTCCCCAATGATGAGCAAGAACACAGTGGTTGAAACTTTTTTCTGACTATATTAGATTAACCTTGTTTTACTGAGGCTTGAAGTAATCCACCTCTCCTCCCAGCTCAGCTCATCCAGGCTCACACAGGGGCAATTATGGCTAATCTGACAGGTAGTAATGTTGCTATTTAGCCTCCTACAATTGCATGGTAGTCTAGTCTTCAGCCAGTACTTAATTCTATCTAAAATAGATTTTCTTTTAAAACTGTTTTTAAATCATCCTGACAAAACATGCCTGCTTTTCCTGTTTTTTAAACAGCATGTTGTATTAGAGTTTTAATAACAATATGCATAGCATAAATGGGAAATCAAGCATATTGGTGAAATGCATTTGAGTGTGTATATATATATTTGTTGAAACTATATTTGTAGTATTAACTCTTAGTCTTTAACTCTAGCTCTATTATTCTAGCTCTTCCACACATATCCAGTTCAGCACCACAGCTAACATCTGCCATTCATGTGTTATTCCCCCTCTGTCATTCTCTCAAGGGGGAGAGTAGGAAAAGCAGCAAAGTGCTCAGCTTTGCCAGAGGTTTTGGTTTTGCTCAGGTTTTGAATGTGTGTGCCTATTGGTGACAATTTCAGGGGCTAAGAGGACAGAGAAGTGCTGCTTAACCCCAGGGCAGGTGACAGGGTCTGTGTAGCTCCTGGGAAATCCTGAGAAATCCTCTAGCATCTGCACAGGTGGAGTCTGCAAGCTAAAACAAAGAATTTGCATGCAAAAAGAAAGCTGGCCACTCAAGAAAGCTTTCTACTGTGAAGATATGGTTAATATACAATGCTTAAATGCACTAACACACAAACCGAAACAGTTTCTCACGGCTGTTTTAGTTGTCATGGTCGGAAAAGAAATTTTGGGGCTACAGAAGTATGAAGCCTCCATCAGTTCCTGCAGAAAAACAGTAGGAAGTTTGAGTTAATGAGGAAAAAATAATTCCAAGTAAAATGCCCTCTGCTATGATCATGATGAGTTAATTTTGGCAAGCTAACACCACTGATTGCTTCACCAGAACCTAGCACTTGTCATGGCCAGAAATTTAACTTTCATATTCGCAGCTGGAATGAGGACAGATTTTACTGCTGTCACACAGGGACTGCAAAGATGGCTCCTCCTACAGCAAGAACTGAAAACATAAAACTCATTTTAAAAGTATATCTGATATAGTGCCAGGCCTTTGTGTTATCCAATTTATAGTGATAAGAGTGCAAAACTTTAAATTAGATCAAACTTTAGCTCCAAATTAAAACGAAATCATTCAAGGGCTTAATGCATACCAGCAAGACATGCAATGCTGCGTCTGCTTCCACACTAGCTACTTGAAGGCTAAATTGATGGTAAAAAATGTGAATGTTAAATAAGTGGATTTCTTTTTAATCAAGAGTTGGTGTTGTCTTTGCTCATCATTTTGTATTAGAGCAGCATGAAACAATCTCAATGAAACTGTCGGAGCTTGCAGTCCCTGTAGCCTACTCCCCCATGACGCTGAGCTAGTAGTTTAGCTGTAAAAAAGTTTCCCTAGCTGGAGCTTCTAAAATGATAGAAAAGAGAAAAGAGGAAGATTTGACAAATCCCTCCCGAGTATAAGGGCAAACCTCAAACAAATTACCTTTTAAAAACTTATTTACTGGAGAAAATTCAACTTGGATGAAACACTTGCTTTTCTGTGAGGTTTTACTTTTACACAATTTAACAGTAAGGTTGACGGCTAAAAAGCAGTGAGTTGGCACAGGACACGCAGTGAAATGTGACTCTACTTATGATAGAGACCAGAGCTCTGTTGACTCCCAGATGTCAGACACTCATCACTGTGCCATGCTAATGTCCTGCTGGGGATCTTTCTCCCCTTTTTCCAACCCGGAGAGTGGCTGTGGCATGTGGGCAGATGTGGTGATGTATCTTGCTCCCTGCCCTAGGCTGCTGGACACAGCTCGGGAATGAGCCAGTAAGAAATGAAATAAAATGAAATAAAATGAAATCTATGAAATAAAATGAGATCTATGATATGAAATGGAAGGGTATGAAATGAAATAAAATTATATGAAATATATATAAAATATATATAAAATAAAATAAAATAAAATAAAATAAAATAAAATAAAATAAAATAAAATAAAATAAAATAAAATAAGGTATATTAAATAAAGAGTTCAGGGGAGAGAAAGCCTCCAGTTAATAGGAAAATTACTTCTCATTGGGATATGCATGGAATCTATAGGCTGCTGGAGTGACAGAAAGCCTTCGCTGATCCTAAAAAGCAAGAAGCTTACATTCTTGTTTCATTTAAAATTCTCATTTTATAAGAGTATAACTAGAGAATACTCTACTGCGAACCTACCTTTCAAAGACATTTTATCCAAGTAACAAGGTTACCTACTGGAAATCAGCTATCAAAGATATGGTGCTGTCATCAAGGGCAGGGGCGAGCAGTACAAGGAACATATTGTTTCCAACATAACTGTGCACAGCAACCAAGAAGTTCTGTTATTATTTTTGGATATTTTATTTTATTTTATTTTATTTTATTTTATTTTATTTTTATTTTATTTTTGCATGAAGGCAAATTGTGAAGGAAATTACATGAGGAAAAGAAGAAAAAACCCCCACAAAACTCTGCCCTTAAAATATCGTCTGCTAGTTATCACTACACCTGTTCAAATGTATTTGTATCTTTTATCGTCACCTATTTTGAGAGCTAAAACAGGCTGCAAATATTAGACACTATGCTTGGATGGTACAACAGAGAACTGCTTGAATTAATTAATGCAAACTATTTTACACTCTGTCCAAAGATGCAAAAAAAACAAATGAAACTAACAGATGGGCAAAATAATAAATATTCCATTTTATTTTGACTTTTAATCACTTTCCCCATGTTGTATTAAAAAGAACATAGATAAACAGCCCCTTTTTAATAAGAGCATGCTAAATATAAATGATTCCTTAAAACTACTATTAGCAAAAATAATAGACTCACTTGAAGCTGGGTTATTGGCTTGGTGAGGCTGGGGTGGGAGGATAGAGACTTTTACCAATAAGTCTGAAGATGGAGTCTATAGCATCGACCTTCCTGTTTAGGAATGTGGTTAATAAGGAAGGAAAGAAAAAGTGACCTCTAAAAAAGTGTAAGAGGGAGATTTCTTTGGGACAACTGCGAGGTGCCATCCCACAATTCCTCTGCTGTTCAAGATGGTGTGAAACCTGTTCTTCTTCTAGCACTTGGCAGTTTTTCCTCGCTCTGTATTTCTTTCTGAGCAGTAGTTTATTCAGTGCAGGGGAGCTCTTGGGGACGGGAGGCAGGAAGAGCGTGACTGCTGGCCATCTCAATANGCACTTGGCGGTTTTTCCCTGCTCTGTATTTCTTTCTGAGCAGTATTCAGTGCAGGGGAGCTCTTGGGGACGGGAGGCAGGAAGAGCGTGACTGCTGGCCATCTCAATACCTATCTTAGCACAGAGCACCATTAGCTCTATCAAAAGATATATTGTTTTTACCTGCATTTTTTTTCCAGGCCATTCCTTCTGTTTCTTTCATCAGCTGCCTTTCAAGAGTGGAAAGAATAAAGCTTTCTTCCTTCTGCAACAAACTGCCCAGACAAATCCCCCTTGCCCTGGAAATCCCTATTTAGGATCAAATTTCTTTCTTGGATGCTTGATTAGGGACTCAGGAAAATTAATGGGAGCTACTTATAGACCTTTAAAGTCTGGCCTTACTGAAGATAAGGAAATATAAAATTCCAACAGAAGAATCCACCTTTTCAGAAGAAATGCTTTCAAAAATTTGAGCTAACATGATTCTTGTTTTTCAGTCACTTTGAAAAAAGGCAGTACAATGAAGTATAACGACCTCATTGTGCTTTGAAACAAATAAGCAGATAACCATTTTTTGAACCTTTATATATATATATATATAAATAATAAAAGTCTCACCACATCAGCAGTATGGAGAATCAAATATGTGGGGCATATTTTCTTTGGGGAAAATATCATAACCTGGGTGAAAGATCTACACTAATGTGTGGTTATCAATTTCAGAAACCCAGAAACTTGAAATAAATGCCAAGATGTCAAAGAAATCAAAGATGCTGTTGATATGCAAATGAGTTTTTACAGGTCATTAACATACCAGTCTCATTACCTGAGTGTAACCGTCACATATATTTAATAACATATAATCAAAAGTTTTCAAATATTAGGGTTCAATTAGGTTTCAAATGGTCAGGGAAATTAAGTGCTTTGCTCCAGCTTCATCTTTGGGAAACTTAGGCTATCTGCTTTTTGCATGTCAAATTGAATATGCTAAAATATAACATGGGAAAATACATTTTAATGTAGTTTTCAATATAAATTTGGCTGTTGACCATTAGAAAAAATATCAGTATGAAATATGAATTGTTCACGTTAGATTTATGTTAAAGAGAAAATGGGTTGAGAGAAGTTTGTTTACCAAAATAAGTGAAGAGCAAAGCCTAAACAGAAAGTTTTCAGTGGTCACAAGCCACCTGAATTTATGGAGTGACATTTGGAAAATGAACAGGAAAAGTCAGCTCTCCCCTCATTTGTAAGGCAAGAATGATGACTGCAAGCTGCTCTCAATGCTACTACATTAAGATGTACCCATGAAAAAATGAAAGAACCAGAGCAAAGTGGTTCCGTGCTCAAGAGAATGTCAAGCAACAGCGGCAAAAATGGAACAAATATCCTTTCCAGCTACCAAAAAAATAACAAGTGCAGACAATCCTCATTAATATGCAGTGATATATATACAAAAGTGTACTTTGCAGGGAGGAAAGCACATTTTTGAAAGAAGTCATACACAAAATTTTCAGGGCAAATATCAAGCAGTGTATGGGGATAGGAGATGATCCCCTACCACTCTGTCCACTCAACTCAATGTCCTTAATTAGCTACGTCCTACACTTGGAGGGAGTCTAGGGTTTCTAGAGAAATGTTAGGGATGTAACTAGAACCTATTTCACTGTTACTAATAAACTTTAACCAATATTTTAGTGGCACAAAGAACCATGTGCCAGAGTGGGTCCCAGCTGCAGGAACAGGTCAGTAAAGCACACCTGGGAACCTCTCCTTAAATATGTCTCAGTGAAGTAAGACAGATGAGATGAGCTGTGTTTACTGATTTTGGCTTGAATGACACAGCCTGGAAGTAAACATCTCCCGGTAAACAGCATCACTGTTTCCAAAATGTAATGTTTCCAAAAGTGAGGAGTGATCTTCTCCTAATACAAAGTCTTTACATGCAGCGCTGGGTCAGTCCGTTTTCGGCCTCCATCTGACAGACTAAATTGCGCCCACGGGAGTGGGCAGTTGCCCAAGGACCAGCCAACATGACGAAACTGCACTATTCCGGGCATGTGGAGACAGTTCTCATCAGGGAACTCTCTGCTTGGTACTTCAAAAGAGCTACTCCCCTGAATTATAGACAGAACTTATTGAGAAGAAAAACTTAGACCAATCCAAATGAGAACTGATTTCTTTTGGACACTTTGCGACTGGTTTCTTAGGGAGGTAAGCAAAAAAAAAAAAATCTAACTATATCACTAAAAACTAAACTAAACTATACTATACTAAACGAAACTATAGTATATAAACTATACTAAACTATACTAACTAAACTATATCGCTATAACTAAAACTAAATCTAACTATACACTCAGAACAGAGGAAAGTTCAGTAGATGAGAACATCCCAGCTCATGGCAAAGTAGAGGCAGGATATATGTTATGTGTATATTTATTCATGAAAAAGAGAACAAAATACATTTAGAAAATGATTAATATAAATGAGAAATAACAAAAAAGTTAAAAAAAAAAAAAGAGAAAAATCAACTATGTTAAAAGGAAAGCTGATGAGACTAAAAAATAGAGGCAATAAACTGTTGACAGTTATTTGGAAAAGACAGACAATCAAATACTTCAGTTCCATCTTTGGAGAGAATCTAGATAGTATATCTTGTATATCATAGCTTGTGTGATAGTATATCACAGAAGCTTATAAAATGTTCTGTAGCCTAGTAGCAACTAAGATAATTTTAAATAAGATCAACCAGGTAAACACTTTAAAAATCAGTAGGCCTGCCTGAATTTTTCCAAGGAGTCATGAAAGAGTTGGTAGAGGAAATCTGTGGTCTATTAATGCTAATATTTGGATCATTTCATAATACAATAAAAAATCCATAAAACTAGTAGAGTGTAATTTTTTATTTTCTCTTTCCCACATTCTCTTTCTCAAGAATGTGGGAGATAAAAAGGTAGAAATTTGGGGAGAAAACCTTTTGAGTCCTAAATTACTAAAAATACTAACCTACGGATGTTACTAGCACATGGGAATGAAGTGGAAGATGAAATTTTCCACGAAGGTGACAGTCTGGAGGAGAAGTAGCAGCAGGTAGGATCTGTGCTTTTCCCTAGGCATGGGAAAAAAAGTTTTAATGAAAACTTCTGAGCCCTTCTTTTGAGGGCTCTCAGATTTCACCTGAACATTTCCATCATTGCTCCAGAGTAGATCACAAGACTGCAAAAACAATGCTAAATCTGAATGTGGCAGCTTCTGTAAGATACTAAAGAAATGAAGAATGCAAACTGGATTTTAATCAGTAGCAGAAAGGAGGCAGTCAGGAGGTCCAGAAGTTGGGCAGAAAAGGTGTTGCTGGACAAGAGGATATCAAAAATGACAAGGAGAGAAATTATATGCAGGAGATTAATTCAAGTAGGTGCAGGAAGGCAAAGGAGATTAATTCAAGTAGGTGCAGGAAGGCAAAAAGGAGGAATTTGATTCTTGTTTTATGTGATATGCCTTGGGAGTAAATTTCTGCTTTGAGACAATTCCACCAATGTCCATTATTTAGATGCGTCCACAGAAGAGCAGATATTAGATGCCTTCAGAACGACCGCTAGTAAATGATGGGCTTATGAAACGCTTATGTTAAGGGACCAACCAGCATCTGTGAATAGTTTTGACCAGCTTTGCAGCTTTCACACTTTCTCCAAAGTGTGTATGAAACAGCTTCCACAAAAGAGCTCTGTTTCTGCCAGCTGCATGGAGAAAAACAGGTGCTCCCACGTGCACCGCAGTAACGACGAGCCTGGATGCATGCCCGTGGATGGACAGTGTCATCACCCTGTGGCTGGATGCGGTGATTCTCCAGCCCTCACATTTGGCAAGGACCACCCAATGGGTAAGACCCTAAGGCAGCTCCGAGAGAGGAATAGCAAACATCCTCAAAATTATACTGTATCTAAGACTGCATTGACTATTTTTCTACAGTGCCCTTATTACTACCATAGCCACACATGGAACTATTACTTACTCAGGTACAGTAAAAACAAAACAGATACAAGAGAAAAAAGAAAAAGAGGGACCCTCTACCGGAGACTGGTAAAGCAAACAATTCTGAGTGACAAATATTCCTGGGGTAAAAGGCAAAGGGCTGGATTTCTCTCTGTTAGAATATTTACTACAGAAATTGCATCACTACTTTTATCACTAGTTTTGGGCATGTACTTGCAGAGAACATGAATTCACTTCTTTTGCTCTCCACCAGTATAATAATTTCCTATTTCATTTCCTATGAGAGGGTTACTTTTCTTGAGAGTACAACCGTTTCTAAGTGTACTGTCTTTAAGCATGCAGAAGCACAAAAATGGGAGTAATTCTGAAGTTATTTGAATTGTGCAATTCATTATAATGTAATAGCTGGTCTGATGAAGTGGTTTACTAGGCAGGTTCCTCTACAGTCTGAAACTCTTGTAATGTTTACTCCTGTGAAACAGTTTCAGATCCGTAGCACAATAGTGGTGAACTTTTGATCATGTAGATTTTAGCAGTCAAAATTCTAAGGGAGTAACTTATCACCCATTTATTTTATATAGTCTTTTCTACAGCTTGTTATTAAGAGAGATTTCAAGTGTTTGACTTCAAGAATATACAGAAATTGCAAGACCCCACTGTGTATGTCTTTGTGTCTTTGTGTAAATGCTCATACAAAATTAAGAGCAACAGTATTACAGCTTTTGAAAAGCAATTAAACCTGATGAGGCTAAGTTCTGGATCTATTTATTCTAATGGCAAAATTCCTGGTGGAATTCCCAATGGTTTTTCCCTACAGGACATTTATAATCTCTATGTTTTTATCTCATCAGGTCTGACAGCTACAGTGGAATGAATAATGTGAATTTCTATATTCAGGTGATGGTGACCCAGCTACGTTTGTGGAGAGGAGACAGTTGACATGATGTTGAATTAAGAGAAGCAACCAGACATGTTGTAAAAATGATTTTTTTTTTCGGTTCAAGCCTATAGTCTTGTGAGAGTGTTAGATGTGAGCTTTTTTCAAAAGATGAAAATACTGCAGACACTCCAAGTCTTGCCTGATTCACAACTCTGTTAACTCTCTGGAACAGACGTAATCATCTTTCTACCTCATAATTATAGTGATAATGAATAGGAATGGAGAAAACATAGAGATCAACCAGAAAATTGAACCAGAAGATACCTACTGGTGTCTGTTATATTTCCAGTTGTTGGTCGTAATCCACTAACCAAAAGCTTCAAATGATACCAGATCATTCAAACTTCTGGATGACCTGCATCTAACCTATCCTGAACCAGCTCATCCTAGATATGGCAAACTGTGGGTGCTGGGGGCTGAGATCTTTTTTTTTAATTAGATAGATAATGCTTGAGTTGTTAGTTACAAAAGATCCTTTGGCATTTATATGGCATTCTTTTAACTGAAAAGGGATTTGTTTAGTTATTTGAGGGCTAGAAATACCACACAGATAACATTTAGATCTCAAATTTAAAAAACTCTAGAATTTAAGATGCAAGAAGAGAAAAAAAAAAGATTAAAAAAACAGATAAAATCAGCACTGGAGAGGCATTAATACCCTAGGTTCATTTAATCTACAATATATCCTAATATTCAATATAGTGTAATATATCAATATATCATAATAGATCATAAAAGTGCTAAAAAGAACATTTAGGACTGCATACATAATTAATGTGAGAATCTTCAGTTCTAGGTGACCTTACATCAAAAGAATAATAAAAAAAATCCCTTTGCAAGAATAAATCCCATTCATAAATGAAATTAAATGGGATGATCTAAAATAATTTTAACTGCCATCCATAAATCATTCACAGAATAGGAGGGCTTTTAAATGTTTTTTAATAAAAGCAAGAAGGATCCTTTTAGTTGTTGATTAGCTACATGCAGAAATTTCAACGAATGGTAAGTATTCTAGTCATCCATTCTAATTAAAATTTAAATTGAAATCTGGGTTCTAATGAAGAGGAGCTTAGTGCTAGTCTTCAGGGATCTTGTCAGTGGGCAAAGGAAGAAAAGTGCACAAAGAAGGCACTTATTTGGTGTATACAGCACTGTAAGATAAAAAGGAGAGCAAGTTGCCTTTCACGAGCGAAAACTGATGCTACTGCAAACTAATGGGGTAATCTTTCCGATTCTAGAAAAGGAGCAAACAGCAATAAGAAAGAAATGATTCCATAATTTTGTCCTTTCTAGCAAAATTGCATTAGTAAGATTACTTTTGGATTGTTTGACAGCTCTATGCTGGCAGCCTCCCAATTTCCTGATAACAAACACAGAGAATGATGAGTCTGGACAGATCTTCCTACCTTTGCACCTGCTCAGACACCCAAGTCTGAAGGGTCAACATTTGCTGAATGACTACAAAGAACATCAAAAGGAAGTGTGAAGCAGACTCCTCAACACAATTCCAGTTTGGAAACATCCATACTTTTGTTTTTAAACTTCAAAAGGATGTTTTAATGTGCCCCTAAACATATTAAAAAAAATTATCACACTCTTAAGCTAATGAATTGCTAAATGCTTTGGAAAATTCCCTATATATCAAATGATAACCTGCTAAATGAATGAAAATGCTAAAGTCACAGCATTTTCCAGAAATAGCTAGGTTTCTCTACTGGTCTAATATAAGATAATTGAAAATGCAGCAAGCATTCTCTATTTTTAAAACCTGTTTCTGCATTACCTCAGAAGTGGAAGTTTAAATGAATGGTTATAACCTAATTTAATCTCAATACTTTCCACCAGTGGTTGCCACTAACTTTGATTTAAAAATAAATAAATAGATAAACAGATAGATAGAAGGACGAATGAAAGATCAAGCAGATCACTGCAGTTTATACAACTGTATAGGTTGTCCTATATGGACATTTAATTATGCTTTGTGCAATCGGGACATGTGGTAAATTGCCTTCTAAATCCCATTCCAGATACTGAAAACAAAGTCGCCCTCATTTGTTACAGATTCCTTTTTTGAAGGGTTGCTTTTTATTTTTTATTGTTTCCCTCCTCCTGTCCCCCCAAAACGTAATAAATGCAGTATTAAAGCAATCCCTCTCCCTGGCTGTGAGCTTTCTAGATGAAAGTTAACTCCTGGCTTTCAAACACCGTGAGTGACAGGTTGCATACCAGAGTGGGGGAGAGATCTCACAGCTAATCTATCATGAACAAAATACAATGTCTCCCCACAAACCTCCCTCCATCACTGTGCTCACAAGGTTGCAACAGCAGTATTCCCCTGGCAACATTTACAGTAGAGAATGCAGAAGCCATAAAAAAAAAATCTCAAGGACAGATTTGGCATAGACAACGGTTAAGTTTGATTAAAACATACTAAAATTGTATTTTTTTCATTTAACAGTAAGCTTCAGTCAATGCTGTTTAATGTCAGTACTGTTAATGAAGTTGTCAAGCTTGTCACTTTCGCTGAATACCAACTTTACTAAGAAACTGGTACTACAATTACCTCCAGCTCTATACGATTAAATTCATCAAAGCACACCAAGGCTCCAGATTGTGCCAGACCTTTGAAGAATTTCCCATGGCTTTGTAGTCTAGTCCATCAGAACAGCTCAACACAATGCACTGGCAAAACAAAGGAGCTTAAAAAGATCATTTCTGTTATTTAAAATATATAGGATTTGGCAACATTTACTTTTACCACCTGTAATTCAGTCTCCCCAACTGCCATTCCTCATCCCTGGAATTTCTCCTCATTTATTCAGTGTAAGTCTCTAAAGCAGTTCTTACAGCTCTTAAGTAACTAGATCTATCAATCACAATAGCATGTGAAATGCATTTATACACATTTTTTAAAGTAAATCTTTAACAACAGAAGGATAAATGAGGAGGAGTATTTTCCTGTCCACATAACTCTCATATTTTAATATGTTGCTCACAGTCCACCAAAGCCGTGACCCATTATTCCTTCCTGTCTCTCTGCTCTTGGAGATCCCAACCTTTTTGCCCTTACAGGTGACTCCACTCTTTATGAGCACTCCCTTGCCAAGGTTCCTGTTAGATTTTAATCAAAAAGTGCCATCATGATGTCCAACTCGGTATTTGACATATATCAATCATCTGCATCCTAGCTGGGTGCCAGCAAGACTGACTAATGATTCATTGTGTCACCGGGAAACAATCCTCCTGTACATACCATTCCTTTCGTGGGAAGGACCATAAAAATAAGGCTCACACCACGAATGTAACAACACAAGTGTTCCCCGAATTTCTTGAAAGTTTTGTCCCTTCTTTATACCATTTTCCTTCTGAAGACCAAGTAGAACAAAACACTGCCTGCAGGTATAATTTTATGGGGATTTAAATACCTAAGAAAACATAAGACATGAAAACACATGAAACAAAGTAATAATCAGCATGCTTATTTACAATGTGCTAGACATACACATTTTCTATTCTACATACATACACGTATTCTATTGCTGTAGCTGGGCTGAGAGTGCAGCAGGTTTAAATGTGAACGCCATACTACTGTATCAAAGCCCATTTGATAATACACAGTATAGTCTACTGTAAATGCTTGCTTGGACTGCATATCCTTTCCAGAATAAGATTCTCAAATATATCCAAAGAAAAAGGTTACTATGAAGAAAGGAAAGATCTGAGCCTACACTGCAAGCTCAAGACCATGTTATGATCTCCAGACAGCTAATTTTAAGCTCTTCTACAAGTAATCACATCTTGGTAAAGACTTGGATCACAAAGAAGTAAAATTCTATGCACAGTCAATGCAGCTGGAGAGAAGTTAGTTCTTCTGGCTTCCTACCTGCTTCATCTCCCTTGTTGGCTTGTGCTTATAAATAAAATACATTGAAAACAGTCATGCTTATATTTAAATATGAATAAAGTAAATAGATTTTGATAGTTCACCCACGGAGGTACCAGCCTCCAACTCTTACATGGGCACAAAGCACCAAGCGGTGTCACCCCTGCCATTCTTAGGAACCTCAGCTAGTAATATAAAGAAATATAGGAAACAGAAACCACCCACACAGGTCACACCAGTAGCCCCTGTAATCCACCAGAGGTCAATCTTTGCACATGAGCCAGTAAAACTACAATAAAACTACATTTATTTAGGACTGAGAAGAATATGGGACAGAGCAAGCAAGCCACCATGGATAAATATTAACAGGAATGATCTGGTTAAGCCTCAAAATTTTCTGATTCAAAATAAGATCAAATATGGACAAGGAAGAGGAAAATAAAGTGAATTCAATGATTATCTTCTCAGACATCTGCATACCAGCACATGAGGCATGTGGAATAAAGAAGAGAAACTTGAAGTCTTAATAAAAAATCAAAATTATAACTTAATTGATCTAAGAGACTCCATGCAATCACTTTCCCAGAACTGTCATATGAAAGGATGTAGAACCTACTCAAGAAGGACAGGCAGTGGGAAAGGAAGGACCTGATATTTAATATTTTTAGGAGACATTAATTTACTCTGAGGTCACAGAATATGGAGAGTTTTTGAGCAGCTGAAGGACTCTTAAGAAACGATTAAAGGGAAATGTGGCGGGGATCTAAAACAGGATGATCTAATGGAAGAGGCTTTATGAGCAAAAAAACAGGATCATTTAAACGGCAGCACATGGTGCCAATCAAGCATTTCCATTACACAGGCAACCAGTGAAAATTGAGTATACCAGGACACAGAATCCTATTTTCTTTTAGACATTCTGGTGAAGTCTACTTGATCTAGATGAGGGAGAAACAGTCAAAGATAAAGTATTTCTAGATTTGCTTTTAACTAATATGAAGATCACTTGAATAACTGAAGATAGAAAACACCTTAAGGGCGAATAATCATAGCAGGAGCACAGCAAAATACAAACCAGTGGATTTCAAGATACTGTTAATCTCAAAAAAAAATGACTGGTCAGTTTTGCAGAAAGTAAGTTGAAAGGTGAAAAGAGTTCAGGACAGACAGCAATTCCTTAGCATAACTGTACTGTAAGGGGAAAGTAACAGAGTTCAGTAAATCATAAAATTTTTACTTACCAGAAATGCTTGAAGACAATATAGGAGATAAAAATGATGTCTTCTTTTTTTTTCTTTTTTAAGGGTTACAGAAGTAGCACAAGACCATAGAATTTGACTCACAAAAGCATGAAATAACATAAAACCAGGAAACGATAGAGTACAGTACAGTAACTAGAAACCATTCTTCAAGTACATTACTAGAAGAAATGAAGGAAAATGTTGCAAGACATCTTGCAAAGGAAAAATTATCAACAGATAGTGCTGAAAAGACCAAAGTGCTTGCTGCTTTTTTGCATCTATCTTTATTAGATAAGCCAACTATATGGTGCCCAACAATACCAATGACAATGGGGTAATTTCTCAGGTTAATGTGGTGAAATAACAAGTTTAAAAGTAATTAGCTTAATGATGCTATTTAAAAAGCTGTCTGAAGCAACCTCAGAATCATTAGACATTATCTTTGAAGACTCATGGTTGGCAAGTAAAATAATAGAAAACTGGGAAGGGCCAACAGAAAACTAATATTTTTATCAGAAGAACTGGAGAATTATCAGCCTAATTTAAATTCTCTCCAAAGCAATGGAAAAAATAATTAAACTAAATGTTCACAAGCCCTGAAAAGAAAACAAGATGAATAACAATCATTGTTGATTTGTCCAGAGCAATCATACCAACTAATCTAATTTGTATAACAGGAGAAAGACTCCAGTGGATACAGGAGTTACAGAAGATGTCTTATACCCTCACTTAAGAAAGACTTCTGGCACTACCTCATAAGAAATCTAGGGAAAACAATTGTAAGGGAAATTGTAGGAGGGGGGGAAACTACTGGAAAAACATATTTGAAATGTAGTTATTCTTCCTCCTTATCAGTTAGAGGATTGTATCAAGCAGAGTTCTGCAGTGCATTGTACTGAGTTTGCCCTTCTCTGATATTTCCATACATGCCATGTCATTGCATGAAAGCAAAATGCATGCCCAGGAGGTCAAAAAAAGTATAGAGATGCTCACAAAGTAATCCCCCGGCATTGAAGGATCTCCTGCTGAAGTACCAGGTTGGGTTTTGAGTAATATTTTTGAAGAAATCCAGGTATCAGTTGGAGAGAGCAATGGGAAAGATCTACAATGAAAGGCTGAACAAACTGGGTCACTTTAGGAGACTGAAAGAAGGAAGGCACAGCAGCAAGTGCCAGAAAAAAAGACTTCTTAAAAAAAAAAAAAAAAAAAAAAAAAAGAGGGAGAGAGAATAATCTGTTTATCCTGGCCATGATGGATGAACAGGCCGTGAATGTCCATTCTTTGGTCTTAAAGATAGATCAAGGTGTGTGAAGAGATGGCAGACTCACTGATCCTGCTTTGTTAGAGAGACAGACATGGTTGACCTTGAAATCTTAAAAATATCTTTTCATATTATTCTAGAGTCAGAGAAACATACAATGCAGTAATCTTTGAACAAGGAATTTTCTACCTAATCTTGTCACTTAGGTGAGGGCAGGAGGCCCAGTGCAGTGCCCCATAAACATACC
Organism: Crypturellus undulatus; assembly: GCA_013389825.1. Taxonomy (NCBI): domain Eukaryota; kingdom Metazoa; phylum Chordata; class Aves; order Tinamiformes; family Tinamidae; genus Crypturellus; species Crypturellus undulatus. The sequence continues at coordinate 987,075 of VWPW01029434.1, forward strand.
CACTCTTTCTACAAATATGGTAATCTCAAGTGCTTGAAGTAACAGGGCATTAAGGTAACTCTGGATTCTCAGTCTGACCTCTCGCTCGATCAGTTTGACCATATCTGCCTGGCAGTGCACTGTTGTTTTTATAATCCTAATAAAAATTTCTTTAAAATAGCATCCTACCAGATGTAGAAATAGAAGGTCTTGTTGTCCATGTAAATGTCCACTCTAGTTTTAGTCCCTTGGATTTGGAAGTATCTTCTGATGACCGACTGTACTCATTAAGTGTGCATGACCTGAGGGAAAAAATAAAGGCGTATTTGGACTACATCTTCTGACAGTGTCCCCTCCATATATAACAGCCCTGGAATTTTTCATCTTTGCCTCATTTCAAGATCTCTGTCACAAACTGTACCAGAAGCTTATCTCTTGAACCCCCTCCTCATTTTTCTATATATTTTGAAGACAGATACACTTGAACTGAAAAACAGCAATGAATGGAGGGAGAAGGGAATCTTTTCAAAACATGGCAGTAGCGGGTGTCATTGGGTTGTTTTTTAAAACCACTGCTTCATATTTTCATATTAAGCAGAGGTTTGCAGGTAAGCAGTAGTGACTTCAGCTAATTTTAAAGCAGCAATACGCATGAATACTGCAGATTATTCTCTCTGAAATCCATTACCTTATCTTTTTCAGGATGGAATTCATTTGCTGCTGTTCTGCCTGGACCTTTCATTTTGGTCTGCCTGAAGTTTATACTCTCCCAAGACTAGGGATCTAATTCCAATTTCTTAGCTCTAAGGAAAGGCCAGGACAACACTTCGACTGCAGAGTCCAGTTGGAGGCCTGTGGTGAGTGGTGTCCCCCAGAGGTCAGTCCTTGGTCCAGTCCTGTTCAATTTATTCATCAATGACCTGGTTGAAGGCACAGAGTGCTCCCTCAGCAAGTTTGCAGATACGAAGCTGTGAGGAGTAGCTGACACCCCAGAGGGACCTGGACAGACTGGAGAACTGGGCAGAGAGCAACCTCATGACATTCAACAAGGCCAAGTGCACGGTCCTGCACCTGGGGAGAAATAACCCCAGACACCAGTACAGGCTGGGGACCGACCTGCTGGAGAGCAGCTCTGCTGAGAAGGACCTGGGCGTCATGGTGGACGACAGGTTGACCATGAGGCAGCAGTGTGCCCTCGTGGCCAAGAAGGCCAATGGCATCCTGGGGTGCATTAAGAGGAGCATCTCCAGCAGGTCGAGGGAGGTGATCTTACCCCTCTACTCAGCCCTGGTGAGGCCACATCTGGAATACTGTGTCCAGTGCTGGGCCCCCCAGTACAAGAGGGATGTGGAGCTGCTGGAGAGAGTCCAGCGCAGGGCCACGAGGATGATCAGGGGCCTGGAACATCTGCCCTGTGAGGAGAGGCTGAGGGAGCTGGGCCTGTTCAGCCTGGAGAAGAGAAGGCTGAGAGAGGACCTGATCTGTGTCTATAAGTGCCTCAAGGGAGGCAATGAGGAGGATGGGGCTGGCCTCTTTTCACCGGTGGCCACTGACAGAAGAGGAAATGGCCACAAACTGAAGCATAAAAAGTTCCACAGGAACTTAAGGAAAATTTTTCTGACAGTGAGGGTGACAGAGCACTGGAACAGGCTGCCCAGAGAGGTTGTGGAGTCTCCTTCTCTGGAGACCTTCAAGACCCGCTTGGATGCAGCCCTGTGCCATGTGCTCTAGGTGGCCCTGCGTGTGCAGGGCGGTTGGACTAGATGACCTCTAGAAGTCCCTTCCAACCTCAACCATTCTGTAATTCTATGATTCTATGACTTCTCCCAGAGTAGAAGCGGATTTGTTCCCCTCTGTGTCTGACACACACACACATCTACTTCAACAACATCTACAAAATTAGGAGTCACGCCAAGCGAGGACCTAGCCCAATGTGTGTTGCCACAAGCTTTGAGAATTTTTCCTCCATCATCTGTAATTTCTTTTCACTATTTTCCCTTTCATTCGTTCCCTGGCTTTCTCTTACTGTGCAAGAAGAGATGTAGGTATTCTGTTATGTCAGTTTTCTTCTGGGTCTCAATTAGTCTTTCTAACCCAGTCTCCTCTGTCAGCACTCCCCCTTGCTTGGAAACCTTTTGTTTTCATCCTTCTCCTATCTGCTCAGGACTGATTTAAATATAGTAGAGTCATTTGAATGGAGCTGTCTTCAAGGGCTGAAGACAACTGATACTCTCACCACTGGCATTGCATTTCTACAGCGTGCATGCTGCAGTTTTGATATAAGGCATGTTGCAGAAAGCCATCACCACTTAAATGAGAGGAGCCAAAGTCACATAGCCAGAAAGAGAGCGTATGTCTAGAGAGAGGGAAGAACACTGACTAGAGATTTTGTCAAGAGCAGAAGCAGCAACCGCAGCTATAGCCATGACAGGGATTCAAATGACTCCTTGGAAATATATCAGCCAGTAAAAGTATTTCATCCTCAGCACCGCATGACATATGAAACAGGCAATTCTACATTTTACTCTATTAGGGTTTCTCATGACATCCTTTTCCCTTCAATGTTCATGCGACTCCATTTTCTGAACTAGCAATGCCTCCCTCGAACCTTTTTTAAGTTGTGCTCTGCTCTCAGTGTTGCACTGCTTGCCGGTTGACATTGAGTTGCTGAGCAGAGGCATTCTGAAGCATGCTTCGGTAACAGGTTTTAGCTCTTGCATTCCGACCGCAGATCTGTGACTCCGCATGAAGAATGATGGTGGAGCACTGCAGAGGGAGTTAGGGAGCCCCTTTCCCTAAGAAACCAGCACGGGCCCGAATGGGTAAAAAGGGACCTGTATTGGGGACTCCTGGAGGCAGCATACGACTTTTTGCACCTGTAGTTAGCCCAGTAGCATTTTACTCACCTGATAGAAATAAATGCATCTTTAAAGTTTAACACACACTTCTCTGATGAGTCAAAATTAACTAGAAATTATAAAAAAATCATGAAAGATGTTGCTATAATATACCTCTAGTTTGGGATGTGTTTCTTTTCATTTGCATATATTTGTAAACTTAAGAGACATTCATAAAGAAATCTTCCCTCTCCTAAATGCTACTTTCTTTAATGAAAATACATGGATTTTTTTTTGCTTAGACTTTTATCTAGCAGATACAGGAATTTTAGATCACTCCCTTATGTTACACTTCTGTTTTATGATTTAAGAAGAAAATAAAAAACTATCAACAAAAGCAATGTAATGCCATCTTAATGCATTACTATAAAAGCAAGCAAAGCTACAGTCACATTTCTCTATGTTCACAGCAAATACTAATAACTGTTTGTATGCATAATAAAAATATATATGTTTAAAACTCTCTATATAAAGCTATATAAAGATAAAAAATATCCCTCTGGGACTTATGCTGTTACTGTCTCAATGAAATTCAAATCCTCCTTTCTCCACTAATTTAGCAGCACACAAAGTCAGAACCTTCCAATCTCACACTGTGCCTCAAAAATATCTGTGTACACAGACTGTGTTTCTTTAATCAGTGTAACTTCACCCTGCAATTTTCTCTCCCCACTGATACCCCCTTGAGCAACAGCTTAATAAATAAATAAATAAAATCCGTTTAGCTGCTACTCCCTGAGTCAAGTGCAGCCAGACCTCCTCTATAGGTTTTTAGGTAGATGAGCAACCGTGCTGACTCCAGTGACTCACATACTTGTAATTATGTGCACACGGGGAATCTACATCCTTAATTTGTTTTTTGCCTCCTGTGGTGTTTAAATCATGAAGCTTTTTTTTTTTTTCTAACCTGCTTGCTGTTCTAGTTGTGTCTTAGCAAGTTTTTCTTTTCCTTGTTCTAGCTGGCTTTTCAGGTGCTCCAACAAAGTATAAGACTCCCACCAGAGTCCTTAAGGAAGAAAGATTTCCAGGGTGAGTATACTATATTAATAAATGAAACCCAACCTTTTAAAAATTACACTGTCAGAAAAACCCATTAGGCTGTAAAAGAGTTGAAGTAAACATTAGATTTTAATATCTACTGCTGCTTGGATTTTTCTGAACTGAAAATCCCCAGTGAGCACTTAAAACTTCATTACTACGCTGAAAGGTTGTGAAAGGCTATTTAAAGGTTTTCAATTTTGCTGAAGTCTAGAGGTTATTACAGCTTGAAAGAATACAAACCCTAATATTACATGGAATGAAAGGAATCAAATTTATGTTCTCATCTCCCCTGTAGTTTAATCCTGTTCTATTAGATTCAATGGAAAAAATTAGGGCAGGCTAAAACTTTTTAGAAGGCTGATGAAAAGTAATATTTGGTCACTGTAGAAAACATTTCTGTCTATTACTCACACTCCAAAGGATATTCCTATCTCTCGGTCCCACAGTCACAAGTTATACTGTTATCAGCCTCCTGCTCAGAAACCCATGGGCTATGACCTATGTCAGACTCCTACCAACATGTCCAGAATTACACCAGAAAAATGAGGATATCTGACCCCATCTCAGAACTAAGGTTATCTATAACTTGATATGCAGGCTTTCATTATAAATATTTTAACCTATTTTCCTTCTTTACTTAATTTAGGAAGGAATATTGGGTGACTCAAATGTTATGGGCTATCTATCATCATAGTAGACAGCTATAATGGAAGTTGAGCAAAGAATTCAGTGGAAATTATGAAAAACAAGAACTTTTGTGCTTATCTACTGAACAGTCCATCAGACTCCACGTTTGCTCAGTCCCAAGTGCTAAAAGAAGTACTTGTATGCTGCACAACTGCAGTTGGTGAAGAGCTCTTTATCTTCAGTCTTACTGTGTCATACTGGCAATACTTTTCTTTTCAGTTTGGTGCCCTAGCCATCTCTCTCAAAATCTCACAACTGAAAGGAAAAGGAATGCAGTTAGAGAGATTTCTCTCAACTAATATCATCTCATCATAAAGTAGTCAAGAGTACTTTGAGTACTGCTTAGCCGCTTGTCTGAGTGCATCCATGCCAGAGCTTCTGCCTTGAGCCAATGTACTGGCTATATAATTAAAGACAACATCCAGGTTGGTAACTGTATAAATGCTTATACCTGACTATAAGTATTTTGACCTTTAGCCTGGAGGATTAAGAAAACACTAAAACAATCCATTAAAAAAAATACCCTTAACAAACCTGTGCATTTAAAGTATACCCTTAAGAGGACAAGACTCCTAGAAAAGGAAACACAGTTATCCACCTGTGTTAGCTGAAGCATGTCTCTTTATCGGGTGATATACTTCGGCCAAGGAAAAGGTGGTCCAATAAAAGCAGTCATGGTGCAATGGAGGAGTGGAAGCAGATCTTGGTGGTCTGCCTTCCTTCACTCGCTGCTCTGGGATACGAAAGGAAGCATCTCAACTCCTGAGATGTCTATGGGATGTGCTGCTTATCTCACTTGTCAAAGGACCACTCTTTGATGTATGATGCACCAGAGCTCAGCACACTCTTCCTCTTCCTGTTTAGAGTCAGAGGAAAATAAGATTTGGAGAGAAGGTTCACACGCTCTCCACCCCTGCAACCTTATCCTGAACAAAGCTTCATATATTCATATTAAACCTGTTACAGTGCCCCCTCACACTCTTGGAGATATTCATTTCTATACTTCAGTCCTTATTAAAAAGTGGGGTTGACAGCTAAACCAACACTACTGATATTAAAATAACACCAGTCTCCTTCAAATGTCTACCTTTGATTTCACTTTTCCTTTTGCATCATCTATTGGCCCTTTAAATTATTCAGAAATCTCAGCTCTGAGATTTTTTAACACAACATTTGCATGATCTAGCAGGAAAGCACGAAGAGTGTTTTATCAACTCATGGGAAAGTGTAGGAGGGAAGGGGTCTCTACAGGCCATCTGCACTGGCCTCCCATGTGAAGCGGGTCCAGCTAGAAGATGTTCAGGAATGTGTCAATTGGAGTTTTGAATCCCCAGCATGGAGACACCATTGCTTCTCCAGGCCGAAGGCCCTGTTTTCAGCTGGAGGCTCTGCTGTGAAATTCTGACTCCAATGATCAGGCAGGGCTCATCCTAGGCATCAAGGTAAAGCAGCAGCTTAGGAACAGAGGACATCCAGTCAGACGCATCTAGGAAATCACATTATTCCTTAGCATAGCAAAATTCAGACTTGATGCTGAGAAATATTCAGGAAAGCTAACAAAATGGCAAGGCTATTTGGTCCAGAGAATAAGTATGAGGTACGCATAATATTTTTGCATAATATGTCATCTGAAGTTAACATATAGCGTGATCCCCAAAATCTTCACCTTGGGAGTACCTCAGAGTTGAATTATATATTTATACCTAGGAGTATCTCCAGCTATAAATACACACAAAGACACACTACATTTCCAACAATAATTTCCTGTCTTTAAACCCAGAAGGCATGCAAATAGGCAGAACGCACGCTACTAGCAACTGTGCTCAATGAGGTATAATGGTTTTAAGATGCAAATTGCTCTTCAACTTCAAATCTTAATTTCATTCACTTGGGAGAACTGTAACTTGCACTTAATATGGGGACAAACTTTTATAGGTGTTTTTTTTTTTAATGTACTGGAAGTGAGATGAAAATCACTTATTAAACACCTTATTTCAAAATCTTCATAGATTCATAAAATCACAGAATGGTTGAGGCTGGAAGGGGCCTCTAGAGATCATCTAGTCCAAGCCCCCTGCTCCAGCAGGGACACCCAGAGCACAGGGTGGCATCCAGGTGGGTTTGGAAGATCTCCAGAGAAGGAGACTTCACAGCCTCTCTGGGCAGCCTGTTCCAGGGCTCTGTCACCCTCACTGTTAAAAAAATTCTCCTTAAGTAATCAACATTTCAGAATCATTTCTAATACATCTTCCTCATCAATTCTAAAGTGGTCTCGTAACTTTTTTAATAAATAAATAGGATGTTCATACTTTGTTAGTAGGAGGGCTGATCTCCCCATTTATGCTATAGAGCAAGTGTCAGAGTACAGATCTTGCTCTTTTCTTTGTGCTTCTTTACAGAAGAGAGATAGCAATGCAGCAATTTCTTAAATATGAGCACATGTGCAATTTTCACCATTCCTATCATCAAATTCTGTACCAACAGCAGCACAGATAGTTGTCACTGGTTACCTACCTCAGAGACAGAGTTTCTTGAGCCAGACTTTGTTCCAGGACTCTGCTATTTCCTTTACAGCCCTGCATGAGTGCAAACAAAGTTATGAGCTTGAGGACCTCCAGCTCCCTGGAGCAGGGATGTCCTGTGGGGTCTCTGTGGCCGGCAAAACCCATGCTTGATTCCAGTGGGGCTCAGCACTGTTCAGGCAAAAGCAGATGAGTGTGACATGCACCAGCTCACTCACTGCAATTGAAGCAAAACTGGAAGTTTTTAGGATATGGCTCCAGCAGTGTCAGCTCTTTCAATTGCTTCTGTCCATAAAAAAAAAAAGCTCTACCTCTGCAGACACCGTATAATAAACACCAAATTATAAGTAAGGGACCAGAATGTTTTGTGTTCCATCTGCTGATTAAACTGAGTTGAAAAATACGCAGTTTCAGGCAGTTTTCCTCTTTTTCTTATGGTATTACTAGAATAGAGTCCCAAAATATATGTTTCAGAGTTAACAGCAGCTGAATGACTAATAAATGCAAAACACATCTCAGCTTAACCACGAACTTGCAACTGACATCTCCATGCTTTCCTTGGAGAAAAGTGGTGTGTTTCTATAGCACTTCAAATATTTCTTCAAAGAGTTGCAAAATCGGATGCTAATACACACATACACACACACAGAAAGGCATCACAATCAGCATTACTGGGCTAACTTTATAATACAAAAATCCATCTACATTAGCTTCATAAATACCCTTTACTGTGCAATCAGCAGTTTCTTCCCCCATTAAAGTGTTTTCGAAAGGGAGCTGTTTCTTCCATCAGTGCTAAAATAGTGCTTTTAGTAAACACAGCCAGAGGTCTGTGAAGGCATCCAAGAGGGGACTGCAGTTTCCCTTGCGCTATGGAGTACATATTTCATTAACTCCTTATACAAATCCTGCATATAGTGTTATCTCACAGGCTGCAATGGACAGCTTTGAGGTGTGTGGCGTTTAAGGAGTTAAGCATATAATAATTACATACTGAAGTTTCTGATGTTAATGTTTAAATAGAATCTAGTTGATTAATGAGGTCTTTCATTTGCAGTCCCTACAAAATATTTTTTTATCTTCCTCGCACAGTCTACAGTACTTTCAAAGACATAGGCTGCTCATTATGAATAATCACACAGTGTTCATGAAAGAAGAGTACACTGGAAATGACAAAATCCCCAAGTTATTAATGTGCAAATATTCAATGTAAAGTGGAAAGTATTTATAAAAAACACACTGAAAGGTTGTAATGTCATTTGTATAATTTCACAGTGCAGAAGAAAAACAGGATGCAATTTTACTTTTTATCATCTTTCTAATATTTCCTACACCTGGGATTATTTTTCAACTAAATTTTAAATCTTGTATCTACTGCTTTCAGGCTTAAAGAAATTACAGGAAACAATTTGTTTTAAGAGTGTGAGAAAATAAACACTGAAAAATTAGTCTCTTAATGACATTGCAAATCTTTTTCTTGAGAAACGTATTTATATCTGATTTTGGAACAAACCATCAGGCTTACATTAAAAAGATTTATTCTGTTGTCTTTCAGGCTTTCTTCTATCATTCAAAGGTGTCCTTTCTCTATGGGAAGTCACTGATACAGAATTATTGCAATAACCTCCATTGCAAGCCTCTGCATTTCAGGTAGAAAATAAAAAATGCGATAGAAAGCGTGGGAATGTGACGACATTAAATTTAACATGTTCAAGGAAAAAATCCTTCTACACAGTGAACAATACACCTATAGAATATTTTAAAAGCATTCTAGAAGCAAGGCTCAATGAAAAAGAGTAGAGAGGCTAGGATTGCTAGCATATCCTATGGAGGCAAAACCCAGCAAAATGGGAACTAGGTTGGGTTTACCATGGCTTATACAGTATGGGTTGCAGGCTTGAGAAAAAAAGGCTCACAAAGATAATTAATTTATTAATTTTCTTGTCAAAAATCTATTGTTGGCATGCACCAGCCTGCCTGGGAATCAAATTTAATATTTGACAATATTGTTCGATATGCCTGAGCTGAGCTGTTTCCAGGTGAATATTTTTTTACTCCCCAGGTACAATAAGCACTCGCACCTCATCCTGATGCAGATCTCCGTCTCCCTGCCATGATTCTAAGTGCTACCAAAAGAAAAGGGAGGAAGGAAGGGCTGTGATTTGAAAATCATTTAAGTCTCTATAGGGTTTTGAAGGTCTTTGAAATGTGTTCTGAGTTTCATGTAACACCATTTCTTCAAAGCAATGAAAAGCTTAAATTAGTGTTGCTTGAGAACATTTCAAGACCAATTTTTCTGTAAATTAATTTCTTGTGCTATTTTCACTGCTTTGGGTTTGCAGTAATTTAATCAGAGTCTGTAATCTTCCATCAGTTATCATGCCACCCCATAATGCTCCTTTACACTTGAATGGAGTCCCTGATCATGCTGCTAACCTATTGAGGGGACACATTTTGGGTGCTGCTAGTCCCAAACTTCATATTTCAATGCCTGAGAAGCTTAGAAATAATTGAAATAGGTCAATGTCTATTTCGAATATTCTATTTTTCTCATTATATGTATTGAGTATAACTAACCATCCCAGACTCATTTTCAGTCTTATATTCTATTGATAGCTGCACCTTTTCTTGACAGAGATTGTTTTGAAAATATGGAAATCCCTTAGTTATGAATATATGAAACATCCTAAAAAAAAAGAATCCTGATTACACTGAGAGAGCTGCATAAAAAATTTGTTTCCCGAAGTAATTTTTATTTCTGCTTTATGGCAATTTACAACAGGCTTTTGCCACAAATCTTAGTCAGAATCTATCAATCTTTCTTCCATAAAGTAAAACAATACTTTACTCCCTTCGTGTGACCCTGGTGCTGTAATATTTTTCTAATTAAGATCACTTTGAAATTCATTTTTCCTCTACTTCCTCCTCCACATCCGACTCCCAGTTTTATCTCAGAGTAAGAAAGCTACCGTTTCTGCCTACTACCAACATAAATCAATTCATAGCAAATAGCCTAGTGTGATATCTATTAACTTGTCACCAGGGATAAAATTTATTTAAAACTTAAGAAGTGCTTTGCAATATAAAATGTTACCCAGTGCTGCAGTAAATAGTATGTGCTTCCTTAATAAAGCATTTTTCAGGCATCATTTTTAGAAACGCAGTCTCCCCATATGGAAGACGAAATGAAATTCACATACCATGAACATCTTTAGTGATGTGTGTCTCAAGAGTAACACTCACTTTTCTGGACAGCTTGCCTTGTAATATGTCAATAAGATTTTCCATTGTTTTACTGACCCTTCCTTTTTTTTCTCCTTCTCCTGAACAAGAAAGTAAATCATCTTTTTTTTGTTGTTGTTGTTTTGGATAACAACCCAAGGAATAAAGAAAGTAGATGGATATTCCAGATAAATTATTGGTACAGATCCAGGAATGGAACTCACCTAATTCCATTCTTCTTTTCTATATGTTTTGTGATAATTTGATTTTAGTTGCACAAACATGAACACATTTGTTAAACAACTCAGGTGTCCTCAAAATAGTATAGGAAACACTTTCCATGGAAAAATTCTTTTTGGAGGAAATCATCTCACTTGATAGGTGTTTAAAATAAAGAAGAATAAAATATTCATTACGGAATTTGTTTGCCTGGTCATATCACAGGTATTTTTCTGCTTTCTACTGTTTATTAATATCTAATGAGAAAGAAGAATGAAAAAGACACAGAAATCACAGAGAAAGAAAACAAATGACAGTAAAGCAGTGTTTCAAGAGATTACATACTAAAGTGAAAATCAGAATTCATCTCCAAAGACTTACATGAATCTTTTTAATGGTAAAATCCATAAAGAAAACGCTTGGTATTGTATGTTAAAGTTCTCTTTAAAATCCCATTCATTTGTAAAGGAGAAAACATTGCTGTATTTTTCCAGTTCCATGTACCACCCTGTGTTAACTTCTCCTTGGAGATATGTTGGATAGGTCATTTAGCAATTTTGCATAAATTGGAATGTTTCAGATTTCCCTTATCTAAGTATGATTCATTTAGCCACTAAAATTGCTATTGAAACCCATTTTGCATCATTAGCTGGTATTACTAAATCGTTCAGCATGCTCAGAAAACACAACCATGGGAAAACATATGTTCATGCGAAACACTTCTGATAAGCTGTTATAAAGAGAGTTCCAGTACATAAACCCATAACTTCTGCCTATAAAATGAAATATGCAACAAGTAGGCCAAATTTTGACTGTACCACTGATATTACAGCAGCAATTTGGGTTTATTTTATCACACAGTGATTATGCCATCTGTGAATGACCCCTTTAAACCTCTGCAGTCTCGTCTTTAAGCTCCTCTACAGTCATTTCTGCCTTAAAAAGTCCCCAGTTTCCAGTCATCCCGACAACGTTTCAAACAACCCCAGTCCCAGCGATGTCTGCCCTGGCTTCAGACTCGGAAGATCTCAGTTTGGTTGGCTTGTCTTCACACATCTCTGACCTCTGCTCAGCACTTGCAATGTAGCTCTAAGGCAAGGCAACGCCTCCCACAGTGGTGAGGAAGCTGGACAAGGAGCCCATCTGCAATTCTGAAGAATTACCCAATTAACAGAACTGCATCTATCATGGATACAGCCCTTCCTTACTCGTAATAGTCAAGCACCATCATAAAACATTTTTACAAGCAACCAGTTGGCACAGGGTTATCATTTTTGAATGAAAATCTACATCAACCATATTGATTCTTTGCTGGAAAAAGATACATGAGAGCCAAAGTGATGTGTATATCCTCCTTTGACTGTGCATCAAAACACTTTAAAATACAATTAGGGCTCCTTTCCATAAATTCTGTTAGCAAATAATTTCTAACATGCAGTTTTTTCCACATTAAACAAAAAGACAGAACATTTCCATGATATTTCCTGGACCAACGCTGTAGTCTGACATTTGGCAGCAGCTCTGCTCAAGCCAGCCACTGTCTCATCCAGACATCCTCTCCAGTGGCTCGCTGTTGCCGTAAGTCGTCTCCTACACCACGTCCTGGCGTCCTGACTGCTGTCCGTGAGGTTGGGTAGGCTGGGGAAGTTTGATCCCGCTCAATAAATAACCCAAGGATGAAAATAAAAAAAATCAGGAGTGCTTATTTTCCATCCTGCTTCACTGCCTGTCTGGAAAAATAGCTTTGCCGGCACAAGGCTGCGAGATGATGCGAGACAGACAAAGCACAAGGCAGGAGTGAGCAGCAGCGGCAGCTACTGCTTATGCTGGTGGGGCCACCAGAAAGCCATTCATCACACCATGCCCAGAACACCCTGCCTTTAGCCTATTTGATTTTCATCAGTCTCTCTCTAATTGAAGTTCTGTCTCTTTTCTTGCATTTATTAAACAAGCAATTCCTCAGTGTGTATGGGCTTAAGCTCCACTTAGTGCTAATGCCACTATTGTTCAAAGCACAATGCTGGCCGCCAGCACCCTTTAAAGCAGGTCAGGAGAAAAGCCATTCTTTCCTTTGGTGACCTGCATCAATTTGGCCATAACTGCCTGCAAACATTTCTTCGCTGACTTCATCCACAAGCAAAAGAAACCTCTCACAAAATGCAGTTAAACAGAGTAACCCCCCTGTTTGCCTTCTTCCCTGGGAGCTCCCACAAGGACGTTTGGAAATTAATCTGAATGATCATTAAGCATCATTCTGACACAGGCAGAAGATCATTCTCGTGGGCACGTAATGCGCACAGGTGTCAGTGAGATGCCCTTACAATGACAGCAGGGGGGAGGTGGCCCTTCAGGGACATACCACTTTTCAAAGCCCTTTTCCTTGTGTTATGTGGGTCCTCTGTGGCAGAGGGGAGCTGTTGGGACTGACTTTTCTCGGGGTGGTTGGAGAGGGACTGGTCCAGTAGGATGTCACAAGCCCAGAAATGCCACCGCTGTACAAACCTCCATTAAGCAAACTGTAAGATTTTTCACCCATTCTAACAGCGCAGCAGACTCCATACAGCTGCTTAGGTGCTATTTTTGTATCAGACCATTCAAAACCGTTGCATCTCACTGCAGAGAGGGGTGCTGGGCAAAAGGATGAAACAGAAACAGAGATGCCGTGTCTGAGGAGTCATTTAAAAGGTTCCGTGAATTTAGGGTAGCAGCGTTGAGGAAGGGAGTGTTGCCGGCTGACAAAATGCTCTATGCCATTAATGAAAACCTGTTTACTTAGGGATCATACCTTGATGCAAAGCAAGAATTATTTTTAGAGTCATTTCACCTTTATTACAACCAAATGAAGTTAATGCTAGCCAAATGGATCACTTGGAAACATAAAAAGCAAAAGTATCTTAGAGAGCCAATTACAAGCATAAGGTCTGGAATCGCTCTCACAAGCAAGAAGCAGCTACTGGCCCTTGTGAAATGACTCCACGATGCCCTTTTTCTCCCTCTCACTCCTGCTGCTGAATTTGCTGGCTTTTGATCCTCCCAAACGGCTCATTTTACTGCAGACAGAACCAGCAAGATTAACCCACCATCCAAACTGACTAAAAGCCATATATGCTCATGTCAGTGTGGCTACAACCCCAAACCTGCCCCCTTGGGTGAAATCATTATACAATATTTATTCTGAGCTGTTTGCCCAGTTTTAGAGCGTACATTTTGATGAGCTGAAGAAGCACCTTTCCGTGCTTGATGAAGCCAGTCAGTTCAGGGATTGCTTTGATCTTTGCATGCCTTCCTTCCAACAAAAGGATTTTGCAGACAGAAACCTTGAAAGAAGTTGGCTTTCAGCCATGAACTGAAAGGAGTAAATGTTACACATTCCAGCTGAGAATCTTATATAGAATTTTCTGGGAGACTTTGTTTTAGTAGAAAGTAACTTGGAGGAAACTGATTTCTTTCTGCGACGTTTCAGTTTCCTACACATAAAATTCAAATGAAACAGATTGGCTCAGGTTGGATGTAGCCATGCAGAACTAATTCAGTTTGCTAAATAGAATTAAAATATCTCGTCTCAGGACAGTTCAACATTAATCTTTCCTTGAGCTGCCACCGTGCTTTGCGGGAGTAACAGTTCATTCTCTTCTGGGAGGCAGGTACCTGCAAGCCTCACGGTCCACACAATTTTTAGGTAAAACTTGACAAAGCAAGACCAGTGTTTTGCTGAGCTTCACTCTGATAAGCTTTGAAAATGCTATGAAAACCTGAATGAGAATTTAGGAATCTGTCTGCCTAGAAAGCTAAGAAAATATTTGTGCTGAGACTGCAAAATGCACAAGTAGCTCCAAACTGATTCTGCTTGCACACGATGAACCTACTGGCTCTTGGGGAAGGAACAGCTTTTCTTGCTTACATCTGAGCCCCATGGGTTTTAGCCATGCCTTCTGGGCAGGGAAGAAGGGAGGGAGCCCACTTTGGTGGATAACTTTGTAGAATCTGGATAGCAATGCCTAAACAATAACTTAGATTCCTCTAGATGGACTGGAAAAACAAATTCAAGGTCCATTGTCCAGAGTTTTACACTGCAACCATTCTGTGCAGAAATCATCCCCTGTGATTGCCAAAGGTGTGATTTTATTGCCCTAAAAGCTCTCTGAATTGTATCTGTTCAAGAATAAAGGCAGCAGCTCCCCCAAACATCTTTGCACAGCTGAAAACCATGTCATTGAACACTCTCCTCTCTCGCTCTCTCTTTTTTTTCCAGCACAGTTTCAGAATTGATCCCGTTTCTTTCAACTGAGGATTGTGAAGGGTTGAGCTGTAGATGTAATAGCCAGTTTTCACCACTGAAAATGCAAGGGTGGAACAGTATGTGTTTAGAAGTAGAGTTTCAACATTTTATTTTCACAGAAAATATGTTTCTTCCCAGAACACTAATGAGGAGAAACTGGTATAGAGAAAGAAAAAAAAAAAAGACATACACAAATGGCAAAGAAATTGTGGAACAATTCTTTAGTGAAGGCATATTAATGCCGACCTGCTGTTATACCAGGTTGCTGGTTCAGCTGAGCCAGGTTGTTTCAATCACTCCCTCTGGATTTTTCTCTCCTGGGGACAGTGGTAGGGCAATTTATGTGGGAAAACTGGCTGCAGCTGAGCACTGGGAGCTGCAAACTTCTAATTGATCATTCCATTGATCTTTTATCATGGGGCTTTAAAAACACTTAGCTTTTTTTAAAATCTTCCAAAAATCTTTGACTGATGGTGGTTTCATTTATTCCACTGATAGCTATGGATGTACACATGCATGCCAGACACACACAAGCATATTGCTCACAAGATAAGAAGCTTAGAGATAGACAATTGCCTTCTTTACACTTCAGCTGTACCATAAGCCAAGACAGATACTTAATTCAACAAATCCCCGAGCAACAAAGTCAGAGGAGGACACTGATTTACACTGGGACTGAAGCTGTAGCGTTGTTTCTTTCATGTGGATGGGGGACGACTCCATATATGTTTCCTAAGGTTATTCCTATAGGCTACTTGATTCATTAGAAATGAACTAATTATACAAAATGTTTTAAAGATATTTTATGTAACTGGTGACCCACTTTTATTTAATCAATACCACAGAACAGGGCATGTATTACACAAGATGGAATTAGGTATTTAGCATGAATCAAGAAGTAGCATTTCCTTTGCCTAATACTTCTCTTTACTAGCACCAAGTTGCAGATGCCTTTTGTGTCTTCCACAACATAGTAACATTACTAATTTTATTGGGAGACTCTGTATCAGAACCTAACTAAATATTTCAAAGTTACGGGATAGAGTTTATGACCTGTTTTAAAAGATATTGATACTATTTGCGCCTAAGGCTTACCAAAAGTCAGTCATAAGCTTCTAAGTGCTCATCTTCTTGAAAAGTAGATTTAAATATGTCTGTCTTATCTACTGTCTTTACAAAGTTAATATTAGCCCTGAACAGTCTATTTTGTTACCATTAGTGCCATCCTTTTATTTTTAAAGTCTCCTCTGGTCACGGTTTAATGTTCTATGTAAGTTCAGTTTTCCCTGTATTTATTGATGGCAAGTTGAAAAATGAGTCATTGAAAAATACATTTCCCTGTCATTCTTACCTAATCCTTGTGATCACTAGATGGATTTCACCAATAATGAAATTCAAAAATATGGGAAAGGTAAGTGGCAAAGCTGAAAGAGAATGCTTTTAGGGCAGAAAACCTCTAACCATGATTATACTTACATGATAGCAAAGGCTGTAAGTTTTGAAGCACTAATGTTTCTGGTCTCCCCGTGGCAGTAAAAGTACCAGGCTACAGTACTACTATATCCTCCAATAAAGCATACTGGCAGACAGCACAACAAACACAATTCTGATTCCTCTTCCGTAAATACTGCTACGATTGATATTTGCATGCTGGTATTACCACTCCTAAATCTCTTTGACCCTTTTCACTGTGTCATCCCTTTCTACAAGTTTGCTTCAACTTGCCTTGTAATGATTTTTGGTAATGTGTAAGTTGGTGACATGGGAGCTCTTGCTTTCCCGATAGCTGGAGTCTGCAGAAATCCGTTCTGCCCAGACCTGAAAAAGCAGGATGCCAACAGGCAAGGCAGGTAAAGTTATGTCAAGGGGAAGAGGAGAGGATCTGTCTTATTTTAATGCATTGCCTTGGATCCCATCTGCTACACAAGACATCAACCTAAAAGGATTAAAGGTGGTTTGAATTATTACCTACCCCATCAAGAGGCCTCTCTACACACAAATCCAAAGTTTCCCAGTTTTGCTGAGGAAGCAGAGAGCATTAGTACCAGAGGAAGATGGGATTTTTCTCCAGCTCTGAATGCTTTAAAAGCTGTGCTTCTTCAGTACATCAGCACACTGCCACAGGCTCCAGCTCCACACAACTCCTTTCTGATCCTCAGTTGTGGCTTCTGAAAGCACACAGGTTAAGGAAAAACTACTTTGGGCAGAAAATTTAAAGAAGTCTTCCCCAAAGCTACATTCTCATATTTGTTTCCATATTTGACCAATATGTGCCATTAGAAACATTCTATTTTTTTAAATTGTTGTATTTTCACTGTACCAAAGTGAAAGACTGAATACAAACTTTTTGGGGTCAGATGTGGAAGAGCCCTATCCTAAATTCTGACTGAGTCAAGCAGACTCAGAAGGGTAAGCTCAGCTTTTCTTGCACCTCCTACAAGGTGGAGACGGACATGAGGACATAAGGAGTCTTCAGTCTGACCCGTCATGTCCTTTTTTTGTGTTCTCAGAGGGCCAGAGTTGTACCATATGCTCATCCCAGACCTGAGAAACATCTCTCAGCATAAATAAATAAATAATAGGTAAATCATACACAAAACAACAACAAAAAAAGCTAAACAAATAAATATTATTTCATCAGATCTGCATGCTACAATGAACAAAAAATGGTTTATGATAAGATTCCTGATCAAATCTGTGAGGAACCAGGGGTCTCCTGAAAAGGGGATGGACTGATATTCCTGAAACCTGCTGATTTCACCCTTACTTGTTTTCAACACCTATGACAAGCTTCGGTAATAGAAAGTAGGGGAAAGCAAAAACTACTTGGCTTTTTGCTTTAATTACATCTGATGTTAGACCACCAAAGGCAGATGCATTAGGAGTTGAATGTAGGGAGCAGAGACATCCTCCCTGACTACAACCTGAGATACTTATGAAATATTTTGTTGGGATCCTGGGATAAGAACCATTAACTTAAAAGTTGATCAGACCAATACTCAGTAATTTATTAACAACTTATGACTATTTAGGGAATCTCTTTGCTTTTTTTGTTTTTTTTTGTGTGTCATGAGAACACTGAGAATATGTCTATGATTTTACCATCCCTCCCATATCTTAAATAAATATTTTCTTTCTGATGTTGTTATGGAACAGAGGCATCCTCCTATTGAATATTTTCTTGGCCCATCTAGTGTTATTTTCAGTCTCTAAATCAGAGAGTCTCAAGTCAGCAACTTGGAAGATGCCAAAGAGGTGCAGAAATCCAGCTTGGTAATTGGGTAAAATTCCACTAGGTGCTAAAGTACATTGCAGTTCTGATATATATGTCTACCACTGCTTTTATACACACATTTTGTACACTGCTGAAGTGAAACAGCTGGAAACCCAATCTATTAAGTAAGGTTACAAGGCAAAACATTTGTATTTCATTTCTATAACTATAGACGCAATGGAAAGTGAATGAGCTGCAGTGTGAAACATATTCGTTCTGTTGCATGCATGAAATAGAAAGGTCAGAAGCTGTGAAGGATCCTAACAGGCATAGGAAGAGAGAATAGCCCTCTGCAATGGTCCTCTGTAACCAAAGAGGACTGTCATGCTCAGCTAACACATTTTATCATTAAGCAGCATCTTTCAAATGCTAAACTTATTTACTGATCTTACAGTTCTGTGTTATCTCTTACAAGCAATGAAAAAAAGAATGTAATATGCTTCATATAGATTAATCCTTGCAATTCTACACAACATACTCAGAGATAACTCTCACTCACTTTGTCTTCTCATTATCTAAACAGACATGCCTTTCCTTAAGTCATCAACAGAGGTCATCACACAAATGCCCTTGTGGAATATTCATTAATCAGACAACTAATTTGAAATGGATCTTCAAAGCATTATTCATTCCCCATCATTCTTCATACATCAATTTAAATGCTTTATGTGTATAATGATTAGGTTGATGTTTAATTAATTGTGAAAATGTGAATTAAAGCTAAATTACAAGATAAATTATTCTACAGCACACAAAAAAGCTTAATTCTCTGCTGTTAAGTTTAGACACCATAGCAAGTTTCTCTGAACACCTTTATCTGGTAGCTTTGCGCTGTGAGATTATACTGGATCAGTTGGCTGCACTGTTTAATAAAGGTTATATGCTCAGTGCCACTAATTTCCTACCTCCCCTTGCAGAATAAACAAAGGTTAATACATATGCACATCCCCTTTTTTTGCAATTAAGAATAAATAAGATATCTATTATTTGAAAGGCAACTCAAAGGGCCTAAGGCAAGGGCAGGTACATGAGGGATGTTCTACTTCATCTTGAGAATTTACCTAATCTCATAAAGCTGTTAAATTTAATAATTAATTTTTGACAGATCACCAAAGATAATCCACCATTTACAGAGTATTAAGCAGGTTATACACTGTGACATATGCATCTCAGACATGGTAAAAGTTAGTGGATTTTATTACTAATGACAGAGTTGCGTCCCAATGGCAGCACAATAAATACACGTCCTATTTACAAATCAGTGGCTCAACTTTTCAACTGGATAAACCATTATTTTATGCCCCTTCCTACAGGTTTTCACACATTGTTGCTCTTGCAGAATGGATACTATTTCTAAATGCCAGGAGGGCATTTCAGAGATGGATGGCTGGTCTCAGTACAGTTCAACCCAAAGTACTTTGATATGCTTTCTGTTAAAATGCGTAAAGTAACCATATATTAAACTGATGTTAAAAATAACTTCTCAAATTTAGATGTGAAAAATAGGCAGCTATTTTTAATGTAACAATAACATATCTATTATAAACATCTCTATTTCACTAGACCTATAAGCCCAAGAGGTATGTGATTAAAAAATAATTATGGTAGAGAAGGATCACATAGTTCACATTTTTATTATAAAGCCACATATAACCTCTAGAGAGATTTCTTTTCAGCAGATTTTATTGGAAATATGGCAAAAAAAGAGGCAATTCTCATTAAAAAGATATTTTTTCTGCTCACAAATGAACATGGCAAAATGCAGATGCAAATGCAGAAGACATTATGTTGAATTTAAACAAAAAACAGGACAGGGAAAGTATTTTACAGGATAAAGTGATAACAGTTAGTCCCAGTGTGGTGGGTCAGTAACCATGGGTATAGTTCTAACCCTTGCTTGTTAATCCTACAATGGGATTTAAAAACATATCCTTTAATCCTTTCTGTATTCAGTATTTCACCAAAATAAGAATTAAGTTTTTTTTTTTTAAATATGTATTTAAGTATCTTGCATTATAAGGTTACATAGAGGATGGAGGAGAGCTGACAGATAAACATTCGGATTTCAGTGCGGCTGCTCAGAATGAGGGAAAGTATATTTTTTTTCCTAAAGCCTAAATGAGCTGGTCTGAGGTCCTTCCTTATTTGTATGTCTTAGTAATTGGAAATGCTGAACATTTACAGTTTTCACTGACTCAGAATTAGATACACATCCAATAACAGATCCTTTCTCTCAGATTTTCTTTCTATATGTAACCTAGGAAAAACACTAACTTTTACGAAACACTGCTATTTCCACAGTAAATTCTTGAGTGCACCTGACTTGGTTCACCAAAGTAATATGAACGTTAAGAAAGCTGACTATTAGTTGAGACAAAATTTCAGATCAAATTAATGTCAAAATATAATGCAGAAAAAGCCAAATAGTCAAACAGCATTTCATTAATTTTCCTGTTTGGGGAAAGTTCAGCAGAGGTTTTCAGATGAACCAAGAGTTTGCAATTTGCTCAGCTGCCTTGAATAACAAGTACTTTTCTTTTTTTCTTCCTTTTTTTTCCCCTCTGCTTCAGCTTGGATAATAGCTTTATGGTCTACAAGCCACACATGCTAAGAAGAACCAATGTCCAAATTCCACTTCAGCACATTGCAGCCCTTAGCAACTGATAAAGCAACATTAATAAACCTGGTCTCATCCAAGTCAAAGCAGATATCATTCAGGAGACATAAAATACAGCAAAAGGGATTGAAGTGCATGTCTAGTTTGCAGTGATTTATTTATGAAATTCCTAGGGGATGCAGCTACACAAAGGTCTTGAAACTGTGGTCTGTGGTAAATACTATGTCATAATATATTTAACAAATGATAATTCAAACCACAGAATCTATATAGGGAAAGGTTCAGAAAATGTTTCCTGGCTGGGAAGTTACTGAACACTTGGATTTAACATTTTTATGATAGCTTAGGGGTAAAGTCATTACTGCTGACTCTACAAATAAATAATTTCCCATCTGTGTAGCAGGAGTGCTTTTGCTCACATTGAGATTGTTCAAAAGCTACAAATATTCGAGGTCAAAGTGTAGACATTTCCATGAAAGTGTCCCTGTAGATCTGCAGATACTAATGAAGGACCAGTTTCATATATAGGAGTAAGCTTTCAGAGGTTATTCAGAACCAATAACTATAACAATAAAATATGAACAAAAGAAAATTGATTTAGCAACTGAAGAAACCTCAGGTGCTAAATCATGACATTAATCACAGAAAAACAAAGGGAAATACTGCATAGTGTTCTATAGTCTATTCTGTAGTCTCAAGTGTCTGTCTGTTTGTAGTTGTAAATGACCCCCAGAACAGTGATCCTATGATTTTTCTTGAACAGTCACACCATAATCTGGTATTTACAAGGAGAGAACCATTTTTTTTCAGCACCTTGTTCTGTAACATTACTGCATTTTTTTTTTTTTATTATTCTTGCCTTTAACAATTGTTTTCCCACCTTTGGTGCTTGGATATGACAAGAGCTGTTCTGGAAATGCTGTCATCAAACCTCAGCTACACCTGGTTTCATCTATTCAGCCCATGCATCTGTCTTGTGCTGCCTGCTATATGTTACTGCTGATTTACTCCTTGCCGTGCCACTGACAGCCTCCAGCCTCTTTCCTGGGGTTTCAGCTATGTCACTTTTTGTGCTCAAGATGCATTTTACAGGATATGTGCTTATGGGATATATGTTCTCAGTGCTGCCTTGCCACAGAGGATGCATTAGGTTTCCATTTTCATAAACACCAAATAATGTTAAATATTGGAGGGAAAAAAAACAAAAGAAGCTTGCTAGGTTTAGGCTGACATATCCTAATTTGCCAGTAGAAGCTTTAGGCTGGAAAGTCTGTCATGCTCTGCCTGCAACACAGAGCCAGCACCTCTGTTCTCCATTCAGATGCTTGGAGAGGAGCGATGTGTATGGATAAACCCTGAAGAATGGGTTTCTGTTGGAGGAAATCTTTGAAAGTCTGTCCTGTGTTCCCACAGGAGCTTTGTGCCCGAGGTTGGCTGGGTCCCTGTTCAGCTTGTCCTTGCTGGAGAGTTGGGTTCTGACTCCCCTTCTCTTGTCGCTCCTTTCTTCCTTCCATTATTTCTACTAACTGTTTCTGTTAAAAACCAAACAAAAGCTATGCACAACCTCATTATGGCTTGATATAAAGTTCAGCATGCGCTGTGAGGAGAACTGTGCAGAAATGTCACTCTCTACATGCAAGTAAGATGCTTAGAAATCCCAGCCATAACTCTGCTGGCTCCTGGGAGATCATTCCGTTACTTGTCATATTCACAATAATTAATTCAAGACTTGTTTGTTTTTTTTCTGAGTTTTTTTTTTCTTTTTAAAGGAAAGGCTACAGAATGGCCACAATGAAAAGAGCAGAAGTCATGTAAAAAGAGTTTTTTTTCTGAAAGGTCAAGCCATTAAGAATTTGCTTATATCTTTCACTGTGACCCTCCACTTTTGTTCCAGTTCTCCAGATCTCTTTGGAGCCAAACCTGAGTAAGAAAGTCAACTTTCCCAGTCTCGGAGGACAGCGTGTCAGCCTCCATTCATCTGCACTGTGTAACTTGGCTCCACTAGAGGTTCTCACTGAAATTACCTCCACTGTTTACCATCTCAGCTCTGTCACTCTGTGTAAACATTTCAAAATATCACAAGTCATTAATACACAATTTAAAGCATTGCATTCTTGGAATCCTTGACTACAGTAGCAGAGTTGAGAAAAATGCAGATTTAACACATGTAACATTATCACGGACCTCAAAATGACTACAGTGAGGCAGTGCTAATTTTCCATTAAATCACAGCCATTTTGTTTGCCTGATCTAACGCTTAAGACTTTCTCCTAGTCTTGTTATTGATTCGAGAGTAAAAAAGCTTGAGAACTTCTATATTTCTGCTGTTCAGATTATTTTTGACTAAAAATAACCATCAATTGGTCTGCTAACTTTACTGTCTAGTTCTGTTAGAAGTGCCCACGGGAACTCCTGGAACAGTAAGAAGAGAGGTTCCAGATGATGACTTGTGGAGTTTACAATTCCCACCTTTTTTTTTCTTTTTACAGGGAGTAGAGAGAAATGTCTCTAAGAGCTTAAAATATCAGTCTGTTTATTAACACTATTATTTGACTTCAAAATGTATTTTCCATCACCCATTGAACATAGTTTCCTAATGTTGGCGAAATACAATAGCAAAGCCTATGGTTTAGCAGCACATTTCATATTCAGTCAGCTTAAAATATTTGCTACCAAGAACTATTATCTTTCAACAATAACCACATGGAAAACATGCAATTAGTTAACAAAGCAATTATCTTCCGGGACCTTCATTCCATAAAACAGTGCAAAGCGTTTCTCTCTCTCCCTCTTTCTCTCTCTTTCAGAAATAAATGTATTTCATAAGCAAGAGTTACTTTATACTGAATTCTGTATTTATATTAATTACAATCAATTAACTGCCCTGAAGTCACTGGATTTAATTTGATCCACTCA
Organism: Crypturellus undulatus; assembly: GCA_013389825.1. Classification (NCBI taxonomy): domain Eukaryota; kingdom Metazoa; phylum Chordata; class Aves; order Tinamiformes; family Tinamidae; genus Crypturellus; species Crypturellus undulatus. Next base: position 1,010,728 of record VWPW01029434.1, read on the forward strand.
AATAAGTTTTTAAAAGGTGACAAGGGTATTCAATACCTTTTGATAATGGGGTGATGGTGATTTTAAGGTAGTTACAGTAATAACTTACCCTTTTTAACATGAACATTACTTGGGCATCTATAGCCCAACCCCTGCTGATTTCCTTCTAGAATAACCTTCACTGATTTCGGCTTTGATTTTTGCTACGATAAAAACAGTTTGATGCACGAATCTTTCCCAGGTTAATCCTGCAGTCTCTGAGGTCTCGCAATTTCTTTGAGTGAGAAGGAATGCGAAGACTTTTAGCAGCGCTTCCAGGCTGTGGCTGCAGAGCCGTGGTGGTGCAGACACCAGCTTGAGGGCATCTCCAGCTGCCCAGCAGAAACTTATAACCTCTCTATAATGTCAACGAAAACTTTTAAAAAGAAGGATTCCCGCAACTGTGTGATAAATTGAGAGAAAATACAATATCCTCGATACACATATATCCGTCAATAGCATCCCCAGGGTATCTGTCTGTTTTCTTGCATTTGCAACCATTGCACTTCTGCCATGCCTGGATGGGTCATCTCAGACCATGGTGTCAATGCTCCATCAACTGCAGCATTTTTCCCAGCTGACATTTCAGTAATAACTGTACTGGCAAAAGGTACTGTGATACTAGTCTAGCAGAATCCATGCACGGAGTTGCAGCTCTGGGAGACAGAAAGGTTAGACCGAATTACGGCAATTAAAAAACTGCAGTTCAGTGGCAGCCTACAAAACTAATGTAATACATGCAAGCAAAAGCTGATGACTTTTTGCTTTTGTGGAACACGAACTAGGCGGCAGTGCACAAGGGAGAATCGCTTGTGCCAACAGTCGAAAACTGAGTCGCTGCTCGGCTCACCACCCCCCAACCTAATCACACACGCACATTTCAGCAACATCAGCATAGCTGTTTCTGCACCACACTGCAGACCCGCCTCAGTGGTGAACTGAGAGAAAAATGAGCTCCACAAGAAAAAGAAGAGAAAGGCATGGAGCCTTTTGCCCCAGCTCACACGCAAGCAGTTGAGCTGGCGCAGCTGGGCAGGTGGGAGACATCCCCTGGTGTGAGATGTCATCCTGTTTTGGTAGCGAAGATTTTGCATCATGAAATCACAAGCTGAGACATCGCTTTGTTCCGAGTATCACATTGATGCTTTATACAGATGCAGCAAAAGTAGTCCCTCTTTCTATCCAGACACAACTCTACTTTCATTTACACCCTAAGAGCCCCTTCAAAACAGAATACATATTTCATGCTCTTAGCACTGTGCAAACAGGTTTTCATCATTTCATCTCCCAATTCACTGCTCTCTCCCTGTTTTGAAAGGGGGATAATAATTGCATTTTACTTTCTATATATAGTTTCAGGCAATACCTGCCTTATTTTGCTCATCTTATGCTAGTCTAACCATAGTCTCACTTAAGATTTCTTCTGTTACAGGGACAGAGGACACGGGGTTTGATTTGTCTTGCTTGCACATGTGCCACATAGCTAACTAGCTAAATGTGAGATATACTGCAGTATCTTGCTGGGGAGACTCCATCAGTCTTATTGCAGTTTTCCCTCAAAGTAGACTTCCACTAAACAGCTCCCTTTAGAGTCTGATCACATGCACCACCTCAGAACTACAAGCTACAGGAACGTGGATATATACCATCAAAACTGACTCAAACAGGATTTAGAAATAATGAAAAAAAAGAAAAAAGGTGTCATTCACATGCTCAGTGATTAAAGCAAAAGATGCACCGAATTCAATTGACTTCTTTGAGAAAATATGTAGTAGATAAAGGGAGATTTCCACTTGAACAGTACTGGGTATAGAAGAAAAGAGGAAGTCTCAATGTCTAGAGTTGAATTCTGGAAAAGTGAAAGAAACAAAAAAGACATAATGATTATTCCTCCTGCCTCTCGTCCCCAGGTAAGTATAACTAACTCTCATCTGTATAAGTGCGAGTGGTCTGGTTATGGTGCCAGGTCTCATGGTTAAAATTAATCCACACTTTTGCCTATAATTATAAGATCAGATAAAGAAGCCAAAAGATAACAGGCTAGCCAGGTGTAATATATAGAGATTAAGGAAAGATAATAGAAGTCTCCGTTTCCCTTGGGTACCTAAAGTTTTATAATTTAAAATACAGGTCTTCCACACTTTCATTAACCAGGTCTTTGAACTTCATGTATGAGAAATCAGAGTCAGAAACTTCATCAATGTTAAAAAATTCACCTCATATACGAAAGAAGTCACAGACAAAATATTGCATTGTTTTATAGGCTAGTGCAGACTTTACTTACCAGACACCCATAACACTCTGTAGCCTCTGTCCAAGTTTAGAAAGAAATTTTCTTTTGGATATGGAAACATTTAAGATGGAGTATTTCAGGATTTTAAAAGCAGCAGACACTACCCCGAATGGTGCAAAGTTTCACAATGATCAGACGTAAAGTTGGGAGTTATGGGGGAATCTTAGGGGCTCCCATCATCGCTCCTGTAGCTCTGATATAAGGATGAAATTGTTCCCCTTCATGGAGTGATTCAGCATTAGATGTGAAAGATTTGATGAACTCCTCTGTTAACCTTGTTGCTCCTTGCCATAAATTTTGGCCCACTCATATGAATGAATAAGACATGAGAAATAAAACAGAATTATTCCTTTTGTCTAATGCTGTGGCTGGAAAGAGCTATCTTATTGAAGGTCTCTTTTATTGGATCTTAAGGCATTTAAAGAAAGATTTTGGTGTCTATCTTTGAAAAGGATATTGGACTGTGAAGAGCAGGCAATTACAAAGTAAATACATAGATGTTGACTCAAGTGTTTGTTTCTAATATTTGTGTAGGATATGAGCTGACTGATTCCAGCTTTACTCCTGAGTAAGAGCTACTGAATGAATTTGCAGTCTAACAAAAAAACAAAATAAAAAACAAACAAACAAAACACCCCCAAAACTCTATAATTTAAATGAATAAACTGAATAAAACCTGAGGATGGAATATAGAGGAAGCAAATTCAGGAGCTTTTTCTTTCATCTACTATTTTTCTCTTACTCTGGTGAAGAGATACTACATTTAAGTATTCAGCACTTAGACTAATTACTTCAGTTAAATAAAAACAGCAGTCAGCTGGGCACACTCAAGCAATGTTTCAGAAACATCTTTGGTTATCTTGCTAGAAAAGATATTGAGTGCTAAAATTTAAAATGAAAGTTCCAGAAAAAATAAGGGTTTCACTGCTGTAAATAGGACTGTGAGAGATAAAACAGGTCTCTCTCTTCTACCATTTGTTTCTATACCTTTAGAGTAGCAGCAATGCTAAACAAATAACAAGGCTGGTATAGTTTCTTCTACGACCCAAGAGCCCAGAGTACCCAGCATTCCGATCATTATCAAAGTCTGACAAGAGTAGGAAGTAATACAAAATCACTGACCAATCCTTTGTGATCTGTATAGTAAGGAATTGAAGACAAAGAACACCATGAAGAAAAAAGGTAAAATATTCTTTTGGGGGTCAGTCAGTCAGATATTTATTTGCATTTTCACATATTATTATCTCATTCACAAAAATTTAACCTGAAAATTCCCATTCTTCCCAGGCTTATCATCATTTCTCATTAAAGGAGAGAAAACCTGATGCTAATGAACATTAATAAAAATGAACACTGGTTGTTTGAATATTTGAACATGAAGAAACCATAAGTCATGTATTCAGACAGTTGATTGCCAGGTTGTCTAGATTTAAAGCACTGCTACTCATGAAACTGGAAAGCCTACAATGTTATGAATGACCATGAATATATGACCATTGATATATCATTTGGAACCTGAAGAAGGACAGCCAAGTGACAAGCTGTCTGAATTAAGAAGCCCCCTAAAAGTATGGCTCGAGGTGAAGATGTCAATGTGCAGATAAACTGAAATACCAACTTCTGACCTCCCCAAAAGGGTCATTTTTACTTGGGGCACAGAGAAACCTCCCACAGGCTGCAGCAGAACATGAGAGGAAGTCTGAGGATGTTTCAGGCGGGAGGTGAGTACCTAACCCTGGGTGGCTGCAATCTGCTAGCACTACCCTGCTCTCTGCAAAAGTTCAGTAAAACCCTCCCAAAACACATACTGCTCAGCGAGCTAAGAAAAATCCCTGAAAGGGAAGGAAGAGGGCTGAGAATGAAGGCAAGGAGTATTCAGTAAGGAGTTGTTGGCAGAAGGGAAGGAAACCTAGAAAAATTTCTTATGGGGAACTTCTGATTCTTAAGAGAATACTCTTAACAGGGCATATGTCCAGTAGGGCACGAGCCCAAGGGCCAAGAAATGCCACCGTTGCTGTTTGCTCGGGTACATGCTCAGGAGTCAATGCAGGGTGAGGGATGGAGCAGCCACTGGGGCAGCTCCACACCGTCCAGTACTGCCACGGCATCGCTGAGGATATAATTTGGGGGCTACTCTGCCCTTAAATGAAACGAGACGCTGCGCCTACCACTGTCAACAGAGAAAGGGAACAATCACCGTTTTAATTGCGCCCCCTGTGCTGCAGCTTAAAGACCCTGTGAGAGACATTTCCAATCAGTCTGTGCTGACCCTGAGGCTTTTCTTATTTCAGGTTCAGTTTCGTCCCTATGCCTTAGGTCAGGTGGATACAGAAGCCTTTCCTTCTCTGTGACCGAACTCCTCACACAATTTAATTGTGAACCACAAGGATTTTTGCTGGCAGAATAAGAGGTCATTTCCTGCAAATCCAGCCTTAACGTTTCCTGTTGACAGTTTCTCAGATATTATCTATCTGCTGTCCCTATCGCACTGTCTGAATTCTCTCCTCCTAGATCTCATAACAGTAACAAACCTCCCTTCACTGTCAAATGTGTCACCTTTTTACGCAATGAATTTCCAAAGCATCTTAAAATACCCAGCACAAGTTGGAGGAAAGAGCTGTGATAATGCTGCTACCAATATTACTCTCCTGCATAATCCCGCAGCCTGTGGCATGCATTAGTATAAGTCAATAATAAAATTAAAGTACCGGAACAAAATATTAAAGGCTTTCCCTTGTTTATTTGTTTGGATTTCTTCTTCTTGTCACTCCATGTATATTAATATAGAATGATGTAAGCAGCATTACTCAACCGGTGCATTACTTTCAACTAATGCATGCCTATGAGGCATCCAACTGCTCCTTCAACCTGAGCTGTTTTATAATGCATGTGAACCTTGTTTGAGCTGGCATGATATAGTATCTGGAACAGCAATTTAATGCAATCTCTCATCTATTTCACTGATTGCAACCATTTAGTGCAATCTTAAAGAAAGATGATTAGAGCTCACTGGTTCTTAATGTTTAATTTATTTACATTCATGTCTGCTAGAGAGCTATTTCATTCATCTCCTAAATGATAGCATAAAATCATTGAAAAATGATGTGCGATAAACATTATTATTATACTGCTGTCCTCACTAGCAGATAACAACTGCTGTCATTCGTAACACTGATTGACCTGTATGGCATAGCTCTTTAAATTCCAGCCATAATAAAACACATTACAGGCATAACACTCCTATATTGATGCCTGGCACAATAACAGGTTTTTGGTTAAAATAAAATTCAAGCAAGACTGGCATTTCTGTGCAGGTAGCTGAAGCACAGCTACTTCTGGAAAGAAAAAAAAAAGCACAAATGTCATATTAGCTGAAAAGAAAGGGTGAATTTTTGGAACCAGGACTGCATTCTAATTGGCAGTTCTGGTGTTGTTGTCTGGTGCAGAGGCATTCATATTAAGCTGAACAAATGCCACATTTGCATTTCCGATAAGTGCTAGCATTTTTCACATTTTTCATGCATTCCTTGTTTAAATAAGCATACCTGAAAAGTTACCTAAATTAGCCTGCCAAGATGGCTTACTATCTTACTATCATTGGCAGTATTATGGAATGCTTATAATAATAATCTTTATTCAACGTAAAGAACCCTGAGGACGGCATTTGGAGGATTAAAAAAAGAGCAATGTCAAGAAGTTAACGTCGCTGTGATGGATCTCTTCTAACAAAGCAGCAGACAACAGCCTCTGCCAACAAGCATGGAGCCTTTAACAAAGTTCTCAGCAGTAGAATACGTTAAAAAGTGTAAAACTTTGGGTTTTTTTTTAACATAATGTAGACTTTTTGTGATTGCAATGCTAAAAATCCCTATTTCTTTTATCTAATAGGGAATATTTTGTCATATTTTCCAAATACCTTTTCCAAAGGTATTTTGCTATTATTATGAAAAGAATGCATGCATTTCTCTTGATGGAATCAAGGTAGTGAATAATTGAAAGCTACTCTTTATTCTGACTGTGTAGTGTCTGAAATGGCTTCTAAATTTATGGCTAAAAGTTTTAGAAAAAGAAATGACTGCTGTATAATATATTTAAATATATCTATAGATAGATATACAATACATAAATGCATTTCTGTATAATCAGATAAAATAAATAAATAAATAAAAACTAACACTGGTTAGACCTATTAAAGTGTTGCTGTAACAATGAACCTGGAATTAAAATTTAGTTCTTGTTCAGAATATAGCTATGTGAAGCAGACACTTTTCACATATTAAAAAAAAGGGATGTTACTCTTCTTGAAGTGCCAACATGATAAAAGACAGAGAAATGGGTAAACTCAATTTCTTCTACCTTACATCATATTACCATCCCCCTTGTTCCCCCTCTGTCACATGTGTGCAAACCCCAGACAGTCAACCAGGTTGCCCAGCTGTCACTGGCCTTCTTCCCACCAAACCACTTTTACCAGCAGTGATTCCTGAAAAGGTGGGGACTGACTAACTCTGACTAACCCTGAGTTTAGGCCCAACTTTAGCAGCTAAAAAGTAAAGGAATAATCCCTCTCATTATTAGCATGGTGAATTTGCCTGATACACAGTGAGTTAAGTCCAAGAAGCCAAAATACACTTAAGCCCCTTTTTAAACAACAACATAAGTAGAATGTAGGTATTGAAACATTCACAAAGGACTAAACCAGGATTGGTAAGCATTTCCCTGCACTATTTTTCACTACTGATATGTTTAATTATTTTATTTTTATGCCTGTTAATTTGATAGCTGTCTATCCATACACACACATATACATACACACACACATCATAGAAAAATTGGGCAGATTTGTGGAGAATTTTGGTTGGTGTACTTGCAGATCATTGCAGTCACATGGGAGCACAGCTCTAGGCATCTCTCAGTACCAGACACAGCACAGCAGGTCAATACCTGCTGTGCTGTACAATATCTGGGTACAATATCCGGTACAATATCTGGGAATGCCTAAGTGGCCTTCCACGTGCAGGAAAGAAGAGCCTACAAAACAAGGAAAAATCCTGGAATTATTTTGTAAAAGTGAGTTCCTGACTTTTTCAAAATCAATATCCATACTTTCTGGAGAAATTCTACTTTAATCATGTAACTCACAAACAATCCCAAAGGGAAGCATAACTACTTATACAAATGTAAGAAAACTTAGGTAAACAATCTAATTCAAAATTCAGAGTCTCAATGACATATGAATGGTTTTTATATTGACATTTCAATGGCATATTGGTTTTCATTATTATTGTTGTGTTTCTCTTACCAGGCTTTCTGGATTCCTTTTAAAATGCGGGTTTTTTCCTTCCCCATGTAGGAAAGGGAAAGAAAGACCTGACATTCCTTGTCCTTTTCCCTTCTCTCCCTTTTCCCTTTCCTTTCCACGGTTGCCATAGCAGGATGTTTGGAGTAAAGCTTCTACAGGACATGGTGCTGATGGTTTCCCTTTTCTGATCACTGTCATAAGACTCCGGGTATCAACAGAGACTTTAGGCATCAATATTTTGGGCTATGCCCACTTTAAATATTCACGCCCAGCTCACATTGCATCTGCCCAGGAAGCACAAAACAAAAGAAGCATTTCTCCACAGTATCATTCCAGTGAGTCCAACTCCCATAGGAAGGGGTATTTCCCTGGGGTTTGGTGGAATTCTTGGGGGCGGTTATTTAAAACCAACTAAAACTCCCTTGAAGTGACCTAGCATACAATGCCTTTGTAAAGTGTGGCAGCAACCCACCTCAACACAAATCCAAGGATTATTGGCTTTCTATCGACAATGGAGATTCACTTTTTTTTCTGGCAAACTTAGCAAACACCACTACAAGTAAGACAGTCTGTTCTCATCCCCTTCACATTACAAGAAGTTAAGCACTCCCTCCTCACTTTCCTCCCTCTGCTTGGCCAGAAGAAAGAGAGAAGAGCAGCTAAACTGCCCTGCTGTCCCTCAGCATAGCATATGCATGGTCACCAAAACAAAACTTACAACAGCTGGATGGCATTCCTCTCCTTGAGAAATGAATCTGCACTAAGTACTGTAAAATTAGCAGTAGTTACCATATTTTGTGTTAAAGAAATCCATTTCCCTCATTTCCAGCTACCATTATCACCATTATCAATCTCACCCCCGTGAGATTAAACCAACCTGATAACTCAGGCCGCCCCTGTTTCTACCTCGAGGGAGCGGGGCTGATTCAAAAGCTCTGGGTCCAAGTGGCACACATTACTGAGGATTTGCACTAAAGCTAAGTGATAGCTGTTGTGAATGTGCTTGCTCCAGCAAACAAATGAAGAGTGGACTCTCTGTTGTCAGTAGGACAAAAAGCTCAGTAAACCCACTGTGTGTGTATGAAATGGCTGTGGAGCAGGGGAGGTGCTGGTGGCATCCAGGAATCAGCAGCATTCAGCTGACCAAGTCCCCCTGAATTAGCTAGTTGCAACCAGGGATGTTCGACTCTCCCTGTAAAGTGGGGACTCTTTCTGCCTCTATTCTCAAGAAGCAATGTTCATCCCTTTAGCTGTTATTGCACCTTTTCTGACGACTTCAGCCATAGTCACATGAACTGGCTAACTTCTGGTGAGCTATCTTGATTTTTAAACGCTGTAAGTGACAACACAGCTCTTAAAACCACTGCAGGCTTTCTCCAAGAGCAACCAAAACTACAGTGGATGAGTCAGAGCAAATCATATCACAGTTCCTATCTCTTGCTTGCACAGTGTAATTTGCTCCAAGTTTATGACTTCAGTGTCAGCTCCTTGCTCAGGGGTGCCTCGTCTTGAAAAGACTGAGCTAGTCGCATAGCAAGATTTAATGCCAACAACTCTGCCTCCCAAATCCTTACTCTGTGGGTAGCACAGGTAGGAATAGGAGAAAAACAGCAACTATTCCCTTAAGCTCCTTCTGAAGTTTCTGATATTTCGTGGCTATTGGAGTGCCAATTAGGGCACTGATTTAAAGTTTCATCAGTCCCCAAGGACAATAACTGCCACAGCAGAAAAGTATATCCATAAGTTTTCCTTTGCTTTATGCTATCAAGGAAACACTGCCACCAACACATTTTTTCCCATTTCTTTGTGACTATTATTTGCAACCCCAAAAGTTACTTCTTGCAAAAATGGCAGAGGGAGTCAGGCAGAATGGTGAACTGAGCCCAGTATGACTTAATGCTCAGGAAAAAAATTGAAATTATGACGTTGTTCCAACCAGAACAAGTCTGTAAGAGTCAATCTACCTGGATTATTTCTCTATCTGATCACCACTTTTACATTACACATGACCGGAATAGTCCCTTAATTAGCCTATTTTCTCTCCATACATCTTTAGAAAATTATCAAAAAAAAAAGGTGGGCAAATTATGGGCAAGGATATATACCTGTCCTGTTATACGTCCATACATACATGTTTCTGTTTTGTACAAAGCATTGTAACCTATTTTTAATCTCCAATAACTTCAAAGTGTCTTCAAAATGTCTTGTTTTTGAAAGTTTAAACTTGTCGTGTTGTTAATCCTGGTTAAGGACAAGAGTGCGCCATATATTTGAAAGATATTTAGTCGAAAAATAAGAATGATATTAACATTCAAATTGATTAACCTTTTCAAGGATGTTGTATTAGTGTTGGAAATATTAGTGGTGGAAGCAGGGTTGAATATCAAGGTTAATATTCTAGGAATGTGATGGAAGTGCTCTGATTCATCACCCCATGAGGGCAATGTTACCTCCCTTTGATTGCATGAGGAAATTCTTTTTCTAAGAGTATCCACTGCCTACGCAAATTCAGTTATTCTTCCTGGTTTTATAGCACATGCTTCCTGGTGCACCCTGGAGGCACTGTCCCACCGCAGCAACCAGGGCTCTGCCCAGGGTTTTGGTTCAGTGACACACCTGACACGCCACTGCATGATGGCCAGGGTGGGATGGTATCAACAAAAGCATAAAATGGCAGGAATGGATATCTACCTTGAAAAGAAACATAGGAATTAATAAATGAGAGATACCACATAAAAAAAAAATCAAACTGTGCCAATTTATTGTTACTGAGTTTTGAAAAGTGTCCAGTGCAAGCAGGTGCAGAATGAATGGGCACATTAACTCAAATTGGGAATAATTTAGTTTATATAGATTCCACAAATAATAGAGAACCTAAACTTATTTAAATCTTTGTTTTCACATCTCGACTACTGGTGCTTACATTATCCTCCATAAACTAATGAATGATACCATTCTTTTCATTACCTAAAAAGCGGCATTCAAGGAAATAAAGTCTTGAGTAAAAGTCATGTCTTTAAAAAATAGTAGCCATATTCAGAAGAAACCTGGACAGACTCGAAGGGAGTTCAGCTTCTTCTTCAATCTGCACAGCAATTTCCTTCTCAGGATATAAATTGTGAAAATGGGAAAAATCTGAATCTGAGTGTTTTTATGATTACCACTTACTGTTTGTAGAGCTAGTAAGTTTTCAAAGGTATTATCATTACATGGCAAACTGATTAAAAAAGATGAAATACAAAATGGGCAACACTAAATAATATCCAACTCCTTTTTACTGCACATAAAAGCTAGATTAGAATGTAGAAGTTCTATTGTTAGAGCAGTTGTTATTATCTGGATAAAATATTAAAAGAATATAACCAAATTACATATAAGGTAAAAAGAGTGCATGGAGTTCAGATACTGTTTTTCTATTTAAGTGAGTAAGAATTTTGTCTCTGATTTCTAGAGGAAAGGTTGGATCTAGGAACTATATGGCAACTACTTATCCAGTGCAGCTCATCTTCCCTTCCAATGTCTCCACCACCAACTTCCACCTCATTATTCTAATCTCAGACCTTTGAGGAGCTCCAAAAATTAACAAAAGTTAGTTTGCTAATCCCTGTTTTATTCCTATATTGTCAATTCTTCCCTTATAACAGTCAATTGATTACTGTGTCCAAATAGAGAAACGTAGGGATGAATGTGCAATTCTTTAATAATTTAGGCACCATTTGACTGACCATCTTATGGAAGACTTTCTGCAAAGCCCAGCAACTTCTCTTTCAGATTCTTTGTTTGCTTCTCTCCAGATGTAATAAATTTACCCTTAGGGTACCCTTCCTTTACTTGTGGCAGTGTCTTTGTCCTAAATTCTTATGCTGTTTTCCACCTTTGCCTATTTCGCAATGATCACATATGTTGTCCCCTCATAAAAGACTGTTCACTTCTTCCAACACAAAATTCTTCTATCATCTAATAGCAGTTTGCAGGAAACAAAGCCAAGATGAATTGTCTTAGGGAGAACTAGTTCCTAAAGTCCTTAAATTTGCATATAAGCAAAATGCATGATGCTGTACACAGGCATTCTGTAGCTTGCTCTCTTGTTCTTAAAGAGAGAAAATGAGTATTAGTATACTTACATCACTGAATTTTGATATCTCACAAGAGCCTCCAGTCAAAAGAAGGCTCCCTCCTTTAGGCCGCTTTGGATAGGCAAAGTAAATTAATGATATTCTAAAATAGGTTATGAAAGTTAACATGCTCTTCATATTCATTAGTACCACCATGAAATGTCCATATTGCAGTTGTTCCTCTTCCTTTGATGAAGAGGCTGCTTTCGGCATATTTTGAGAAAGGACATCAAATTTCCTCTTCCTCTCTCACGTTTTCAAAGCCAAATCCCCTTGATGAATCCTTTCTAGTCCATGCTAAGACCACTGCTGCAAAAGGGTGCTGCTAAAATCACTAACGGACATCTGGTAACCAGTGCATCTTTCTACAGTATGCACTGATTGATAAAGAGCCTAAATAACATACAACTGCAGCCTATGATGTGCTCCGCGTATCTCAGTTTGTAACGTTAAGGTCAAATCCAGCACCATTTCTTCCCCCGCTGACTAAATTAGTGAACATCCTCACTTTATTCCCTTGTCAGCAACACTCCCTAGATGGTAATAGCTTTGCACTAGAGACAAAGCCAGACAGACTCTCTTTCTAGATCTCTCCATGCCCCATGTGCCCAGTTGTAGCAGTTATTGACACAAATATCTGGCTTCTCGTGCAAAATCGCCTAAGAGTCTTCTGAATGCATCCTTGAAGGCTGTTGTCACTAGAAGAGGATAGTAGTTCTATCTTCTAAAGTAGTATTTTCACTTTCAGTTCCAGATCAAATGCCTTCTACTAAGCTCCAGGCAAAATTGTCACACATCCAATTCTCTTTTCATAAGGGATGATTGCATTTTTTCAGTTATCTGACAGTCAAAAAATCTTATATTTCTTAATTCACACACCATAATAAAGCAGGTTTGCATATGACAGCAGCTGACTAGCAAGTACAAACTAACAAAAAAGAGCTAGTGTGCAAAACTGAACTGGGCAAGCTTGTAGTTCACACCCAGAAGCTCTCCTGGATGTAGAAGTCCTTTCAGCCAATTCCTGTCTTCTATGCACTACATACAAATGCAGCTTACTGTTATTATTCCCCTGTATACCTGTTAATGTAGAAAAGTGTGGTGCAAGAAAGGATATATAAGCCTTTATTTTCTTACCTGTAAGACAACATACTTTAAAGACATCTTTATCGTCCAGCCAGAGCAAGGTATCACAGCACATTCTCTACCTGAAGGACCAAGCCCAGTGCTCACCAAAGTTTTTTCCCTTTGCTGGTCCTGGCAAGGCCACTGCAGGGCTGGAAGGAGATATTGCTTGTTTTGAATGAAAAGTAAGCAAAATCTCCTTAAAGTCTTATATTTGTAACAATGCAACATATTAAAATTTCTCTTTAGTGTGCAGGTCTACAAAGTTTTAAATAGTTTTTAATCTTTCCTAACAAACTTATTTTTAGAATGGAAGCTATGTAGAAGATTTATTATAATCTGCAATACCTTCACGGATACTTGTATTTACATAGTTATATATAAGAAACAACTGGTATCTTTATGAAGTGATATAGATCATATATATATAAATCACAGAACAAAGCACAGAATCATTTTGGTTGGAAAAGACTTTAAAGACCATGGAGTCCAACCTTAAACCCCTTGACACCATGCCTGTTAAATCATGTCCCTAAGTGCCTCATCTACACGCTTCTTGAAGCTATTGGGGCCGGTGACTCCACCACTTCCGTGGGCAGCCTGTTTCAATGCTTGACTACTCTTTCTATGTAGAAATTCTTCCTAACTTGAACCTCCTCTGGTGCAACTTGAGGCCATTCCCTCTTGTTCTAACTGTAGTTACCCTGGAGAAGAGATCGACCCCCACCTCACTACAGCCTCCTTTCAGGCATTTGTAGGGAGCGAGAAGGTCTCCCTCGAGTCTCCTCCAGACTAAATAAATGCAGCTCCCTCAGCTACTCCTCATCTGTGCTCCACTCCCTTCACCAGCTTCGTTGCCCTTCTTTGGACGCGCTCCAGCACCTCAATGTCCTTCCTGTAGCGAGGGGCCCAAAACCGAGCACAGTACTCAAGGTGCAGCATCATCAGTATCGAGTACAGGGGGATGATCACTTCCCTGGACCTGCTGGCTACCCTGTTCCTGATACCAGCCAGGAGGCCTTTGGCCTTCTTGGCCTCCTGGCCGCGCTGCTGGATCGTGTTGAGCCTGGAGTTGACCAACACTCCAGATCCTTTTCTGCCGTGTGGCTCTCCAGCCACCTGCCCCAGGCCTGTAGCGCTGCACGGGGTTGCTGCGAGTGAAGGGCAGGACCCAGCGCTTGGCCTTGTTGAACCTCATGCAGCTGGTCTCAGCCCATCGATCCAGCCTGTCCAGCTCCCTCCGTAGAGCTCTCCCACCCTCAAGCAGATCAATTCCTCCTCCCAGTTTGGTGTCATCTGTAAATTTGCTCAGGGTGCACTCAGTCCCCTCATCCAGATCGTTGATAAAGATACTAAAGCGGACCTGCCCCAACACGGACCCCTGGGGAACATGGCTCGTGGCTGGTCACCAGCTGGACTGAACCACGTTCACTGCCGCTCACTGGGCTCAGCCATCCAGGCAGTTCTTCACCCAGCGAAGAGTCCACCTGTCTAAGCCGTGAGCTGCCGGCTCCTCCTAGACAAGACAGTGGGAGACTGTGCCAAAGGCCTCGCTGAAGTCTAAGCAGAGCACGGGCACAGCCTTTCCCTCATCCACTAGGCAGGTCACCTGGTCACAGAAGGAGATCAGGTTGGTGAGGCAGCACCTGCCTTCCGTGACTCCATGTTGGCTGGGCCTGATCCCCTGGCTGTCACACACGTGCTGTGTGATCACCCTCAAGATGACCTGCTCCATAACATTCCCTGATAGCAGGGTCAGGCTGACAGGCCTGTGGTTCCCCAAATCTTCCATCCAACCCTTCTTGTAGATGGGTGTGACAGTGGCCACTCTCCAGTCTTCGGGGACCTCTCCTGTCAACCAGGACCACTGAGAGATGATGGAGAGGGGCTTGGTGAGCGCTTCCCCCAGCTCCTTCAGAACCCTCACGTGGATCCCATCTGGCCCCACAGACTTGTGGGTGTCCAATAGGTAGCAAATTACTATGTTATTAGGTGTATACTATGAATTGCCTGGAGGCATTAACAGAGAACTATATGCGATACCATGAAACTTGAAAACTAGATTGTGTTGTCCCCTTGTTGACTGCAATACACATGAGGGATTCTGTAAACTCCAAGTTATAGTTTCCAGATTTTGCTCTTTCTGTAATCATTTCAGCAAAAATAAAACACAATTTTGAAGTCATTATAATTTGAAGCTACTGAGGAAATATGTGGATGAGACTAATAAAAAGATGGAGGAAGGAAGAAAAATACATCAGGATAGATATCTCTATATAAATATTTATATGCACACACACACACATATATATAAAATCACAGATTGAAGTCTGCTGCTTAAATATCCATTTATGGAGAGATGTACAGCAGCTGAGAAGAATGATACAGTATAACTCTAAAAATAAGTTATGCTTAGCATGTTACACAGTGCCAATATATCAGATCTATATTAATTATTTTTGCATATCAGTTTCAACACCAAATGTTCAAAAGCCATGGAAACTCCAGCATCTCAAATGCCAAAATACAACCAGATGCAATTACAAATTCCAATCGCAAAACTATTTTGAGAAATTAAGAGGAAAAGCAGAGGAACTCAGCAAACTCACTGGGCTACAGAACTGTAAAACCTACTTCCAGTTGAAAGAAGAGTGTCTAGTCTCCAAGCATGTGGAAGGGAAGATATTCCATTGTCATTTGCAGAAGTTGCCCAAAACATATATGAGGTGAGATCTGACAAGAATTTGACAAGCTACAGCATTTATCAATGATTATATTCAGTGACAAGGAGCATAGCTGGTGCAGAATAGTCAAATTTAGAGAATGAAGAGTATAAGGGATTCACTCTAATAAGTTTTTCCAAGGGATATCAACTTTTGCACATTCACACAAATGTATGTCACTTGGGAAACCAGGTAAATACAGTCTATCAAAATAGAGTTTTTGTAGATTACTAGGGGCAAAAACTCTGGACAAGCCTTGCAAAAACTCTAGAAAGGGAATGAAAAACTTTAAAATTGAAAAAAATGAAATATATTAATTGGTACGCTCAAAACATTACTTGACCTAATAACTTACTGTCCAGCAGGTTGCATAAGAAAATACAAGCTTTCCCCAGAATGGGCTCACTTCGGCTGTGAGATGCCCTGGTAGCTTATAATCATGCTGAGTTGTTTCTCTCCACTATTTCTCAGTTTCTGCTTTTATATCTCTCAGTAAGTTTGATTAAATTGTGCTTGCTTACTGAAGGGCAAAGGAGAGAGGAGACAGAACTGGCTAGAATGGGAAAAGAAATCAAGGTAAAGAGAAAAGACACTTTTTATTTTGTTCTGATTTTTTTTTTACTTTATATCCCCTATGACACAGAGTTGTACATTCAACACTACATAACATAAAACAGGAAAGCTTTTCAGAAAAGCTCAAAACAAATATTATAAAACAAAGGAAAAAAGTCAGTTCCACATAAAACGTCTTTGTAAGCTCCATGCCCACTGTACATTACATTGCCTTAAGCAGAGGCAGAAGCTGGTTTCTAAGCCACCAGTTTTACCCCAGACTAATCAGCTGCACAACTAGCTGAAAAAAAATGAAGCTTTACGCTGTTTTGAAGAGTTACAGAGGTAAATCTCAGTTCTTCATACTGCTTGTGTAAGCTCTTATGTCATGTCTGCTCAAAGGAATTCTTCTAAATACACTTCAGACACAGGCATAGAAACCCAACACATAAAATAGAAAATTATAAGTTTTTTGTTTGTTAGTGTTAATCCTCTGAACAAGAAATCATAAGCAGAGAGTCAAAACCTACTTTTCTAATCCCACATTCGTTCAGGGTGCAATACTATCAATTGTGTTGGTGGCTGCACTGTAAAGGAATTTGCTAAGGTTCCTTCTTTTTTTTTTTCCAGAAAACTAATAAAGAAAAATCCCTGCCACTTGATCAGGTTCACTGCACTTTTTAGCTGACTTCTCCATATGATCTTTTGTCTGCCTCCACTCCTCTCCGTCTGTTCAGATGGAACAGTGCCTGCTCACAAATTGGACAGTCCCTGTTGCAGAGATGCCAGATGCAGAATGAATGCTTGAACAGCAGAAAAAAAAAAAAAAAGTAGTTTACAGACACTTTTGACTGCCAGCGAGACACGGCTGCAGTGCAGAAAGCACATACAAAACAGCCAACTGTGGCTAACTTTTCAAAAAGATGTAGCTGAATATACAGTTGCAAAATAGACAACAGCCTCCCCAGTCTTGCGCATGAATGCATTGGCTGCCCTGCAGATATTGCCTGCAGATTAGTAAGATGGAAGATTTGCTAGATGCATTAATCAAAGAAAAGAAAACATTAAGTGGATCAGCTTGGAGGGGGCCTTATTTTCAATATGTGCCTCAACGCTAGAGCAAACTGTGGCTAGCAACTGTTAGTCACTGCTAACATTTCTCAGGGCTTTTGCTGATAATCCAGTCATAGGTCGCAAACACCATTAGATCCACTAAGTAACGTTTCTTACATTTTTTACTGTAGTAGAGCCCCAGGAAATGTTATTTGTCTGCACATTTACTTCAGCAAATGGTGAGACTGGCATTTTATTCACATCTATCCCATATGTTTGACAATAATTACATCACAGTATGTTCTGCTGCACAATAGGGACATGAGGCAAACAGAGCCATCAAAAAGCATCCAGCATAACCCCAGACATGGTGATTCTCTGCCATCTTTCAAGAGTTTGCACTTATAAAAATATTTTTGTTTTCAAGTTTTTTCTGGACTTCATAGAAATGCATTCAGGGGAACATGAAAACCATGGAGTCAGGTAAATAACCAGGGTCAAGTCCTGTAAGAAGTTCAGTGAGAAACCTCTAAAAGAAGAGAGCAGCTTTTTCTGAGGACTGAAAAGTTGGTGATAGTCTACTGAACATGCGGTCTTGCCAGGAGGAGAAGTGAACTTGCAGGCAGCATTTGACTGTTTTATGACCACAATGTAAGTTCTTGTAAATAGCTGAGATGATAGATACCTCTTAAGTTCTAGGTCAGATGATAAAACTTTTAAGCCAAGTTCTACAAGTGTGAAAACACAGACCTAAATTAAATCAGTGGCCCACCAAAAAGCCAACCATCCTCTCAGTTAGTTTCAATTCTATGACCTCTTGCACTAAATTGCTAAGAAGAGAATAGATAGGGAATACATTTTTAAACAGGGAATAGTTATTAAGTGCTAAATTTCCACCAGCATAAGTCTTTCTGCCATTTGTAACTTCACTCCCTAATTAACTTTGCATAACAATAGTTGCTGGATCCCCCTCATACTGCGATAAGCAGCAGGCTTATTGCAAGCTGCCTTTGCTCTGGGGAGAGTACAGCGAAGGTTGACAAAGAGAGGAAAAAAAAGAGTTGATGAAGGGAGAGGTGGATGAAAAAAAAGAGTTGATGAAGGGAGAGGTGGATGTCCTAGGTCACACAGTCTGTTTGCTGCAGTGGCTGGAGTCAAACCTAGGGATTGAGAGCTATCCTGGCAACTGCTGTTATTTTAGTGCACCTAATGGACACAACTCTGAGGGGCCACGACAAAGGAAGGTGGATTAGGGATCTAACTTTCACAGGAGGATTATTTATCCATGAGGTCAACTAAAGTGACCAGCAGAGTTGGAGCTAATCTGTTCGCAACTTAGAAAATGGCCCTCTAGCAGTCATAGCTCTACAGCAAAGGTTGAAGTAGTTAAGAAACCTGTGCAGCAGCATTATTCAGTCTAGGGTGATAGGCTGAGTCTTTTACAAATGCCATTGAGAAAATTCAAAAGTAGATGAATGTTAATAGCAGTATTAACATGGAGGGATGTTAATGTTTATTAGCCTGAAAAGATTTTGGGAGTGGCAAGGAGTAAGCACAGCTGAGTCTCCTGCAAAACGTCTTTCTCTGCTAAAGCCTTGTCTTACTTGACTGTGTCTGCCGTGTGTGCATCACTTGAATAGTCTGGGTTTCTTTCTAGGTTTTGTCCCTGAATGTCTAAGCATTTTAAATATCCGGTGAGATAAGGACACTTCTTTATTTACGTGATGACAAAGAAAAGACAGAGCAGTGTGGCACTGCTTATCTGCTTTTTTGTTGTTGAAGCATTAGCAGGTTATCAGTATTTCTTAACGCCATAGCAATTTGATTTCAAAATTGGTTCCATTGCTGCCCTCTTCACCTCATTTCTCAGAAGATTTGGAGTCACATTCTCCATTGATTCTCATCCTCTGACCCAAGGTAGATTGAATAGATACTTAGATTCAGGTATAATGTTCACTAAAAACTCAGGAAAATCTCCTTGCTTTTTCTCCATAAAGGCTTGTTTTGATCAGTCTGCCAGCCAATTTGTCAACTACTTAGCAAGTCGCAAACATGGATATGATGGTGATTTTCAGTGTATTTGAGGAAATATTAAGGGACTGCTTATTAAGGTATGTTTAAATAATCATCTGCTACCAAAACTCAATCATAATATAGATATATAGAACTTAAACCAACAAATGCATTCCTGTTCCTTCTCCCATTTCTGTAAGCAATTCCATATTTTTATTATTATTTCTATTGACTGATTTTTTCATTATGTATCACCACAAAAAAGAAGCTCGTTCTTCAACAGCTGAGACAGAGTATTAAGGACACAACACACAGTAACAGTAACCTCATTTCACTGATATATTCCTTTTTTCTTGGTGCCATCTTTTACTTAATTTAAATCCTGAAAGACAGATAGACAGAAAAACAATAGACCAGGGAAGAACCTGACTCTCTGCAAATGAGAAACTCTACTACTGATAACATCAGTTCAGCTAGGAAAAAGCTAACTAACAACTGAGGTGTTTGCTTGATGTGAGGTGAGTTACCATCTCTAATAAGACATTTGCTAAACTTCTGCATGTACACAGACAGCTAATTTACTTCCTGAGAGATCAGTCATGCTACCATCTCAATCTAATTAGAGCAAATTGTCTTTAAAACAACATTGAATTTAGATTAAAGTTTTCCATTGTAATACCAATAGGCAATGTTTCTCTTATTTAATCTTGGTGACAGCTAATGTCAAATTCAACAAAAAACTATTTATTAAAGAGCATAGTGAAAGCAATTTTGACTCTTAAAAGAGAAAATTAGTTAAATTGTGCTAATTGCTCCATCAAATATAAAGCATTGTATTATAAGGGGAAAAGGTGCATATACTTCTTGTTTTTCTTAGAATATGTTTTTGCTGTACATATTAGGTTTAATGGCTTGTTACTGTTCCTTAAGATCATGGTTGATGCTTCTGTTAACAATCACATTTAATCCTTAAGCCTAGCAGTTGTTCTTAAAGGTAATGAGTATTTATTCATCCATTGTAATAGGCAGCTAGGAATATATTTTTTGCTTTCCTGAAACTTGCTGGCCTCCAAGGTAATGAGTCCTTCTGAAAGGGACAGACTAAACCAGAGCTTCTTACAGGACAAAAGCACTTCACTCAGACGGAGCACATGAACTTTGGAAAGTTAAAGTTGGCACATTTATGAACAAAAACCCAAGTGCCTAGTAGTTTGGGGAAATGAGAGAAGTTACTCTCTCACCAGGAGAAGGGCTGCTGAGCTATTCCCACTTCCTTCTCCAAAAGCATAGCCGACATGGACAAATGGGAAACTGAAGACTGGCACTAGGCTGAGATCATTTATTCACATTAGACATCTGCCAAAAGGCTGCAGGTGGTCAGCATAGATAGATACTTGCCCGTGGTTGTAAGCAAGTCTCTATTTGAAGCAGCAGTTAAAAAATTAAATGGGAGTGTGTGTGTGATGGGGGAGGGAAGCTGAGGGGCGATCCAGCCTACTGGTGTATTTGCAGACTCCGTAGCTGGCAGCCCAGACTGTGAACGCACACCATGAGGATGACAGGTTTGTAACCCATGAGTGTGTCAGCTTCCTCTAGCACTGCGTTTGGATGGGGGAGGAAGCCTGGAAAAATCACGAGTAGGAGAAAATGATGTGAAAGAAAAGAACAAGGAGAAAATGAGGAGAGTGGTAGCAGGCAAGAGGAAAGAATATTTTGTTTGACTGTATGTTGAATATTTTAGCATTGCTAGAGAAACCAAGACATTCAAGATCAGCAGTTTTGCAGATGTATTTTTGTAGGACATCAAGTCCTGAAATTGCTTCATATATTCATGGCATGTCTACACCTCAGCTACCCTCATCATAGTGCTGCAATAACTGCATTATTGCAGATAATGAGTAAATTCCAGTTATTTTGGTAAAGTTGTTTTCAGTTCATTGTGGTTATAATCCTTTTTTTTTTTTTTTAAACTGTTGTGAATGAAGGAGAATGTTTACAATTTGTTACTTTACTATCATTTTGGGTAGCGTTTTCTTGGTATTACAGGCACTTTCTGTAATAAGAGCAGTTAGTGGGTACTGAATGTTTGTATTCAGGGCAGATTAGTGAGTGTCTTTTAGACAAGATTTGTGAAACTATACATGTCCTGAATGAACATGTGCAGATTACCTTTCCTTGCTGAGACCCTACAATTCTTATGCATTAAGAAGGAAATCGGAATGTTTTCATATTTTTCCATACTTGACCACGTTTGTGAGTTACACAGGAAATATGTAGGACACAGTTAGCTACAGTGTGAAGAGATGCATTATAACAGTCACATTATTGTAGCTGGGCCCCAAGACAGGGAAGAAGAGCTGCATTGGTAGTGAGGAATGAGAGCTGTGATATTTGGAGTCCTTCCTGTCATCTTTGGAGTCTAATAATTGTCATTCCCAATTCTCATTGGCTTAATTTCCTCCCCTACACAATCTTAAAGGTTCACCAAAGTAGACAATTTTGGAGACTCATTGTTATTTGAAGTTTACTTTCTTCTTTTTTTTTTTTTTTTTTTTAGAATGCCTAAGGTTGGAAGGGACCTCTAGAGGTCATCTAGTCCAACCCCCCTGCACACGCAGGGCCACCTAGAGCACCTGGCACAGGACTGCATCCAAACAGGTCTTGAAGATCTCCAGAGAAGGAGACTCCACAACCTCTCTGGGCAGCCAATCTTAAAGTTTCACCAAAGCAGACAATTTTGGAGGCTCATTGTTATTTGAAGTTTACTTTCTTCTTCATTAAAAGAAAAAAGACATTCATTCCTATTTAAAGTGCTCTTGCCAGAAAACTAAATTTAATCATGACTGATATTTCTTAACATTATCTTTTATTTCAGAAAAAGACTGCTTTATAAAATCTAAATGCCTTGATCCATGTTATTAACATATTATACTACAAACAGAAGGGACTAGAAGATCTTCTAAAGATCAAATCTTTATGAGGACCTTGAAGTGGATTTGCACATTGCCCACCAAGAGCCAATCCTGAATGATTGACTGAGCCATCCAAGTTGCCCTCCAACTCAGTAATGGCTAAGATTTAAAAATCTGGCCTTTAGATGTTAACTGTGTCATGGGGTAGATCCTATTTTGTAACTTCTCCAGTGCCAAAAGCATTTCGTAGTGCATCTTTAACTTGCTGCCAGACACTGATTAGCAGCAATAGGCCTTGTTAATTCCTAACAGTCTTCGCTAAATGCTAGCTGAGTCCCCACACAAAAATCCAGAGAAATTAAATAAATGGTCTGAGCATTCAGTAAGCTCCGTTCTGCCTATCATTTCCAAATGATAAATGAGTAGGCTTAAACAGGCAATCCCTTCTCATGGGTGGGAAGAAAATGTCATCTGCAACATAGACGAAACTGATGAACTCTTGATCTCTTTGCGGTGGACTGCTGGGACCACAACTACTGCAGAAACAAAGTCAAATCTGTTCACCCTTCTTGTCACAGTATAGACTGGGTATGTCCCTGCACCAGAGTTCACTCTGCAACATGACTTCTGGTAGCTCACCTCTATTGACTATTCTGGCTGTGCTAAACTGGTTCAGCTCTGGACCAGTTCCCCGTTTTCAGAGGTTCCAGACATCCACAAGCCAAAGAGCTGCCTGCCACATGGGGCTGCCCTCTAGACTTCTAAAGGCTGCTTAGTCGTAGCATTTAACATTTGAAGATACTGTTATACTTACAACTGGTAAAACAGTCTTACAGAATGGAGAACTTTTTACCTGGAAATGGATTGCACATTAGACATGATGAATTACATGGTATTAGTTCTTTCAAAATTTCCACTCTTGACTTAGTGTAATATGTTTGTTGGAAATAATTGTGGATCTTCTAGTGACAATACAATTACGTTTATATTATCAAAAGAAAAGGAAGAATTGTGCTGAAATTCCCTTTAAAAAGGTATTTTCAAATTCTATATGATCCTGCATTTACTATTTACTTCTTTATTCCCTTCCAAATCTTCCAAAATATTTCACAACCACAGGTAGACTTTTTCAGATCCTATTTTGAGAAGATACTATATGCATAAGGAAGTAAATTTATCTTCCTAAACTAAAAAGATTTCCAAAAGATTTACATTTCTAAAGAAAGTTGAAAATCAGTTTTAATATCAATCTTTTCCCTTCTAGTAGCAGCTCCTTTTCTTTCTACCCTAAATATACTTATGAGTGAACTTTGGGACCAGTAGACATTAGATACTGCTTTCAGAATGACTGAAGTACACTAAATCTCATTGACTTTCCATTTCTGCTCAGTGTGGAATGCCCCCCTGAACAGTAAGTGACAGATAGGCCTATTGTCCTCAGTAGGATTTTAAAAGGCATCACTGCTTTTTTGACAGGATTAATTTTCCCACCTAAAACATTCTGTCAAACAGAAGTTGGCAGAATCGCTATGAAAATTCCTTCTTGAACCAGAACTGTTGAAAAAAGAGCTTCTTGAAAGATATTTGGAGGGCCCCCTGACCTGGTATGTCATCATATGGCCAAGAAAATTGATTTTTCTTGCTGATAGATTCAGGAAGATTTCAAATCTCCTGAACTCTGTCCCCACTCCCTGTGGGAAAAACAAACAAACAAACAAACACTAATCACAGCACTAATGTCATATTTACCAAGAAGGAATAGGTTTAATCTTTGTTTTATCTCACCTTTATTTAAATTAAAATAAATTTTAATCTGTTCTGAAGTAATGTGTCCATTTCTGGATTGATGGAGGATTTTTCATGTTGATCATCATGTAGCAAAAGGCTCTGCCTTTTTCACCAATTAGCAGGAAAAAGAAAACCAGAGATTTTTAAAATTTTATTGAGCTAAACAGTTATCAGTAACATTGTACAAACATGTCAAAGAGCAGCCACACGAAGGAGTCATGTTCAGCTCCACTGAATGGATCCAGAAGAGGTTAGGACCAAAACAGGGCTTTACTTACAGCAGCGTACCACATCATACCTCCCTCCTAGTGCTTCTTGTTCAAGCGTTAACCAGGATGCCACTGCCAGCTTTATGCTCAAGTTGAGACCTTCTATGCATATAGATTTCTTCTCACGAAATCTCTGGAGAGTTTAATGCTCCTTAGCACAGACTGATCAATCGAACACAGTAGACTAATGAATACAGCTTTAAAAAGTGTATTTGTGTGGTCATCACATTTTTCATTGAAAGCAGGCTATACTGCAGCCCCCAAATCTGGTGCACTAGATTCTGCATGCTAAGTAGTCAGATCTCCATAGAAAAAGATTTTGTTCCGCACAAAGATTTTAACAGAAGAGGCAGAAAACAATGGTACCTGGCAACTGACCTCGCTATAAATGTTTCTTCTTTCAAGTTGGATCTTCTAACAAAGCTCCCTTTTAAGTTTGATGAGCTGACTGCACCATGGAGACAGTTACTACAACTTACTGTAAGTAAGGAAGAAGACAAATATCTGCAGTATTCAGGGCACGCCTTCCTTTACTAATCAGAGAAAGCAGGAAGATCAAATAGTTGTTTCGTGGGCAGTTGTTACTGGGTTTTCTTTTTAGAGTTTGATGAATTCATTTGCCCACTTGTTACGAAAGTAGAGATTATTGCTAATAGGCTTCTTGGTCAACAGCAGCTCTTGATAACATTTTAATTCAAATGAGTATGTGTCACATTTATTTTGGTGAATCTAATATGTGATACTTTGGAACACTGACAGTGTCAGATGCCATTTTCTTCAATTAATTGGTACATAATTATAATACAAATGGCTGGGAAGAGTGGAACATTTTCTTTCATGTAACACTTACTACTTTTGATCCTCACTCCACTGATGATAGCACCCGCATAAAAGTCACACTCTCCCGTATGAATGGGGATACTGTGTTGAACTTGCAGACCTTTCCCACACCTTAGATTAGCTCTTCCCATTGCAAAAATTGGTAGGTATGATTTTCATAATTCTCCATCAAAATACTAAGCTACAAATTCCGGAGCACATGCTCATCTCAGCATCTCCACTTTGTCTACCAGGTCACACTGGCCAGCTGTGCACTTCTGGCTCCAAAAGGTGAATGAAGGGGTAACACCATGCACCAAGGGGACACATGCCTGCCCCCAGCGTCTCCCCAGGGGACTTAAAGGTGAAAGTGGGCAGGACTGTGGCAGACCCAGCTCAGACTGGAACAGTTCTGGTCAGACTGGGCAACACCGTGTACACCAGACACAGCTGGTCATGCCTGGAGGTGAAGAATACCGTCATCGCATGAAGCAGTACTAACCCCAAACAAAGGTATCCAGACACTTTAATCTTCTGTGCCTTAACAAAAACTCTCTGTTGAGCTGGAGCACCTAAGGGGTCACACAGATTAATGTATTTAATATTAATGTATTTAGGAAAGGGAGTGCTATCTTCTCTATTTTACATTCAGGGAAATGAAGTGCAGAGACTAGTTCAAAGTCACAAAGGGCAAAGGCAGCAAAAGGCCATGGGCTTCGAAGGTTTTAAGCTACCACATGAATCTCTACCTTAAATTTCCTCTCAGCAATAAAAACAGGTGGTCAGAATCACTGGTTTAGATCGCATACCACACATCTTTCCTGGAAAAATACATTTAATTGCTATCAATGATAGACTATCTTCTCTGGACCTATTCACAGAAGGGGGACCATTCTTCCCCCTTTGTACTTGTTATGCTGTGCTAAGAACTAATGATCAAAAAAACTGGGAAATCGTCTTGTTTCTTTAGTCCTGGTATCCCACTATCATTATAAATATTTTTCTATGCTGTTGCCATTATACAGGCTCTGTAATGAACTTTTTGTTCATCACCAAGCCAGCTTGTAAGCGGTGAAGATCAGAGCCTTATTTCAAAGGGAAGGGAAAAAGTATAGCATTTAATCTCATCCACATTTAGGTGAATTTATAACTCATGAAACAAGCTACATGAGCTTACTTGAAAGGCACTGATGCACACAAGTGATGCAGCTGAATTTAGAGATTTCATGCCTCTGAAAGAGGCCTGAAAGAGAAGTGGACGCCATTTTGCAATACACATCTCCAATGATCAGAAGAGTTACTCTGTTTTCCATGCCCACAAACTCTCCCCTGCTACAACCTTCTTTTGTGCAGGTGATTTTTTTGTTTTGTAGACACCTGTCTGCTTGGAAACATTTAAGCCACAAAACAGCTGTCAGACAGTAGCAACTTTGGTTACTATGAACCAGGGCTGGATTCAACCCAATAATGACTAAGAGGTGAGAGATTTGCTATCATCTTATCAATTTTCTGAGCCATCTGGTTCCAAATGTGCAATTTAACAGTGAAATATTACCAAGAAAAATCTAACAGCATTTTTAAAGTTTAAGATTAGAATTATCATTTGAATGATAGATACAATCCTATAGATACTTTAAGATAGTCACTATTTTATGAAGTGTTTTGGAAAACTATTCATTTAAAATATAGCTACCATTCACAGTGAAGCAAACAACTATATGTCATTAAATCTAATAAAGTATAGAATGATCTTTGAATATAAGTGAAATTTCATCTAAATACTTGTTTTAATATCAGAATGATGCATATAAATCCACACAGGATAAAGAGGTTAGTAAGAACATTCATACTAACTTCCATCAGACTATTTTACTTTTTCTACATGGGGTAGAAAAATCATGTTGTCCGTCGTATTATCTGTCTGCAGTGACATGAACTGCAGCGGTGAGTTAGTGTTGAAAAATTGAAAGAAAAAATTTAATGGATTGTTTTTATCAATCCCACCGCTGTAACATCTGAGTGTCCAAAAAACTAACTTAGTCACAGCACTTCATGCAAGGGTATATTTTTTCAGTTTCCTTCTTCTGTCCCTCCTTCTGCCTGTTTCCTGAATGGAGAAAGAAAGCCCAGACACCTACAAAGACCTGCTTATGTTCACACAAAAAACATCCAGCAGAGAACCAAGCTGAGATTTCCTGCAGTTTCAGGTTTGCATGCCTCCTGATTGATCATACAAACAGAGAAGGAAAAGTAGTATACATTATTTTTAGGACATATACTTTCTAGTGAATTTGGAAGCTTGGACATCAGACCAGGTAGAGAGTCTTTATAGTTATTAGGAAGCTCTACTGAAGTCAATATAGATGTAGGAAAGGGAGGGCTAACCTTCAGATTCGACTCCAAAAATAGTATTTTAATATTTTCTTAAGATTTAATTTGAACTTTTAGTAAAATATTCATTCATATCCTGATACTAATATAAAATTCTTTATTATGTGGAAGTACTAATTTTCAGGCTCTTGCAGTTTTAAAGGAGGCCAAACATTAGGTTTAAGCACTCTGAAAATGTCTTTACAGCAGGCAATAATGAGTCAAATGTAAAAATTGGGGCTTGAAAGTTAACACACCTGTATGAATCAGCGCAGTTTTTGAAAACTAAATTATAGCTAATTAACTAGGCTGTGGTAGCAGCTTTTTTTTCCAACATATTTTTCATTCAGTTATTACACCAGCCAGCTCTCCAACTGGAATATATGGGAATGCTGCTGGCGGAAGTCTTCAAAACTGGATCTAAGATATCAGACTGCACAGTTCCTTACAGCTAAGAAATATGTCAAATGCTGCTCTCTGTTGTAGCACATCCCTGACATTTAAGGAAAGCTTCAGCCTGAAAACCCCTTTGAAGTGGAACAGAAACTTTGAAGGCAGCATCAGAACAAAATCACGTTCCCTTCTTCACATCTGTCTATGCACTTGGCAGATGCCGCACACCAGTAATTTAAATTAAGGCATTTTTCATTCTCAGGCTTCATGATAATTCCAGGGCATTTCCTCCATCATATTTGTAACCTATTCATTATACCATTTTACTGCATAATGAAGACAAATGCCAACAGTTTAGCAACAGATTTGGATAATGACAAGATGTACAGTAATACAGAGTAATATGACCAGGCCTGCAAGTTCTAATTGAATATTTTTCTGATCCTTTTTCCATTAATCTTTCCTCCTGCTCCATTTCTCTAGCCATTTTCCATGTCACCTTTCCCCTCCCCCGCTCAAAGCGCCTGCTCACAGCATTTTCGAGGAATAGATTCTGCTTGCACTGTGGAATCGGTTTTTCTCCTTATCAATAGACACTGTTTACTTGATGATGAGCCATTGAGTTTCTGACGGAGGAAACAGAACATAACCCAGGCATGGTACTTAATTGGTATGCTGGCCCATGCAAAGCTATCTGATTGCATTCAGTAGCTGGCAGGGACAGAAAGCATTTCCAAGGGAAATAATATCTCGCTGTGAATGTGGGAATATGTGTGTAAAAACTGAACAGTAAACACCAGCCTTAATTTTAATATCTCACATTATGCAAAACTTAAAAAAGATGAGTGCTCTGATATTCAAGCAGAACCCTGCGGGAGGGGAACGTTATCATAAGAATATTATAGAAACCAATGTAAAATATCCAGCTGCTGCGAGAGCTTTAGGGGCATCAGACACTCTTGAATCACCATTTTCCTTCCACAAATGAAAGTATTTACCTATTAACAGCAGCAAAAGCATATTATTTCACTGGGCCATATGACAATGGGCAACTTCGCCTTTCAGTTTAGGCTTTGATAGGTTAGGATTTAATGTTCTAAATAGCCCTTAAAAGCTGCAAGGTGAAAATGTAAAACCATAATCCAGCTCTAAATGGTCATTTAAAAAATGATCATCCCAAAGCTCAGGAGTGCTTTTATCTGTTTATGAGCCATTCCAGTTAAAATAGTTACACTAGGAATGTGGGGAGGATGATACCTACTTAATTTTATGGTGTTTTTCTCTCTACAATGATAAAAGGTGTCTGGGACTGCAGCAAAAGCCAAATTCTGTTCGCCTTATTCACACAACTAATCACATTGTCTACAGTGGGACTGTTTGTGGAAGGGATTTGGCTTGAACTCTTACTGTGTCAATTATCTTTCTTTACAAGCAGGTTTCACTTTCTGTGCCTCTCTCCAGTCAAGCTGTTACTCATACGTTTCCAGATGAAATCTGTGATAGACAACAGTAAAGATGTGAAAGCAGTGAAAGGAAATCTCAATTCATATTTGTGGATTCAGATTAAAAACAAAACAAAACAGACAGCAAAGCATCTTGCTGAAACATTTTTTAGGGAACTGGTCAAGGAAGATTTACGCGGGGCTGTTCAGAAAATACCTGTATTGTTCATCCATTAGGATTTACATCTGTTTCCCAGAAATGAAAAGGCAGGAAAGAATTTGTGATATTCTGAGACAATCCATGTGCAAATCCTGACCTTCATAAAAATGTCCAAAAGTTTGCAAGTTGGGATTTTTTTTTTTAATCCAAGTAACACGTGACAGAAAGAGAAATAAGTGCCTATCTCGTCAGGCAGATCACTGAAGCTCAGGCAATACACAAGCACAAGCTTGCCTGCAATACACAGGTCTCTGCTGGAACCTTGCTTGACGTGCAGGCTGGTGAACTCATGCCGAGTGATTTTCACACCTGGAAGAAGTCAAATACCAGCAGTTTTGGTCAACTCCTAGGTCAGGTGCCTTCAGAAACATGTTGGAGGCGTGAAACTGAGAGTGAGTTGTTACCTTGGACTGACTGGAACCGCTGACTTCTTTGAAAGGTCCTTTGAAAGGTCCTTTGCCTGCTTCATACAGGAGTTCCCATTTACCCAGCCTGGCTCCAGCTGCACTTGCCAGTTTTCTTAGAGTTGTGATTGAAAATGAAAAATCTGGTTTCTGACTCTGCTTTCAGGGCTCTCCACTGGTCCAGCATCATTTTACAGTGGGTGAGAAAGAGTTTGGCTCTCTTCCTGTGCTTTCCTCTAATTCTCTGCTTCTGAGGGAAGAGGGTTGTTAACTCCTCTTTTTTTTTTTTTTTTCCAGAAGAAACTGAAGAAACCTCCTCAACCAGGGTGGTTTGTGATGGCTTATGACAGATCCCTGTGAGAAGAGGGGATCTGGGGTATAGCTCAGCAAGAAGGAAGAATTTCTTTCTAAGAATCCAAACTTTCAACTTTAGACACTTAAAGAGCCTGACAATCATTTTCTGGGCACCTGGAAATAGTACAAAGAGGGCCCAGGAAACTGGCAGGTTTAGGAACTGCCAATTGCCAGATTCACTCTGCTTAAAATCAGAAATCTGGATACCTCAAAAACCAAAACAAAAAGCTATAATAAAAAAAAGTTTATTATTTCCATAGAAATTATTTCCAATAATAATTTAAATATCTGTGATTACTGATTCTTCCCTGAAGGATGTGAATTTTGTATTTATTGGGAAACAGGTCTCAGTCATCCTCAGACCCTGCAAATCCTTTTTTTCTTACAGGATAATAATGGGGAAGCATCTGAAAACCTTAAGTGATATTTTAGCACTGGTGATAATAGCTGCAAATTCCTAGTAAATGGCATAAATCTTCAATTTCCCACATTTAACCATTTAATTTTCTTTATCGCTATGCATTAACAGATATGAGGGACAAAAGATTTGATAAACAGTTTTGTGCCCTATTCGTGCCCTATTCTGGATGTGAGTGAATGCTGCAGCAATTCAAGATGTCAAGTTTAGATGTCAAGGAAGAAAAGAACAGAGATAAATGGTCACCCTGTCACAGAGCTACTCATTCTGCAAATGAAACACAAACATGGTATTCAGAATCCTAACATTTGAATAGGTTAATATGGAATAGGTTTCCATAATTAAAGAAAAAAGAAGATGATAGAAATCTGAGCCTACCTGTATAATACTTTTCTAGAAGGTATAATTTGAGGAAACTGGGATTTGTCTCAACTAGGTATACTGCACACTGGACTCTCTGATGCTTCCCTCCCTATCCTACCCTCACCCCCAATACATTTTGCCAATTTGATGACCAGTAGTAAATTGGGTGAACTTTTGAATTTCAATGCATGAAACTCCTCATGTGTCAAGATGAGATAATTCTCCCACTTGAATGATTATTCCTAAAGGCAAAAGGCCAAAGTTTTCTCCTTTAACTTTATAGATGAATTGATCAAATCAATGCATTTTACATAGTTTAAGGTACCTCCCTGCTCTGTCTGGCCCAGTCAAGGGAATACAGTGGTAAAAAGCCATTTTCTTTTTACTTATGGAACATATTAGCATTTGAGAGGAAAACATCTATAAAAGACCTCATAAAAGTCTTCAGAAAATCCATTAATCCCAGACATTTTGTCCATAGTTCCTTGCAGTGTTATCAGAGTGTCTAGGCTATTGACCTATAATCCATTAATAGGATTTTTAAGAGTTCTGTTATGGTTACTCTTCAGGCGATGAGTGAACAGATGGATAGGATGGTCACCCTCTTGCTATAACCTTTGCCTAACAAAGCTGATTAATTCAGTCTCTCTAGTTGATAAGGCATCAAGTGTGGCTTTGTCTACAGATAATTAACTAAGATACAAGGCAGAGGGAGTCAGTGGAGGTGAACAGCAACGTGAACTCTCTAGGCTAAAGCCTAGAGATTGAGGACTAGAATCAGAGGTGAGGTAAATGATGCTGTAAATTATACGCTAGTAACCCACCATGAGTTAGCACAAGCATATGTGAGCAGAAGCAAAGTACAGTAAGCTGGAAAATAAACAGGTAGTGACCAGAGTCCAACACTATGAGCACTAACTGGAGTTCCCATGCTATACTATCATTTCAGCCCAGCATTTTACTCACTGCTTGTTATATTTACCTTGCCAACACCTCGAAGCCATCTGAAGGTGGTCCTTCCATGTTAAGTACAGCTGAACAAGGGCCACCAACAACAGTCCCTGCCCAGGAGAGTGTAGTATCTAGATGGTCCAGGCCAAGAGCAAGTAGGGAGGCCAAGCTAACAAAACAGTAGTAGCTGCAGACACCCTGCAAACCCCTACGGACCTTCCCTCCCTTTCATGCTTGCCCTTTTTTGTATATATATATACATGGGCATGCCTTAGACCAGAAGCTAAAAGCTGTATGCCATGCCTCATTACATGTGAGCAGTAGGGGTTGCAGGCATCTGCCACACTTAGGACATTCAGAAGCTCCCAGATATATAATTGACTCTTAGCTCCTTTCAGTCCCAATGAAAGCTTAGTACAGTCAACAATGATGAAAACAGTAAGGATTCAGACCTGGTAAATAACCTGAAGTAGAACAGAAGGACAGAAGCCAAGTGAATTAAGCCTCCCGTGTGCCTTGCTCCGCCTGTTTCCTTTTCTTGCTCTGATCTACAGCTGAATACCATCTTTTGTCACTGTTCCTCACAGCTTGCAGCTGCACAGGATGCCAGCAGGGAGGCTGTGTTCCAAAGCAGGTCCAGGTGCGGCCCTGCACCCCTTGCTCTTCTCCTCCAGGTCCACATCTGCCTTCCTAACCTCTTCCACAGGCCAGCACATACCACTTCAATATGGGCCTACATTTTTTATCCCAACCAGGACACCCTATGAGGGCACTCCAGTGGTCACACTGCAGAAAGGAGGCTCCTCAGTTGATATTGAGCAAGGCTATTTATTGCCTTGTATTGTAGCAGACAGCAGAAGGGAGAGCTGAAATATGCATTTATGCAAAAGCTTTGGGCCACAATCCACAGGGGAATGTTCTCGCACAAAATCCCAAATTCTGATTTATAAACTTTTGATCCAGTCACTGTGGTTACCCAAAAAGCAGCTTTGGAGATGCAGTATTTTGCCCTGGGGAACTCCCAGAGATGCCTAGGAGCACTCCCAGCAACGTCTNACTCCAGTGATCACACTGCAGAAAGGAGGCTTCTCAGTTGATATTGAGCAAGGCTATTGCCTTGTATTGTAGCAGACAGCAGAAGGGAGAGCTGAAATATGCATTTATGCAAAAGCTTTGGGCCACAATCCACAGGGGAATGTTCTCGCACAAAATCCCAAATTCTGATTTATAAACTTTTGATCCAGTCACTGTGGTTACCCAAAAAGCAGCTTTGGAGATGCAGTATTTTGCCCCGGGGAACTCCCAGAGATGCCTAGGAGCACTCCCAGCAACGTCTCCTGGCACTGGCAGCACAATCCGGTTCTGCACCCACTCGTGCCTCCTCATGCAGCCCTGATACGCATCCCTTTTCTCACAGGCTTGCATTCCAGTTGCCACACTGAAGGTTTTCCTCATCTAGCACCACACTGAAGCATGCCACCAAATTATGTTTCAGTTCCAAGACCCATTTCTGTTTTTTATTCTGTCTCTATTTAAGGTAAACTATGCAAGCAACCCATAGCAGAGACTAGGAACCAAACAGGTGCTCCAAAGCACTGGCCAAACTGACACCCGCTCCCTCCCAGGACAAGCTAAGATTGCCCTTCCAGAGAATTTTCTTAGGAGCTGGAAGAAACAGGTTCAGCTCTATGCAGGCAGGGAAGAAAACTGAACTCAGGTCTCCTTTGTCCTAGAGGAGCACACTGAACACTGAAACAGTGTATGAAAAGGTGCCAATGGCAGCGGTACCTACACAATGTTTTATAAATTTTTGTAGGTAGGCACGGAATTTCAGTTAGGACACATTTTTAAATTGTATATGTAGTATATGTATATATAATTTTACATATATGCATGCAAATTTGTATGCATGATCTCATATAGACTGGTTTTCAGGAAAAAGGATATTCAGGAACTTGCATAGTTAAGCAGTTTTGACCAGTCAGCTATGAATGTTTAATGCATTCCTGTCTACTATGTCTAGAGCAAGGTGTCCTTGCTCTCTTTATTCAGATGAGCAATACTACCAAAGACAATAGGCATGAGTGCTGCAACATGATTTAGCCCTCTCTTGATTTTTAAAACTCATAGCAGTCCTGATATGAGCTTGAAAATCAGGGTTGACGTGGATATTTATTAGCACAATTATGTCTGCAACCATTCATAGACTGAACACAGTTTTTGTGGCAATTTTCAAATCATTAGCATACAGTTTTAACAACATTTTATCTCAGCTATTAGACAGGGTCTTTTTAAATGGAAATCATTAGCAAATGCTCCATTACTATATTGTTTTGCGGTATGCATTCAGCATATTGGGCTATTTTGTAAAGTAAATAGCCTCCGCATATGAAACAAATCAACATATATCTAGAAAATGTAATTATAAAGCTTAACTAATCGACCTAATTTTGCATTATATTACAAATATTTTCAACTTTTCTATGAAGTAGCTTCTAAATAATAGGATTTATTGTACATGATTAATTATAGAAATGATGGCCATCTATCTGTGCTAAAATATGACAGTTTAATCTTCTAAATCACATCAGGAATGAAACAATTCTGAATTTGAGATATCTCTATATGCTTTTTAAGTACAGCTCATAAATTATTGTGGCTTTTAAATCTCATCTAGATTTCTTCAGCAGAAAGGCAAAAGAACACGATACCCAAGTTTTCTGTCTTCTTCGAGTAAAATTCCTGTTCATTAAAATATTTTTACATTAAAATATTTTCACAAGACCATTGCCATATGATGACCTTCCCCTGGAAGAACAACTTCAATTTGTCAGAGATTTTCATGTTCAGGTAATCTATTTGCTGGGATTTTTTACAGAATGTCAGTCCAGCATTTTCATCACATGCAGCTATTTTCTCATTCAGAAGGATGAGTCTCTGAATCACAACCAAGTACTCTCTATCTATCATCTCCTTTATCTTTTGCCCACCTGAAACCCCAAGTTACCAAAACAGTGCCCATATCTATCTCTGCCTCTTTCCGAGATTGAGAAAATTATGAGTTTGTTGGCCAAGCGAAGCAAGGCAGGCTAGTTAGGAGAACATGCTGGGGTTATTCTTTTAGCAAGTCATTGAGATATCTTAATGAAAGAGTATTTCACCAGTGAGCCAGAAAAGAAGATGATTCACTTACATGTGGGAAGAGCTTATTTTCCTTCCCCCTTACAATACTGTCCAGGGGCAACAGTGAGAGGTTACCTTTCCTCTAGATTGCTGTTGGGCACTGCATTAAAAAAAACATATATATATACATATATATATTAACCTTTCTTCTTTGGGACTGGTGCGCTGTTAACCCAGCAGTTTCACAGTGCATCCCCAAGCAATGACAACAGCCCCTCAGGTGAGATGCAAGGTCATGCAGCGTGAGAACTGCCTGCCCTGATACAGATCCTGGTCCAGATTATGCCATGTGAGGGGCATCTTAAATCAGTTTTTATTTTGGAGCCTGAAGCCTTTTGGTGCCTCAGTAGCCCAAGGGACCCAAGGTGTGATGGATGCTGCAAGCTTTGTCTCAACCTGCTTCTCTGTCCAGCACAGTGTTTCTCCAAGGCTTCCCCTGCCTGCCCTATCTTGAGAAGGACAACCCAGGTGAGAGCTTTGCTCCAGAGAACAGAACAGAACAGAGAACAGATTTCTAGGAACAGAAACCTAGAAATCACGGTGAGGTAAACCTCAAATTTTTGGTTTCTATCATGCTGCTCTGCCTTTTTTACTAGCACAAGGGTCTCATGCCCTCTAAGGGTCCTGGACTGTGATTCTTCCCTCCGGACCACTGACGTCTATTGCGGCCCATCCTTTCACCTCCAACCTGGAGGGTGGAAGCACACACTGACTGCAGCTGCAGCTGCATTAACTGTGCAGCTGAACTCACAAATACCCTGTCTTTATGCCCAGGCCACTGTTTCAGAAGGTGTTCCACAGAATGGCGCTTATTTGTCATTTTGCTGATGGGCTGAGAACCAAGGAAGTCCATGGAAAAGCCTGTTGTCTAGTGACTACAGGCAAAGGACATAAGCACAGACATTTGATTCTGTAATTTGGAAAGAACAGTTAGATGAAACCTCCCACACTAGAATCTAAAAGTGCTACCTCCAGTTTTATCAAAATAATGCTGAATATTGTCTGGACTAATTTGTTCTGATAGCCTAAAGCAAAGCAGCATAACAACATTGATGAAATGTAAAGAAGCAATATCAGACCGTGGAGCAATGGAAACCAACAACTGGGATTTCTCAGCAACTTGTAAGAAAAACAGGAGCAAAGAGATGGGAAGCTGCCTCCGTGTGTGTGCATTTTTTGTGCTTTTCTATTCAGGCTCAGGTGGCAGATGAGCACACGGGATGCGTAGAACATGTAGGGTCACTCAGGCTAGGGCCAAGTTCAGTGCCAGTGGGATTCGCCAGGGTGTCAGCATGGTCCTCATCTTTGCCCAAGAGCTGCTGATGTGAGAAAGACAGATTTAAAGACAAGGCAGGACAGTAGGACAGTCTTTTTTTTTTTCTTAACTGTAGCTAACCTATTTAGTTTGTATTAATCTTCTCCCAGGACATGACTGTATCCTTCAGCAAAACAGACATTCTTCTGCACAGGAAAAAAAAAACCCTTAAAATTATGTACAAGTTCAATAGTAATATTTACAGAAAGTGTTCACAAACTGAGCCAGCAACCTTTCTCTCCACTCTGCACTAAAAATGTAAGGCCAATATGTAGCTGGTTGGAAAAATAACATTCACCACACAAATATTTGGCTGTAAAATAGAAAAATACGTTGTCACATCAGAAATTCTTATCGGGATAATGCAGAGGAAGTGCTCTGTAAGAATTTGTTTTACAGTTCTTGGAATAGTAAGGACATTTCTCTGTCTCGTGCAATGCAGACAATGATTGCTGCTGCAGTTGCATATCAGAACAACAACTTCCTATCACTTTGATCACCTTTCAAAATATTTTAATGTGCACGTCATGCTCCGTAAGACACTTGGCTGAAAGTTTTGGCTGGGTATAAATTTTCATAATATGAATCAAATGAAGTTTCCATGCACTAAAACTTGAAATGGTTCTCAACCATCATACTTATATTTACAATTTTCTTCTCCAAGGTCAGAAGGACTGCTGTATCTATGGATTATTTTGCCACCTGCCAGCTTTCCTCCTGTTTTTTAGTGAAAAATCATTTTTACGTTAAATGGGCTGAAGGTAACTTGCCAGCCACAAGAGAATTTTTGTTGTTGTTGCGGTTTAAAAATGTTTTTAAAAGAAATCTAATTTTGCTTCCTGAGAGGTTTTCAATGAGAATAATATATTCCAAAACAACATTGTTTTTAGAGTTTTCTTTTGACTATATACTTTTACTGCTTTCAGCAGGCTCCTCCAAGACATCCTTGATTTGAAAGCAATCACAAAGGAAGAGGAGACTGTAAAAAACAGGAGAGAAAGTGAGGCCTTGAGATGAAAAATGCCCGAAAGGGAAAACAAGTTGTTGTTTTTTCTAATACAGCCTGCATTGCTATTGCCTAAGAAGAAATGTGTGAGAAACTATCACTGTTCACTAATGCAATTTACTATTATGTGAGGTGCCAAAATACATAATCCTAAATTGCTGCAAATGTGTCTATTGTCTTAGAAGAATTTGGTTATTTTGCATTCCAGCTTATCTTTAAGTCTTTTCTTTGTGCTTTTATATTGCAGCTCTTGAATCAGTTTGAATGTTTGTGTTGTAATCCACAGTGACATAAGTTACAGTGATCACTATTCCTTATTTCAGCATTCTGTATTCAGCTTCCCCCATCAAGGGCATCCCCTTGAACTTTCCAAAGCAACAAGGGAAAAACTGCAAATGAGCCACGGAGTGGCACCGAGCAGACAGAGTCTAGGATCAGGGTATCCTCTGGACAACCTGAAGTGCTCTCTTCAACTTTGGTAGTTCTCACTATATTCCAGCCAGCAAGATTTTGTACCAAAAGAAACACATTAGAAAGGGTATTTTGCTTCTTCGCTCATTCAGCTTTAGGCAGACCAACTAAAAGACATGGATTTGGGAATTCAAGATCTGCTAATTAACACTGCATGATCTATTTCCACCCTCTTTACCTGCTGTAGCCAACTGATCTGGGGAATACCTCTAGGCAGGAATTTGGAAACCTGTCATAGTTTCTCTCTCTTTGGGAATTTCCTGCTTTTCTCTAGATCTTCCTACCTAGTATCAGTTTGCAAGATCAATATTACTTTTGTACATGCTATTAATGTCTGAACATATAATGTCTGAATTATGCTTGGCTAGAGAGGCTCATTTGATTTATTGTCCTAAAGATAAAGCATCAGCTATTATAGTTTGTGCTAGCTTAATCAGATATACATCTCTTCAGTGTATTACCCATAGACATAGGAATACCATGATAAATAACCACATGCCAGGGATGATCCCAAATGCACCATTACACACAAACTTACTGAGGTTTTCTAATAACATAAGTACAGTATTCATTCTTAGTTTAGCACATTTTGAAAGCTACTGAGTAGTGATCTATGTATTTACTGAATAAATTATACGTGATGTTCCTCATACTGCTTCTTTGTGGTACTTCATTTTTCTTGCCACATCCACCACTATATCTTCTGATGTCACTATCTCCTCTGCTCTGTCTGGAATCTCATCCTCTCTGACACACTATTTTTTAAATTTACGATTGTGTATTGAGAAAAATACAGACTTTAGAAAGTTTTAAAATATACACTGTTTATAAGAAACTGCCTATTATAATCATGAGGAGCTTAAGTTTTTATTAGAGTGGAAAGAGAGGATCCCACTCTATGGATACAGCAAAAGAAAAGGAAACTTTTGCAAATGGGATGAATGCCTCTACACAAGAATGTCTTCTGGACTGCTGGATCTTAGGTCTAAATATGAAGGAGAATTTGTGTGTGAAAGAAAGTACCTATTCAACTCAAAAGTGTCTACTCAGCTATTAGATTTATGGTGAGGTGGGCATATAGAGCAATTTAAACTACTGAGACAAATTAAGAACTATCTATAATTTGATATAAAGAGAAATCAGTGGGATGTGCAGATAATGACAAACCTAAGCTGACAGTTTCTCTAGCTGAACTTCTGGTGTGAATGCCTACATTTTCCATCTCTCTTGCTAGGAAGTCCCTTGCAGCATTCTATCCTTTTGCCTTAATTCAAAATTAGTTGCACGGTTTCCACACATGGATTATGGCATAGCAGGACATACCACTGTTGTCATATAACTCATGAGAACTGTCTGAAACATGGGTGGCCCAGAGGATGAAAAGAAACGACTGTTTTGGCATTTGGTTTTAGAATTACATGAAATAAAACCTCAGTTAAGGGTATTAACTCACACACATCTCCAGACCTACTTCCCCT
The DNA here is from genome assembly GCA_013389825.1 of Crypturellus undulatus. Classification (NCBI taxonomy): domain Eukaryota; kingdom Metazoa; phylum Chordata; class Aves; order Tinamiformes; family Tinamidae; genus Crypturellus; species Crypturellus undulatus. The sequence goes on from VWPW01029434.1 coordinate 1,050,078, forward strand.
TGCCCAGTCCCAGCTCCCCAGGAAGCTCTGAGTTAGAAATGGGGCTCTTATTGACATCTCCACGATGGCTTTGATCTCACATCTCTACAGCAGAGCTGTCCAGCTCCCTAGGGCACCTAAAAAACAGGGAGTCCTAAAATGCTGGGGCTGCCTGGCATGAAGCTGATGCACCCCTGGTGCCTCAATGTAAGCACCCTAAAAGCTTCAGCACAGCCTGGCTCCCCAGAGGTGGCAAACCTGAATACTGTGGCATCTCCTGCATCAGGAATAAATCAAGAATCTCAGAAAATTCTGCCTTTGATAAATCATAGATTTCAAGAGCAACAAATCCCCAAAGGCCCCCTCAAACCTCTTCAGTCTAATATATGTGCCAGAAAATTGGCAGACAGCAGCAGTGCCAACATCATTTGGCCTTGGCTTCAAACAGTAAAGAGGTGTCTATGCTCTTGCACCTACTCCAGGATTAGCTGCAGGATATTATTGTCAGTGAACAAGTACTTGCAGGGCTGCAATATTCTGCAAATGCAAAATACATCACTGAATGGAAAAGATGTTATCAGAGGCTAAAGCAGCAGCACATGTTACTGACCTGTAAAATCAGATTTCTTTTATGACGTGGTGTACTTTTCCATCTCATCTTTCCTGACAGTATGTCCCGACAGTGCTCTAGAATGACACTCAGCATCTTTCTTGATACCAGGTAGAGTCTCATTATGAAGAGAACTAAACTGGCCTCAATCCAACAAGACCAAAATCTCTGTGAAAGTTATTTTTTTAATCGTTAAGTGCAAATATTGGATATTGGCTTGACATTTAAAGGTCTCTGCAGGTGCTGCTCCAAAAAAGGGGTATCCTGGAGAATTAATAACATATGATCATTAAAATAACTTTTTGCAAGTCCTTTGAGTGTCTGTAATTAACATGTTAAGCTGTACTTAAAGTGAATAAAGTATCATTATACACATAATAAATCATTTCAAATTACTGAATTATTTGTGTGTAAAATTACCAAGGTAATTATCTAAACTTTATAAATAAAAGGTTTCATTCAATACCACTTACACTGGATGGAACTTATGTTTTCATAATTAAATATATCCACAATGCAGTGGTATGTACAATGCAAATGATACTGCCAATTTAAAATAAAACTCAAAGTATATGTGGGGATTAGTTAGTTCTAAGGCTGTATTTTTGTTACATAGGGTGCATTTCTTAACTTAGCTAGCTAGAGATAGGCATCACAATGTAAAACATAAGAAAAGAACCTGAACTTTTACTGAAGTAAACCAGCCAAAGTAAATCACAGGGCTAGTACATAGAGTTGGAACTGAAGACAACTACTCTGTGATACACTCAAGCTAGATTTCATACGAATATGGCTCTTTGGGTTTAAAACCACAGCCTTTTTTTTTCCTCTTTTTACAGCTTAATATAAGCTATCTTCATGGTAGTAGAAAGTTTTATGTTAATACAGAGATGACAGAATCAAGCAGGAATCAAAACTGACAGCAAGGTAGCATTACCCAAAGGGCAGCACTGATCCTCAAGCAAGGGCTTTTTGAATATTACATTTGGCTCCCCATATTCATGTTAATGCTCTGTGGGCAATGAAAGATGAGGGCCTTATCTAGAGCTAAGGACACAAATAAATGACCAGCTATCTAAAGAGGATGAATTTAGCTCTAGAGAGGCAGTTATGCAGTGAGAAATATTTTTCATTTCTATTCATCAGCTTTGGAGAAAAAAAACATCTGTAAGTATGGCTTAAATAAGTCTGACACAGAACGTCTGTATGCTCTCGTTATAGGTAAGATGTAAAAGCTTTGGGGGATTGTCCTTTTAAACTAAGCCAGTAATAATTTTGCCACGGCTAGAACGAGTTGTATGTGCAGGATTCAGATGCACACTCGATATTCCAACTATGACCCCAGGTTCAGCCCCACGGTCAAGCTGCCACACGTCAGCTGAACCGCTGTAGCTGCGGCCAGCCCACAGCAAACGCAAACTAAAATGATTGAGGTGGGGTGCAAGTGCCAAGCCATGTTTTCTTCCATTTGCAGCAGACTAAGAGTATGCGTGTGGACAGCTACGACATGACCACAGTCATTCGTGCTGCAAGTTCAGGCATAATTCAAGCACACCTACACAAACCTCATATGCTATTGCACCATCAGGGACCCCCTGTGTCCGATCCTTAAGATTACATTTACAAGGTGTGCCTTGTCATTTTTTTTTTTTTCTTTGCCAGGAATTTATATCACTCCTGTTTAGGTGGACTTTAGGAATCAGGGACAGAAATGCCTTAGTTTTTCTGGCCTGGGAACCTGCCTTTTTCTAAACTTAGTTTGAGAATACCAAGCAACTTTTGCCCTCTGAGATGTTCCAAGTTCCGCCGCACAAGCTATAAAAACATTCAGAATATGCCAGTTCCTTTGACCTATCACAGTGCCAAAACCCAGAGGTGGTACTGGTCATCATGCTGTTTTTTATCCAACCGATGAGCTACTCGGGTGCTCAGGACTTTGTCAAAGTGCTTCTGAACTCACTCTTCTCACACTAGATACCTGAGGTGAGACAACCTCAGTCTTTTCAACCGAAGTTATTCCGCTTTAGTTATCCGCTTAACTTGTCCTTTTAACCGTGGGAGAGGTTAAGATATGACTGCCAGTCCTCACTGTATTTTTTATGCAAACTGGGGCACATAATCGATGTGTAACTGACGACTGTGGCAAAATACATGTAAAACACAACATCTCCCTTCTTTTGAGATATGTAGCTTTGTTTGTTTGTTTGTTTGTTTTATGTTCTTTGATCACAGAATTGGGCACCTTGGATTTCTTTTTGTTTTGTGAACATCATCTACTAAGTTTTTTTTTCCCCCACTATAAGAATCATGCAACGTTCAGTAATAGTGGTGGAAAGGTGGCACTTGGTGCATATGTCCCTACTTGTTGAACTATCATAGCAATATTGAAACTTTTTTTTCCTCCTCAAATTGGGTTGTGGATTTTTATGATCTTGTTTTGGAGGTTCTAAAATCAGCATTAAGAAGACTCCAGTCATGGAAAAATTCATCCTGAACAACCTATCAGCAGTTGAAAGCAACATCTTGTAATATAAATCACCGAACAACCTTGACTCCAAGAATCACTGCTTCAAATAAATAAAATTATAATCATATCTAGACTTACATTATATTTTTCATTTTGGGAGTTCCAATCACCTTATAACAGAGAACTGTGAAAGCATTTTTCTAGCTCTATCTCTCTCAGCTAGAAAAATTGCTAAATTCAGGACAGATTTAGCTGACACAACTTCCAATCAAGTGATCAAGCCTCAGGCAGCTGATTACAGAGATACTGCTGATTACGGTGATATTGCTCGCCACTCTGAGGAACTTAGCACAATAGATGACAGCATGAGGTTTGAACTGGTAACAAACTGGGGATTCCTATGCACCTGAGCAGAACTTCATTCTCTGGAGATGTGTTTGTAAGCGCTGAGAGGCTGAAGGCTTCTCTCATCCCTGTTCTGTTTGGGTTTGGGAAATGAAAGGAGTGCGGTCTTCACCTTTGTGAGGTTTTGACACACAGTCTTCCCTATTCAGAGATGCCTGTGTATGTGACTTGAAAAGCACTGGAAATGGAGGTGGAGCACAAGCGGTGGTTTGCAAGGGAAGTTTTTTTCAGGAGTTTGTATGGTCCCAGTTGTATGCATCCACCACGTTTCAGAAACCTAGACTAGACCCCCCAGAAACCTACATCAGTATTTTACTGCATGCTAGCAGCAGCCTGGAGAGCTGCCCCTCATTTTCATATAGGCAAATGGCGGTGCTGTCTTAGCATAGAAATCTAGTCATGGTGATGGGATCACTGAAACCGAGTCTTCACATCTGTGCATCTCCAGACTGCCGCCCACAGCCCCTCTCAGGGCAACGCTCAAAGCAATTTGACTAAATTGTATTTGTAGTACTAGAAGAGACACAAACTTGAAATCAGGAGTGTCCTATCTACTACTGCCAAGGTCTGTTATTAAAATGCCCAATTATGAGATATTGATGGTCTCACTTCATCAATGTATGTGCTACCTACCTAGCTTCCCAAAACTTGGGTTGGGAAGCCGTGTAAAGCAGACCAGCCTAAAATGTTTTGGGCATCCTCATGATCTGCTTTTCAATGGAGATGACTATGAAGTTATGTTGAGAGAAGGATTGTGTTATCCAGTTACTGCTTATTACTTGCCATTAAATGCTGTTAAATAATGCATTTGCTCACTGGTGTCAAGCTAGCAAAAGGCAAAAGACCTACAATCTACCTGGCTATATCTGAGCTGTGCCCAAACATTCCTGCATTACATTGCCTACTTCTACCTGAGGCAGTCAAAAAGAAAAGTCAGAAAAGTCAGAACTGCTACAAAATGAACAAAATCTACAGACATCCACTGTTCAGCTCAGCTTCTTTCACTCCATGGCCTAGAAAATGCCAGATATGGAAGGGTTAAGAATCAATCTGATAGCAAAGCGGTCACACTGAATTCTTCAGTCCTACTGTTGTGAGGTATATAAAAGTGTTCTTCAAGATTACATATCTCCATAGGTTATGCTGTCATTATAAAGAACTGCATTTACACAGTAGGGGAATTTAAGTGGGAAATCTGACACTGCTAGTAAAAATGTGAACTGGAACAAAAATTACCCAGGAAAGAAGCACCTTAAACCTTTCATTTCAAAGAATCTGCACTAAGCCTGAAGAGAGCAAATAATGAGCAATGAAAGGAGTCTTTGTTATGCCGTGATTTCAAAGCTCCGCCAAAATGTCAAATAATCCATTTAATCAATCAGAAAATTAAAGAACGTGGTAAATTCCCAAGGTAGTTTGAGGTTTTAGCTGTGCCAAGTAATTCAGCTACTGCATAAAGCTTATGTCACAATAGCAATTACTTAATAAGTCATTTTTGTCTAACCATGTTGATGTAAAAATACAATTTAGTTTTCAAATTATTTGCAGCTGTGCTCTTATTGGGATACAGCATGCAATACTTCAGGAGATGTTTACATTTGTCGCTCCAACCACTACTCTAATTTAATTTTTATCACACTATATCCTTCAAAAAGTTCCTATTATCTCAATACACTATGAAATTGATTTCTTAAAATGTAACTTCACAAGATTGTATAAGAAAAGGAAGGCACTCTCTGTTGATTCACACACCAGACTCATTAAATGCCTCTGACAGCAATAGCAGAACTACCTCTTCGAATATATTTTCCACTAAAATAATTCACTACTGTTGCATAAAAGTGATGATATTCAGCTTAATATTTCTAAGTCTTAATTTTAAATCATTAAATTCAAACCTAAATAATTTAGATTTGTTTCTATTAACTACAAATTTGCATAGAAATTACCAACGCTGCCTTGTGTTGGTAACAATAGATGCAGACTATGTCTACTTATAACAATACAGATAGTATCTGTCCTTTCTCCTCATTGTTTTAAAAAATATAGCAAAAATGAAACAGAAAAGTTGGGAAGAGCTTCACCAACTGTGTACTTGCACTGGGCTTTTTAAAGGGAAAAAAAAAAAAGCATTCAGCACACCAAACAAAGCCTGACCTGCGTTCCTCGCAGCAGGTGGTCACTGTCTTTGTGATCCTGCAGCCCATTAGCATGATCTCCTTCAGTGGCCAGATTAATGGGGACCTTTCTTTCAGAAGCCACAGCGAGCTGCACAAAAGCTGGTGTGCAGCGGAGGGCTGGAATGAATCCAGAGTCATACAGCTTTCCCTAACGCACTGGTCTTTTCTTCTGCTCTGTAACCCACAGCTAATCCACCTCTCCCCACACCCTCTCCTCATGTTTTCTGGACTGGTCTCATTTGCTGTGGACAAAGAATATAATGGGAATAGCATGAGTACCCCACAGAAATGAACTGAAATTTGTTGGCCATAGGTTGAGACCTCCTCAGGGTGACGGGGTCTCCCACTTCTTCAAAAATTGAAGAATTTTGACTAAAGGGTAAATACCTAATATTAGCAAATCTGACTACTACTATTTCTGGATTTTATCAGACCAAGACATCTTTTCACAACTTACAACAGTTTCTTTCAGGAGCACAAGTGCCTGCAAGGCTGAAGAATAAGACACCTTCATCTTTTTCTTTTTTTTTTTTTTTTTTGGTGTTTGTTGGGGGGGGGTGTTNGTGTGTGTGTGTGTGTGAGTTTGGTGGTGGAAGGATGTTAATATAAAGAGAATGAAGTATCAGTGGTATAAAAATAACAAAACTACTTTATTTATAGTTTTTCCTGATTTTTTTTTTCTGTCAGCGTTCTTTTAATTTCATGCCTTGCTAAAGTTCCAAAAGTATCCAAGTATCCTTAAAAAATGCCACTATAGATTGATCAAACCAATAATAATAAAAAGGAGTAAGTCCAACTAAAGTGTTTTTATTATAAGAATAAAAGCTGAAAAAAATGCCCCCAAAATGTTCAGCTGCCCAAGGAAATATTTAGGAATATCATGCCACCTGGAATTATTTATGAAAAAATAATGATATTGTGAAAAGTAAGTCTGTAAGTTTATGTACTATTTTTAAAAGAAATATGACAGAACTGGCAAAAATAGGCAAGCTTCTGGTCATGTTGTGCCTCTTTTCATGGAAAAAAAGTATATAGTTTTATGCTGGCAAAAACTACTGAAGAGTAGCAAACTAATAAGGAAGCAGCAAACAAAGGCCACCCATGTCGAAAAGGTGGAGAGAAATGCCAGGAAAATGCTTGCTATATGGTCATGTTACATGTGATAGTCTGTAATTAAAAAGAGAGTGAGGGAGAGAGATGGAATGTAATTCTCTGTGTACAATTTTGAAGCAAAAAAATCAGGGAAAAGTAAATAAATATTAAATATTGCCAAGTGGAGTAAAACACCAGGTTGATGAGACACCTTTCATACTAATCCTAGTTATTAAATATAATAATATATAATGCAGCATCTATTTTTGAAAAAAGAGAACATTGTGTTGTGGATGAACCGTCAACTGACATATCAGCAAGATAACGATAATGCTAGGAGAATACCTAAGTATCTGTGTTCAGAAATAGCCTCTTCAATTTTGTATTTATACATCTGTTCCAGCCTCACCTTCCCCTCCAGTGATATATCCCTCCCAACAGTTAACAAAGCCCTTCTTACATCCAGATTAAATTGCTGTAATTTATTCTCCATGAAGATACCCTTGAAGTCTGTGTTAAAGCACTGCCTAGAGCAGAAAACAACTGTCCTTGATTTTTTTTCTGGACTTGGAAAAACACATTGCACTTGTTTTCAGCCACCTACACCCTTTCAGAGGTGACACTCAAACTGTTTTTGTTGTCCTAGAAAGACTTTAAAAAGCCTGCTTGCAACCCAGACTCCCATGAGCCCATACCACAAAAGCTGGTACGCTCCCAAAGTCAGTATTTTGAATAGTGCCAAACGTAAGTAACATGTTGCCTTGCTCTTGGTTTAGGCTCTTAAAGAATGCATGCATTATGGGCATTTAAAAATATTACACCAAATAGTACCTTTAACATTTCATCGCTGTGACAAGACCCTGCTTTTATTCTGACAAGAGACTACATCTTTAGACATACGCAGGCACACATTTTTTACTCAAATTGACACTGACAAGAAAAATACTCTCTTTGCTATCAAGGAAAAGCATCACTTAGGACTTGATTGTCAAGTTCTTATAACCCATAATCGAAGAGAGATTTCTGATGTGATGTTGCACAGCTTATGAGAAAGGATCTTGTTCAGAAAAAAAAAGAAAAAAGAAAAAAAAAAGAAAAGAGAAAAAAAAGAAAAAAGAAAAAAGGAAAAAAAAGCAGAAAAAGCAAATCAGCTCCATCCTGGAGGCAGAAGGATGCCTTATTTTTTTCCAAAGAAGGCACTAAAAAAGAAATCTACACTCTCTGTAGCAGAACTTCTAAGAAGAAAACAGTAACAAAAACACCATAAACCACCCCAAAAGGCACTTAGGGCATGAGGATTCCAAGACAGGTCATTGCTTACAGATTACTGGGTCACAAACACATGGAACTTGGAGTTCATATAAAATGAGGTCAGTGGAATTACATCAGCAAGAAAAAGAGGCACCAAAATGAAATTTTGCTATTAGGCTATTTTGGTATCTGATCAAAAAAATATATTATATTGAGGTTATTTCAGATTATTATAACCTTCTTGGTATTTTTCTCCATTTATTGCATTATACCGCTGTGCAATTCACATTTGCTTTTATTTAGGAAGCTTCCAAAAAGGAACTATGTTTTCAGAATAATTGTACTTGCCTGCTTCCTTTGGTCACTGCAGAATCAAAATTACCCTGAGGAATGAGTTGGAGTCTGCTCAACTACTGACCATAAATGATTTACCAGGTTCCAGTCACACCTGTGTGCATACATTGAAAGCAATGGCACTGCAATCTGAAAAGAATGGTGGGTTGGTAGCGTTGAAACCAACGACATAATTCTGGTCAGTAGAGCCCTTCCAAACTGGTGTCGACTTACGGGAAAAAGGCTCAGCTTTGCTTTAAGAGTCCAAACTCAACCAATTGCATTGGCATTTAAAAACAGTACTTCAACATGGAGAACATTTGACTCCAGAAATAATTTGGAGACAAAACACAGGCCCCCACAGTTCCACCTGCAGAGCACTTTTCAAAGTTTGATTTGCAGTAAAGATGAATTGCATATTATTTAGGATGACAACCATAACTTTAACTGCAGTTTATCTTTAAGCTGAGAAAACAAAGGGAAAAATAAAAGTACAGGGGCCCTTTTGAACTGTTTAAATAACTGTCCCAGGTTTCTGAAAAGTAGTTACCATATCCAAAGTAAACACGGAAAACATTTGGGGGCAAATGATGAAGACAATTTTTATCTTAACCAAATAGAAAGCTGAAAAACAAGCTCAGTTTATTCTCTTGGCAGTACATCCTGGGTACTCTTGGAAACAATTTTGTTAAGATATAAGGAAGCAGATACTTTCTGTTTTGATAGAAGTTTGAAGGTAACTTGTTTTGCAGGGTTTTATAAATTTTGCTTCAGGTGGTGGTTCTATAAATTTTGCTTTAGGTGGTGGTTTTATAAATTTTGCTTCAGGTTTGCAAGCAGGTATCTAACATCTTTGTAAACCACACAGCAACACGGAAATAATTTCCATACTACCTTTGTGAATTTCAAGGTTAAATCCTCTGTGTGCTGCTTTATTTAAACAGGCAATTTAAATTTATAATATTTTAAATTTATAACATTTTAAATTTATAATACTGAGAAGACAGAAATTGAAACAAAGTGGGAAATAAACCTCCTGCCTAATTATTCCTTTTCACAAGAACATGTTCTTATTTACAATAATGAAAATAAATGTTTTTAACAGACAAAAAAGTCACACCCAAGAGAAACAACAAAGGAGTCAAAATATTCAAAATCAATATATTTTTATTAATGTGTGCCTCAAAGAAAATATACAGAAAGAAAACTGTAAATAGTTGTATCAGAATATGTAACATTCCCAAAATATTCCCATAGGACACTGATACCCAAGAGGGAAGCAAGTGGAGAAGTAAAGCAATATATGAGATGGTAGCACTGCAGGGAATACTGTCAGAGATTGTTTTTGCCCCCAAAACTATCAACCTATATCTTGGTTCCGGAAAGAGAAAAGATCATGCACTTGAAGAGAGATAAATAAGGAAAAAGAACTCTTTTCTTAGTCTCCCAAGAGTGATAGGTTCTTGAGCACAGAAACAATGAAGCTGCACTACTTCCTATCAGGACCTTCCTTTGTTTCAGTCTTAATTTTCATGCTTTTAGAAATTCATCGACTTTCCTCTGCTTTCATTTCAGGATGAGTTTGTCAACTGTATTCTTAAATTCTTAGCTTAGCGTTTCATATACAGTGTTATCTTAAGCAGAAAATGAAAGATGTGTGAACAATTTGATCTGAACACTGATGCAAAGATGGATCAACTTATTACAAACTGAATTTCTCTCATCAAAACCATAAGGATGAGCAATGAAGAACCAAAATGCAAAAACAGGATAGTCAACATGGTGACACACTAGATCATCTTCCAATCATTCTCAATAACTCTACAACTAGAGCATGCTATCCTGATGGCCCCATCTGAGTTGATGATTTTTCACAATGTATTTCATGGCTTCCATCCCTACATGAGACTTTATTACTATCACATAGGAATAAAAAGCCATAAAACACTAGAGTGAATTTATCTTGATCAGATGCAATACTTATTTTCTTCACATGATTTCACCACCATTCCAAAACTAACCAATAATTTCATGCCACATTACTGAACATTTTAAACTAGATTTCAATGACAAGAAACACACTGAAATGGTTACATCACAAATTAACAGAGCTTCAGCCTTTAAACACATTCCTACCTACGAGAATCAGGGAACAATCACAACACACAACCATTTAATTCACTGAAAAGAGACAGGACACCACAGAGAAATATCACTTCCACATACAACTTTCAACACATAGGGAAAGACAAGAGACAAAAAAGAAACTGGCAGGGATTAAAGCTATGGAAGAGCCACTACCAGCATCTTAATAAAACTTTTTCCATAGAAGCTTCCTGGCACACATTATAAAAAAATGCAGACACCATCATTATGGAATCTTTAAGACATCTGAGCTTACTCAGAAAAACAAAGCAAAGTTCCCTACTTCTAACCCAGAAACAGCTACTACCACAGAGCTGCTAGCTAGTATGGCTTACTGTTCTCCAGGACATATATATTTTTGGCTATGATGAATTTTCCATAGTTCCAAAGTCCATATTTCTCCTGATCAAAGACCAAATGAGACAAATTATAATGTACCCGTATTGAGGAAGCCAGACTATGACTCTAAGGTCCTGGTCTGAATACAGTTATGTATTAATGTAATTACTATTCATCTTCTTATTACTGCTAATTGGCCAAGTTGAAACACCAGTCTCTAGGGTCATTGAAAAGTCAATACAATAATTTAACTGCCATTTGAAAATAATTTTTCTTGTACACTAGCACACAAACTAAACTGCATCAGAAATGCCTTAGTAAGCTAAAAAACTCTGCTTTGCCATAAATATTTTACTTTTTCCCATCAATCTAGTCCACTAACATCATAGGAATGTTAATTCTAATATACTGTTGATATTAGAACTAAAAATTAACTCAAGTTAGATTTATATACTGCTACCCTTTCTTGCCCACCAAATCCTATTTCTTCCATAATATAATGTTGATAGCACAGAAAAGAGCAAGAAATCATTAAATGAAAGGAAGTGCATAAATAAATTTGATTATCATGCATAAAACATGCAAATGATTTAAAGACTGCATATGAAACTCTAGTTTATATTCATTAATCTCAGGTTGCACTTTTGACAAAGAGACACACACTAATTGGGTCCAGATTAGCGCACTCCCAAACCTTCCAATTTATTTTTAGGTTTTGTTTTGAGGGTTAAATGAGATATATTAAAATAAACACAGCTTCTCACCTCCCTTTTCATTTGTGGGAGAAAGTGAAAACTAAAAAAGAATACTGCAAGCTCGATGCACTAAGAATTTAGGGTTTTCCTGGGCTCACGACTGCTGCAGGATTTACCCACTTGCATCTCATTTTCTCCGTGAAGGTAACTGTGGTTTGGAAACTGGTCCCAAAATCAAGCTACTCATTTAATGTGGAAAAGAGGGAGGGGAATATCTGCATCTACTTAAATTCTACCCTGTTTCCCTTCCTTCCCCTAAGCCCCCAAATTCTTATAATAGGCCAATTTAAATGGTGGGCAGTCTTTCCATAAAGAAAAATTCATCCCAAATTGGTGCATTGCGTTGATGCTACGTGGCTCATTTCTGTGGGAGACATGGGCTCATGAAAGGGCTTGAGCTGTTCAGCTTCACCTGAACCTGAGCAGCAACTCAACACATAAGAGAAGAAAACCTCTAAGGCAAGGGCTGCTCTGGGTTCCTCTGCCTGTTCTCTGCCCGAGGAACTGCCTCCACCTTTGACAGAATTAACTCGAGATAAAAAATAAGGTTCACCCCGGCCCCAGCTTTCCTTCTGCTTTCACGCCAGCGCATATTGCTGGTCCCTGTTGCACACCCTAGCTGGCTGACAGCCTGATGAGAGACACAAGAGGGACTAAGGGACGGATAATGCGGGAGAAAGGACGGCCTGAAAGGGAAGCTGTGTACCTGGGGCTGATCCTGCCTGAAAAGAAAGGGAGGCACAGAGAAAGGAAAAACCGATTTCGGCCCAGAAACAAAAGCCAAGGGAAGGACCCATTCTCATCCCCTGTCAGGCGAAGGTTAAACAAAGCAAACAAAAAAAGGTCGCCAAACTAATTTCATACTGAAGCCAATGAATTTGGATGAGAGGCCGAAAGGGGAAAGGTTAGAATGTTATCAATGAAATCATTTCTCTTTCCTTTTGTTCAAGCTTCTTGGAAATTAAATCCCCTTCAACACAATGGAGCACACTTGCTGCAGGGTGGGGAGCACTCAAAACCTGGTGTTTCTCTGACTTTATATTAAGTGATCTTCCTAAGCTGCAGACATTACACCATGAAAGCACAAAAACACATACATGTAGACACAAACATATATTCACATATATGCTTTCATACACAGATCCACTTTGCTAACAGTCTCTCAGAGGTTTTTATTAAAATTAATTTTTGCGTGTTTGCAGATGCTAAATAAGTTGCAATAAATAACAATAATGCTGAGATCTGTCAACATCTTGACAAATATTCAGAGAGCCATTTAGTTAGGAAATATGCGTATGATATTCATTGCTCCTAAAAGAGAAAATGATTATACAGTAACTAAACCCTAAGTAAGAGCTAAAGATATTCACCTCATGAAGCCATTTCTCAACTAGCCCCTTGGCACTCGCTGGAATTATTCGCAGCACGAGCTCTACTTTTTCATTTTCTGCTGACTCCATGTGGGTAATTTCTTTCTCATGATTAAAAGTGAACTTGGCAATTCCTTCAAAGCATTTCTTTAGGTGTGGTTGGATGTGGAGTGGATCCTTTGTGTCAAAAAAGGATTCCTGAGTGATCATTGTTGCATCAAGAGAAAAACCTAAAAAAAGATTAAAAAAAAAAAAAAAATTATAGGTATTTATATAAACATATTTTAAAGCAACACCTACAGAAGACAGATGAAATGGACTGTTTACCTTGGAAAGAATAGTCTTTTCTTCGCCAAATAATCATTCAAGGCTTCCTGAATGTCATCCAAAAGCAAGTCTGCCTCCTTCAAGTTATCCAGCATCTGGGGCTGCGAGATAACCCTCATGGCATTGGTCTCCTTCACTGACTCCTTCATTATTAGCCTCCTGGTGGGTGAGATAGAATACAGTGAATGTAATAACCATACTTCACACAACAGGCTCTCTCTCTCTTTTAAATTGAAAATCCCCTTATTACAAAACAAGGGGTGTTCTTTTTCTTCTACCTTTAAGTAGGACTGCCACATTCATTGCTTTTTACAAAAACGCAGCTGCTTTTTAAGCTACAGATAAATAGAATCTGCTAGGCAGTAATTCTACACAGTCTGAATGCATTATTTTCTAAGTCACTTTGTTGAGGGACATTTTATTATAAACTGGAATGAACAAGGAAAGTCCTTTTCTCAACTAATTATGACCATGCTTTGTTCTATGCTATTAACCTACAATGCTAGACTGATCAGCTACTTCTTGCCTCATCCAGTTCAATAAATTAATATGCTTTTTTTCTGGGAAATTAGAGAGCTAATTATGAAGACTTTATAGGCGAATGATGAAAATATAAATAACACAGAACAATAAAGAATGGTGTATCAATAACATTCACACAATCCCTTTGATGTGCACAAAGCAGCCTCCCATCTTAACACCACTGATGTACGGATGTGAGTTACTTTGACATGACCTGCAGAATTTTCTTAGAAAGATTTGTCATATTGGATATTTTCGAGCAATTGAGGAAAAATGGCAAGGCTGAAAGACCATATTTTTCACATACCCACATCTGACCCTCATTTTGCTTTGTTACCTGTTGTTAATAATTGCAATAATTGTTGTAATAATTAGTCAATTCATAAAAATCAAGAATGGGAAAATAAAAGGTTATTCAGATATTAAAACAGAGCACAATTAGGGTTTCTCATATTCCCTTTTCCTCTCTCAAACATGTAATATAGTACATAGAATTTTAAAAAGAACATATTTTTTTCACCCTAAATCAGTTCATTTCAAGGACAGCCAAATTGGTAAAGAAAAAATTGATACTCCCCAGTAATACTACAAAACAGAAAATAACTGGTTAAAATAACAGGTTGCTGGACCCTGAGTGATCCAGAATGTTTGTCTTTGACAAAGAAAATGCTATTCAGCTTTATTCAAGTGCATAAAAACACATTTTGCTCAACCGTTGTCAGCAGCTCATAGCTACTGGTACACAAACCCTCCAACAAATGAAATTTAAACATTTAGATTTCACCACAGGTTCTCCTTTATGCAACATACACTATGATGAACTTCATGAAAAAAAAAAAAATTTCTACTTATTAGTCTGAATTTACTTTCAATACTTATGAGTTGAAAACTATTGGAATGACAGAAAGACCTGTAGTTGCAACAGAATCACTTCTGTACAGCATTCAGAGTTATGAGAAAAAAATCCTGAAAACAAGAACATGTGCACTATAAGGAAATTTGTACTGCTATCATCTATAATATCTTATTTGCTTTCAAAATAATCCTATTCTTATGTATTTCTGACAGAAACACAACAAGAGAGGTTACTTCTAATATGTCTTTTTTCAAAGCACCTTCTGTAAGAAGATACACGCACGCATCCAACAACAGTGACACTGCTTTGAAGTTTTAAAGCTTGCTACAGCCAGGGGGCATTTTTCAGCTCTCCCATATCCCTGGCAAACAATGGATCCTTTTAGGTTGCTGGTTTCAGTACCTGGAGGCCAACCTAGACAAAAAGGGCCAGGAAAAGCCTAATTTGTTGAGATTTCTTTTTGTCAAAGAACAGCAAAAGCTTTTCTATAGCAAAATAACTATAAATTTATCAGTGGAGACGCGTGAGTAAACAAACAAACAAACAAACAAACAAACCCAGTCATTTAACTGACTACTCTCTCTAGGTATAATTTTAAAGGAGACCACTTAAGACACTGTTTTAAAAGGAGATGTATTTTAGTACAGATTGTATGTGTCCACCTAAATCACAGGCTTTCATATTATCTGTGAAAAAAGGCCATATCTACCATAGTGCCAATTCAGGCGAGTTATCCTTTGTACTGAAATAATACAGGAATTCAAAACTGTTCATTCCTGTTTACTTAAACACGTATCTGGCTCTGTCCATTTAGTGATACAACACACTAAGACAATGATATAATGAACTTATACTCCATGTTTGATGCTGAATATCAGCTGAGAGTTTTTCACAGTAGCAAAGATAATGCAAAATGCAAAATGATAACTGAAAAAGTGAAGGAGGCCCATCCAGATACAGGGCCAAGACCAATAAACTTGCAATTCTGTACATTACACTACACAGTTAAGTTTCACTTTGCCTGAGGAAAATCAAATTAGCACGATGACTTCAAACAAACAACAACAAAAAAATCACTGTGTAATTTCACAAAACTGCTTTGTCTTGAATCTATGGGCACGTTAACTACATCTCTTCCAAAATATTTCTCACATGATTAAAAACAAGTGTTCTTATTCTAGTATGTTATTCCAATACACCTAACTCAGATACAGTACCCTGGAGAAGCAGCTGCAGTAAGGACTATTTTTTTTCCCTATTTTTTCCTGATTGAAATGAAAGAAGCTAAGTCCTAACGATATGGGGAGCAAGGCAACAACCATGAGCTTACCATTTCTTATGGACAGTTCTTCTTTTAGTGTCCTAGAGTCAGCTGTGAATCAGAACGGAAAGCCACTACTCCATAATTCCCTGTGTAAGTCAAAAAATGAAACTTCAGATATTCAAAGCAATGTTATGTATATGACCCTTTACTATATCATATGACATATATGAGTGAAAAATAAAGCATTTTCCCCCCAAGATATAGAAATATTTAACATCAGAATATCCTTCTAAGTTTTTTTTTTTTATATAAATTTTCTTTACCTGTTTCCAACCCTACTCCATGGAGCACAATTAAAAGCAAGCCAGGCACAAAAGCCTGTTTGTCTTTCTCACTTGAATGATTTGACATACTGGGAGGCTGTTTCTATTGTTTCTGAGCTTGCATCATAATAACAGAAATCAATTTGAGACAATGAACTTTTTAACTTTACTTTCCCTTTCAATATTCTACAGAGCAAGAGTGGCACAGCCAAGTGGGAAAAGTTTTAAATAATGAAAGTAACTGAAGCCTAAATCACATACAATAGTGAAAGCTGAGATGTGAGATGGAGATGAAATCTAAAAGCTAATTAAATTCAACAGGAGCCTCTCAAAGGCAACATACCAGCTTAGCCTCCCATGCTAATATTTCGTTTTGAAGGATGCAATAAATGGAAGGCCTTTCATGGCTGCAGATTTCACAATGCAATCCACCAGCTAAACCTGAGAGGGAGACAGGAAAAAAAAAATCAGATGCATGGATTACTGTACTGAATAGATGCCAAGGCCAAGATAAAAAGAATAGATAAGTTAGGGCTTCTGAGGAGCTAAATTTGAAGCCAACCAGCAAAACGGATTGAACCTTATTACCTCTAGTCACTGAGAAATTCCCTAGACAGTTGGATGTAATTTGAAAAGGTCAGAAAAAAATTTCCTTCACAGTATTATTGCTTCATGGTTTAAGGGTGTACATTTGTGAGATGCCAACTTTAATCATTTTTATTGACTGGGTCAAGAGAGACAGACAGATGCACAGCAAAGCAAGACAGATGGATAAGACATATCCTACCTTTGTTTTCACTTCTAAAACATACCACAATATTATGTAAGTTTCATTGTTAATCATTTCAGGTTGTTCTTTGCCATCACTGAGAAGAATGTGCCTTTTTTTCCTCTCATTCAGACATAAAGTGAGGGGAAAACCGCATATCATTGAAAACTTATTACAATTTTTCATATTTGATCTGAAAGTTCATTGAATTCCATGTGAAACTGAAATATATAACTGAAACTCAGTAAAGTGTAAAACAATTTTCTAGACATTTTTAGGTATGCTCAGTTGATTTTTCTTTTCACCTAAAGGAGAGTAGTTTTCACTGCACAGATTATAAGAATGACCTTCAACATACTGATTGTACAAGCTTTGTTATCAATGTGTCTGGCCTGGATAAAAAAACAGAAGAAAGAAAGAAAGAAAAAGAAAAAGCACCCCAATTAAATGCATTTAATTCTTTGACTTAGTATACACAGAAGCTTGTAATCAATACGAACATTTGCTAGCATTACAATTACAGTCAATTTTTTGTCATGCAATTAAAATCAAAGGAGATTTAACACCATAAAAGCAGAATTATCCACCCAACCCCTGGAAAAGTTTAATTAACATTAGATTTGCTTTTACTCAGAAGACATTCATCTTCCATTCATAATACAAACATCAGAATTCACTGTACCCTCGCTCTGAAAGCACTGCAGAGGCAATTTTAATGGCTGTTAAAAGTATGGCTGTGTGAGTTGCTCTACTGTATTACGTTTATGGAACCTGCCTGACTGCAGACAAACTGTTTCCACTTGGATAAGAAAGCCATTTCCATATGGTCATGTTCTCTCCCCTCAAGCCCTATATATTCAAAGCAACAAGAAACTCCAGCACAATATATATATTCAATGCTACGGGATTTCATAATTCTAAAGCAAATTGGAAAGGGTTAGTTGTATCAAGGACTGGAAATTGTTCCTCTAATGGAAGTTGATACTTTCAATTGACATGGGACAGTACCTCAGTAAAAAAGATACATGGATCTCTTAAAAATAATGCTTTCTTCAACACTTTAAGAAGGTTTCAGAAAAAGACAAGTATATGTGTATATTCAGAATGGGGGTTTGGGAGAGAGAATGACATTCTAGGCTTATAATAATTCAGACTCCTTTATCACTCAAATAATGTCATCCTCAGGATGATGCTGGAACAGAATGGGAATTTAGCCTTTTAAGATAACAGGCAAGTCATACCCTTGAACCCTCCAGCTTCAATAGCCACATAAGAACACATAAGAACTTTTTGATTTTTATTCCTCTAACATTTTTCCAACAGAAGGACCAACAGAGAAATTAAGGACTGTCTCACTCCTGATCTGAGCTTAAAGATAAACTCATCAACCCTTCTTTCCTTTCTTTTGCTGAACCTATCTAGCAAAAAAATTGCCTGGATCATGAAAATACAAAGTGACTCCCTGTACAAAAGAATATTCCTCTAATATATTTTGATGCCATTTCTAACCTTTCCCCACCTTATTGCATCCTAACAAGACTCTCACTTCTTCTGTTATTTTTTCCACCTCCTCAAGAGCAGCATAAGTTAACATGGATAAATTAGATTACGATTCATCATACCAGTGGTGCAAGAGAAGAATGGCAGGAATAAAAGCACTTCTGTTGCACTATTAGTAGATTCTGCTCTTTGAAGGACTTGAGTAGCACCAGAATGGACACACTATCTTGTCTTTAGATTCAGCAGGTCTATTTCCTGTGGTAAAATAGATCCTGCTTTTTTTTTTTTTTTCCTTCTCCCTTTGCTGATCACTTCTTAATAGTGGCATGTGAAATTTCACGAAGCTTCCTAAAAGCAATGTGGCATGATCCTACTCATTGTCTTCTCTCCTAAATCAGTCAGTATGTTAAAAAAGCATTTAAATAAAGAGGAGAATGTCTTTAAGATATTTACTACATTTATAAATATCCACCTCTGAGTCACCAACCTGTGGGAGAGATTAGAGCTTTGATATTATAACCAATTGTTGAAGTTTTTCCTAGAGAAAGCCATGCTGCCACCATCTAACCTGCACACATTGGGATACTATTCTCCCTTTTTTGATAAACGGATTTTCCTGCTATCTGTGAATTTTATTAGCCATAACGATGGTAGAATGAATTACACAAAATTCAAACTGTTGCTAACTCTTGCCCTTTAACAATCACCGAATCAGACTATTCAAAAAGGTGAGATTTTTCAATTACTTCTAATCAGAACTGGATGTCTATTTAAAAAAAGAAAAAATGTACTTCAAACACAAATGTTCTTTGGTTAGGTGCAGAAATCATGCTTCTCCCCTTGTTATCCTTGAAGTCTATAGCATTAGGACAAACTAGGAGACAGGTACTCCCTTTCTGTCTGTCATCAACCGACTTGAATGTGTCCTTCATTTCAGATGCAAAGCCCCTGCCTCCCTACACATCTGATAAAAAATTGAAAACCTATTTCAGCCAGTCTCTTTGGGGAACATAAGCGATGAATAATAGGAATATTCTGGTTTATATTTTACAAAGTTAGGAAGTTACCCCTGCGCACTTCAATTTCATTTTGATCAGCCATGATATCCAAGCTATATCCTTCTGAAAATGCTCTAAAAAATCTTATTATAGAGCTTGTCTCAGACAAAATCCTAGTTTTGCATGAGCCCCACTCATTTTAGCCTTGCCCACGTCAATTTGCTCATCTGTGTGTCAATAAGATACACAGAACAGTTAGCTAACTATTGTACAGACAGCAGGAAAGGTACAAGGAATGGATTCCGGGACAGAGTCATTCTTAGGACCAACTTAGATAAGCAGAGTTAGCTGGTAGCTAGCATTTTAACTATTTCCAAGGTATTCCAAGTGGTCCCCCTCTTCCAGGATAGAACATTTTTCAGCTTCTTAAATCATGTCGGGGTGGCTGAAACCGTTTTGCGTGCTTCAGAATGGGTCAGTTAGACACTTGTTAGCAAGTAGCTCCATCTTAAAAACCACTCTGTGAAACATCAATTTGAACATGTCATTATTTGCTATACATATAAAATAAACTCCTCCCAAAAATATATAGTTCATTTGTTAGATGTAATGTTTATGTCTTAACTACCAAGTCATTCTTTAGGTAAACCAGACCTTCTTGGAGACATAAGGAAAAAGCAGCTTCTGAATTTATTAGGTATAAAAGTGCATTTTGCCAAAATCTCCACTGTGAACACTGATTCAGCTTCCAGCTCTAATATCATTAAAATTAACTTCCAACAAATTAGGTTTGGGAACAGTGAAATACAATTAAACTACTGTATGTATTGCAGCAGAAGAAAATAACAGTTCACACATATTTAGTCAAAAGAGAATTTCTCTTGTTATTACAGGCACTAATGAAAGGATCTCCCTAAAAACAGATATGCACAATAATAATTTATAACAGAAATTTTATGTCAGCATTTCAGCTAAAAACTGAATGCTGCTTGATCATATGGAGAATGCAAACTGGAGTGTCATCAACAGCTGCTAACACGTGAATTCCTGTGACTTTATGAGATGAATAGTGAAAATATCTTTCCAATCAGCAGTCATTTTAAGAGCATTCTCTGAAACAGACCTTAGCAATTTGGAAATTGCATTTAAAACTTTATGTCTTTCAAGACATTGGTCTTTTCAAGACCAATATTTAACTCATCATCCAGAAACAATCTTTCTTCAGTATATTGTTGACTTCTATCCAAATTGTACACACTACAAATAACTATTTAGCAAAACTGAATCTCATTTTTTGTGCATTTGTTTTTTATTATTAAAACTGATTTGGAACCTGGAACATATGGGAGAGTGAGCTACTTGGCTGCCCTACAAATTTAAAAAGGAGATGCAGCCAAGTTCCTCCTCATGATATTCATAATCTCACCCAGCAAAGTAAAGTTTATATAATGCAAAGCAGATATCAACATAAAATTAAAAAAAGAAACCTGCGGTAAGATGTATGTCTTGTTCAGGCCTCAGTCTTGGACTTCATTCTCTCTGTGTTCAACTCTAAAAATTTAACTGTAATGTAATTTATAACAGCTATAATTAAAAAAAAATTCTCTTTAAAACTAGGCTTTCTTTAATGTCTAATGCTGAACTTCAGAGTTTGATCATTTTATGCTTTAACACAAATTAAATGAACTGTCTTTTGGCTTTCTGAGCCAATTCTTCTCTAGACAAATCAAAGTTATTGTGATTATAGTTATAGTTAATCTTTATGTTGACCTATTTTTTTGTTGCTCAGTTCACAAACTCCAATCTTTCAATTACGTAAAATTTAATACGACCAGGAATCAATGATCAGGACCAAGGCATTATTTTATTTTTCACTATAAAAACAACGGTGGACATGTCTGTTGCCCTCAGGAGCCTTTCACAAGGTTAAAAATTATGATATTTTGATTAGTTTCCCACTGTCCCTTGAAGTCTCATGACATTTTATATTTGTCCACCTATTGCACATTTGTCACTGACAAACAAGCACAAAGCTTAAAATGATACTGTTGATATTTAAAGATCTTTATGCCTCTTCTCCATGACTCTCTAATTATATGATGGGATCATTATTTTTCATTATATGTATCTCAGTAATGCCTAGAGTCCCCAGCTGAGAGTACCACATTGCAGTGCATACTCAAACCTCTTGAAGTCCTCAGCTTACTCTCTATCTTATAGACTACTCAGATTAAACAAAAGTTAGACATGCAAAAAATAAAAAGACTTCCCTGAGAACTCTTTTTTTTAGCTCTCCTTTCCACACACAAAAACACACACACTTTTTAAAACAAGTGAGAGAGTTTGCAGAGAAATATATTGTGCAATTAAATAGTGAAGCATTGTATTATGTAAGAAATGGATAAAGAATTAAGATTGTGCCTAGCATTTTACAGAGAGCATTTTGCAGAGCTCATGGAACGAAAGCTGAATCTGTGCAAGTCTGAAAGGAAAAGTACAATCATAGCAAAAGCATTTTAAAAAGATATAATTTAAAAAAAAAAAGGCAGAAAATAATACCAAGATTTAGTTTTATGTATGTTAGAGCTAATGAGTCTGAAAGCAAATATTTTGTTCCACAGGGAATCTAGCAAAGCCTTCTTCCTTTTTTCCAAAAGTATAATTGCCATTCTCATACCCAGAGAGAAAATTAACATAAAAATGGTCTTAGATTTAAACACAGTCTGATACTACTCTGGAGACTAATAAGCATACAGCAAATTTGCATCTAAGAAAAAAAACTTTTTGCAGGATATTTGTAAAAAGAAACTGGTAATTGAAGAAAAATTATCCAAATTTTGGAATGATGCTCATCCAAAATGGAATTAATAGGAAATAGAAAGGAGAGGTGAAAGCTTTCATACATTCTCATACATTATTGCTATTTTAATGGACTATGCACTTATGGATGAAAGTGTATACCAAATAAAGATAGAAAGAACACACTATCCTGTGCACAGCCATACCTTTCAGCCAGCCTCTTTCATGAAACAAATTGTACTTGTGGTATATTTATTTAGTCATGCAATTTTCATTTTGAGAATGTGCAGGCTTGAAAAAGTCACTATCCAAACATAACGCACCTTGGAGCAGATATTCACTCAAATGGAAAGGCCTTGGTTTATCACAACATTAAAATGCCACACTAAGTTTGTAACTACCACACAGATGTCAGTTTGCCCGTATCTATGTGCTTGGGGAAGATCTAACTAAATGCAAATATGCAAACTGCTGATTCTACTTCCCATTTCACACAGTTGACGACTGACAATAGTTCATCAAAACAGACATTATAACAAAGCAACATCTATTTATGGATGCCTCCAGTGATCAATTATATTAAATACTTATATTACGGGATCTCTTCTGCTCTGTCTTATGTTGAGGCTTTATTCCTTTCAGTATAACTGCCTGAAATGGGCACTTGCTCAAGAATATCCTGTTCAGACCCATGCACTTTCACGCAAATGCACATATGCTAAAAGAGAGGGCTGCATTCAGAACAATGGCAAAGTAGATGGAGAAGATGCAGTAAGAAATGAGACTCCACTACATAAGATCTAGTGAGAGTGGAGCTACATGAGGACTAAAAGACAAGAACCTTCAATTTCTCCTTGACAAAGATGCTAACAGATTGAGAAAAGAATGAGAAATGAGAAAGGAATTCATTTAAATAGCTGAGTCCTCCCTTCTGAGCATTCCACCCACATGGACATGGACAGTCACATGAAAAGCATAGTACCTGTAAATTGGCAAAGACTCGTAACAGCTCTATTTTCCTTCTCTTACTGTTTCATGTATCTTCAAGTTGAAAATAATTGTAGATTAGAAGCGCATAGGATATTAGTAACAAGAATGATGAATTCTTGATGATGAGAATAATAGAGAAAATTTAAGAACTTCACTTCAAGCTGTAGCCAAGACCAGTGATAGCAGAAAGAAGAATTTTCTTGGTAATTAATGAAGAAAACAGTCTTTATTTGAAGGAAGTTTTTAAATGATAAGTTTTAAAGGTAAGTTGCACTTACCTTTTTGGACATACATTCTACGTTACACATGAAATAACTAATAGATAAAAGAACAGTGGATTGAATCTGAGCAGAACAGGGGTGATAATGTCAAGCAGAGAAAAACATTTGGAAGAACTTACATTCAAAGTGGGTGTAATTGGAAATATCCAGAAGTAGTTGATTAAATGGGTGTTTGCAAGGCTTTTTGAAATCCATGCTCATGACAAGACTCTTAGTTATTATTCAGCATTGGTGCTAGTACTTCCAGATGTCTACTGTAGCATACCAGGTTGATATGGTTTGATTTTTGTCTACTCAAAAGTCTTTTTTAATCTTTGTATAAATATCTTTTTATCAGATGTCTATCACCATTAGCATGTTAATAGAAATAAGAAGGGTACAGTACAGTTTGTATTAGGTACAATTAATGGGAACCAAATCTCTTATACACTTTAGGGATGTTCTTATAGTGATTTCATCCATAGCTTTCACATATGTCCTCTTCTAAATGGCTGTCCAAAAGATCTTAAAGTAGAAGGGAAAGACTTAAAAATCATCCAAATTGTATTACAAGAATAAGGAGTCAGAAGAGTTTCAGGAAAAATAAAAGGGCTAAAACATATACAGGAACATAAATTCTGTTTCTACTACAGAAACAGAAATCTGGCTAAAAGTAGATGTAGCATCTGGGCTATAAAAGAAAAGGAGCCTGAAGGAGGAAACACACAGTGCCTAGATGCGACTAGAGCACTTAGCTTCTGAAATGGTCCTGAAAGAATAATTTGTAAACAGAAACCTACATAAAAAACAGACACAGAGATAGAATGACATTATAAAGAGAAAGAACAATTTCTAAATGTTGCTGCTATTTTGAGAGTTGCAAAAGGCTTGCAAAACTAAAAACATGACAATAAGTTGGCAACAGCAGAAACCTTGAATCCAGTAGAAATATTAGAACAGAGGGGATGACTATGGAGCATCACTCAAACTATTTTCAAAGTCATTGGTTGCATCCAGCATAATAGAATGCTTCAACCCTCCTCCCAAGTCAACCTGATAATATAAGAACTACGGTAATGCAGACTGCATGTGTCAAAAGAAAATCTGACGTGTATTTGGGGAGGAGATGGAGACAATTTTTCTGCATAGGTCACCACTTGGCTTTTTTGCTGTAGAAAAGTTAAGTGGAATTCCGTACGACTCGTTGAGGAGGGAGCAAGACAAGTTAGCTGGAAAAGGGGGATATACACACAGGCGTGTGTGTGTGCACACGTGTGTGTATGGAAGTGTTTTAAAGTATTTCTGTTCTTGAATGGGCTCTGAATTCTGATGGGCAGCTCTAACTGCACTGTATAATGTGGGAATGTAAGCCTTCTGAAGGTGGTATTCAGTGAGGAAAAGCTAGAAATTCCTTAGCTTTTCATGAGAACCAAGTCTTTCATCTACTTTAAGGGATGTTCCACTCTATATGGATGTTATAGTGATCACATCCATAGCTTTTACATATCTCCTTCTTTAAAGGATCGCTATTGCATTACTCCAAAATGCAACTTCCTATTTTCCACAGGAATATGATAAGTCACTTTTACTGTTGAAAATTCTTTGTTGGAAATAACAACAAAACCAGGGAAACAGACATGGCATTTATTTTTCCTAGGATCTTCTACATCCTTGATGTTTTCAGGTTGACCACATATCTCATAAGACACTGGCTAACTATGGCACTACTAAAATTAAATAACAAAATAGTGCAGTTTTATCCCAAGGTACAAAAGAATTTATGCTGTTTCATAACTTTATTCAGCAATCTTATGCACAAGTTGTGGAACATGTAGTTTGGACACAACAGGTGACAACTTTTGGGCATCAGAAGATAGCAAACACACCCTTAATTTGTTGAACAGAATCAAGAACTCAGTGTAATGCGATGTCAGCTTTTCCAGATGTATCATGTAAATGGCCTGGGAGCAGCTAATCAGACAACCAAATTATAAGTTACGGAGCTATAGCAACAGTACTTGTGTTCTATATGTTTTCCTTTCACCTGCTTAGTTGCCACTAGAATGATGGCCTGAACTCCCTTTCTTAAGGCTGAAAGCAAATGAAAAGGCATTCCTTTCTCACTGATTTTGAGATCCAGAAAGGATGGTGGCTGAAGAAATGCCGAAGTTTGGAAAGATTTCTTGCATCAAATATCATTTTTTTCAGGACATTTTAAAGGAAGTTGCTATGTTAATTTCTGTGAAAGAAAAAAAAAAAAAAAAAAGAAAAAACTTGAATGAATTAATCTATTCCTCCTTTCTTCCATCAGTCATCACCTATCCAGAAGAATTTGTCTATAGAACATTTATTACAGTATTTATTAGTTAAAAAAAAAAAAAATCATAGGTTGCAATTCATCAAAAATGTAAAGCTTCATCTTAAAATTGCTTGGATATTTCTTTAACATCCGTTTCTCTATTCTGTGTTCCACAACATGATAGTTCATTTATTCTTTCAGCTACACACTTCATAAGGAAGCCAATTGCTACTAATGACGGTGGAATACATGTCATAAAAAGGTCTAGTATAACATTTTCTGACTCAAAATCTTCATTAAATATGCCAGGTAAAAGCTCATTACTAGATGTAGTCTCTGGACTGAAGAGACAACTCATAATATAGGATCACTTATATTTTTCAGTTCTAATAGAATGAGGCAGTTATTTGACAAAAGTGATCCAAATCTTTGACTTATATCACTGGTATTCTCCTTTAGCCTGTCAAGTGAACAATGGAGGTACTTGTAATTGGTTTATTTAGGAATATATATACAGTATATTCCATCTGTAAGGCCTATGAGAGACTAAAACATTCTGCTGTAAAGCTTATAAGCATAGATAATGGCTTGCAGAAAACATGCCCATCAGCTCTATACATCAACTTATACAAAAATGGAGTGCCAAGCCTTTTGAAGAGGGAATTGCATTCCCAAAACTAAGTAACCAAGCTAAATTCAATTCACTAAGTCTACATTAATAGAGACAAGGAAGTTCTCCCATTGCAACACACACACACACCCCCCAAATAAAATCTCATCTCTGGCTAGGTCAGAATATTTGACAACATGTTTTATAACCAGAACCATAGTTACCAATATAGAAATACAGCTATTCCAGGTATCTAGAGAAAGTTTCTGCAAGCACTGTTTAAAAATAAATAAATAAATAAATAAATGAAAAGGAATTTTAAAGCCTTGACTATTTTGGCACAAATAGTTTGACACAGTGCTTATAATCTTTGCTTTTGCATTTTGACAAGAGATTATAGGAAAAGCTTCTGATGGAATTATCAAGTTTCACAGGGGAGTTGACCTCTGAACATGAAAGCTTTAGAGAAAAAGAAAAAATGGATTGAAGAATGGACATACGCAGTACAGATGCTAATCTTTATTAAAAGCATGAGCTTATGCTAAAGAGTATTTTCTAAATATTATATTACATTCAAGCACATTTATAGTTCTGCATGCAACAAAATTATTAGTAAGGATAAAGTACATGAGCTGTATACCTGAATTTGTACTGTTCTTTGAAAAAAAAAAAAAAAAGAAACTCATTTTGTATTTACATTTTACAATTTAACCTGATGTAGTTAATACTATTTCTGCATCATTTTGAAATACAAAGCACAGGATTATTATTGTATCCTGTATCAAAATCTGACAGATTTGTTCTTGTTGCAAAAGTAAAGATTTCTGTTGTTGCAAAAGATCTCTGCTACTGCGATCTTTTTAACATTTTTTTTTTTTTAAGTTAATTATACTTGCTATCTAGTTTAATTAAATTTGCAAAATAGTTTGTTTATCTTCATTCTGGGAAAGTAGGTAGCTCTAATTTGCAAATATATTGGTCAAAAATAGAGCATTTAGTTGTTTTTGGCTGGTGTGTTGTCAACACACACAATGAGTTCCTTCCTCCTCTCTCACACACACACACTTTTCTCTCTTACATACATACACTGAAAAATGTCTCCAGTAGAGTAAAATATTCACATTAATACAGAAAGCGATGGAGAAGAACCCCGGCCGACATCCCATCTGTTCCCATGAATTAAATTTAGAAATCATATGTAATATAGACATTTCTGTCTGAATATCATAAAGCCCTGACACATTCAGGCTTTCATTAAAAAGCTCTGAGATGTGACTTGAATAACAATCTGTCTTAGCTAATTAGTATTTTCAGTTTAGCATATTCACTTTCAGACGTATTGCTGTTTGCACATGGTAATTTAGGTAAACAGAGCCCATCCACAGCTGCATCAATTAACACTGCT
Organism: Crypturellus undulatus; assembly: GCA_013389825.1. Lineage (NCBI taxonomy): Eukaryota > Metazoa > Chordata > Aves > Tinamiformes > Tinamidae > Crypturellus > Crypturellus undulatus. The sequence continues at coordinate 1,077,926 of VWPW01029434.1, forward strand.
AATCAAAACTGAATTCAGGTAATTAGGCACATTTATGCAAAAAGTGTGTAATTTGTGGGGAAAGCTAGATTCTTCAGTAATATTTCAATAAGTAGAAGCCTCTTTTTGCAAATAAGACAAGGAAATAATGGTAAAACAGTTCTAACATATACACGATGCACACTCAGTGACAAATATCTAAATTAAATCTCACTAATTGGTCTGTATTTTGAGAAATTGGACTATATTTTTTCATATAAATGTTTTCCTCAATTCTTCTACGTGCAGAAGTGGATTCATTTCTGACTAAAGGAAGAGTGAATACTGAAAGAGGGCTTCAGAAGTTAACATTTCCCCCAAGAAATTTCAGAACTGCTGAGCATAACATTCCGACTTATTTTCACTGAATTTTCAGTTGCATTTCTTCGAAGGCTTCTTTGGCTTACTTTTATGTAAAGCTTCTAGAAATTTCTCTTGCCACCTCTTCTTAGGAGTATAAAGTAACAAATACTAGGTCACTCCAATACTTTCTGCCTTACACTACACGCTTTACAGCCTTTCCATCTCGCTCACATCAAAAGAGAAAAAGAAAGAAAAAAGAACACCTCAAAAAAAATATATAATGTTTCTTACAGTGGAAGAAACTGTACATTCATAACAATTTTCTTTCATATTAAAATACAAACAAAAATGCTCATTTAACAAAATATTCCAAGAATTTGCATAGGCAGCTATTGAAGTCATTCCAGTTTATCCATTATGGACGCTTAAAAAGGCAACACAAGTCTGACTGACAAAAATTCCACTGTGAATTTTACACATTGAAAGTATGAATTGAATTGAAAGTATGAGATTGTATGAGATTGCCCCCCCAAAGGAAAATAAATAAATAAATCATTAATGACTTTTAGCAGAAAACTGAAATGAATTTAGTTTATTGTTCCCATAACAAATAAGACAAAATAATTTTAGTCCCAAAACAGAACAATACTTTTAGTCTAGATTAATCAAGTTGTATCTTCTGCTCTGGTTAGGTGGTTACTTCTAGGGAGGGGAAGATATGTTTTCTTAACATGTAGATTTGTACATGGAGTACACTGTTTTTGCTAAAAAATTCACTGATATATTTATTATTTATTAAAACTTTAAAGATAAAATATAACCTCATAAGATTGTTGAAACTGCACAGTGTATTTTGCAGCCAGACAGTACAGTGTGGCTAAGTGAATGATATTTGCTCTATTTCGAAAAGTGTGATTTGCTCTATTATGAGTAAATATATGAAAAATGCTTATCATATTCTGTAGTTAAAAAGGTACCAAGTCTCCAATTTTCACTTAGCTATTGGCAGAGTAAAATATTGCTTAACTATATTTAGGTATTCTGAAGTGCATCTTATCTAAGCAGAGAGTTCAGAAGGGGGGAAAAAAGCCAACTGTGGAAGAAATGGAATTTTTAAGCATTTTCTATTCAAATAATCATAATGGCTACTGCTAAGGCAGTCTTACATTACAATTTTGAACAAGACGATTTCTAAACAATAAACTTAAAACTATATATGGCTCCCTATGCCATCCTTGCCGCACGGTGTGGAAAAATGACATTATAGCTTCACCTTTTTTCTACTCCTCTGCAGTGAGTTGCAAGAGAGACTCATTTAGCTATGTGTCACAGCACATAGCTAAGCAACTGTCCAATCTCACAAATGGCTTATTTACACTGACATATTGTGAATATTATCGAAATGGTCTTAGGTGACCCATCTTAAAGAATTTCATTTGCTTGAAAAATGCTTTATTGAAGGGCAAAACAGAAATTTTAATGACTAGCATTGCTTAATTTAGATATTATGTTTAATATAGCATCCATCATTACTTCAGCATGAATTTCCCTGATGCTCCACCCATTTGAAAACTTTATATGGTATATCCTCATTCATTTCAGCTTGAAGTTTTTAATCTCATGTTGAAGTTTAATAAATGCATGGCAGTATAGCTGGTATCAAGCAAGTGCTTAATAGATATTTCAAAAAAGAAAATATCATAGAAAATTTGGCCAGTACTATAGGTATTTCTCACATATGCAGCTGCACTCTTTTTCCTCTCCCGCACTGCTCTAACTTAAAATATGTAGAGGATGGTAACATTTAACAACAAAAAGAGTTGGATGCTATATACTCAGTAATATTTTAAAGTAACACACAAGATAGACCTTTGATAAAAAGAAATACCATATAATACTTTTTTTCTCAATATAGAAAGACATTATACTAATATGTGAACTAAAAAGCATTCTAGATATATTAGGAAATAATATTTAAGGTTCATATTTATTTTGCATGTACAAAGTGCATTTTGTTAGTAGTAATAAAAATTGCTGAAATGGTTCAAGCCCCCAATATTCATAAGGTTAATCAAGTACATACCAAATATTTAAGGTTTGAAGAACGTAGAAAAGAAAGTAGAAGCAAGAGCCCATAGGAAATAATTAGTACACTACGCCTTACTAAATAATAATAATAATAAAAGGTAGAATGAAGTGCTGCTTCCATAATTAACAATCAGGCAATCCTTTTGGCAAATGGATCTCTTTGTTAAACATCCCACTAATCCAAGCCTCAAGGTATAAATCAGTACTCTGGAGAATCCCCTCTATACTTTTGCCAGCTGTTCCATTTAGGTCACTGCACCACAAGTTTAGCTTTTATCTACTCCTCACTTTCTTCACTTGGTCCCAGAGCAGAAGCCTGTCTCTGAAGGCTGTTTAAAGTGTAAATGAAAAGACTAGACAAAAGTGAGCCACTATTTCAGACTACTTATTTTCTGAGCTACAATTCCTTGGACTTCCCACCTTGACAGATGCAACAGGAAGTATTCTGTGATGAAAAGTGAGGAGGAAAATGAATATAAGATGTGAATTGCATGTTCATTATCATTTTAATATTGTGCAGGCTTATGAAAGGATCCGAAAGTTTAGTAGGCAGGAAGTCCGCTCACTTAAGGCCAAACAGTTGCAACAGCTCTTCTGCTCATCAATCTGATTCCCAGCAGTGCTATTGCTGGCATGCAAGGAAAAGGCTTCAGAGAGCCATTTTATATCTCAGCTCGTCAGGGAGAGGTGGAGTTGGCAAAAATGAAGTAACGGGTTAATGCAGTACGTTGGATGCCAAAGCTCTGCACAGATCTGCTCCACTCGCCTCCCTGCCTGGGCTAGCAAGTGAAGGAACAAGACGGCAATGCTTCAAGCTTATTTATGCACCAGTCGAACTTGAACAAAGCCGCTTTTAATTTACACTTTCTGCAGTTTTGGTAGAAGGCATTAAACTAGGTTCACATCAGAAAGATGCGAATTTAAAATGAATCTGATTATAATGGTTCTAGCTTGCGTAAAATTAAGCCCTCAGAGTCNTGCAGTACGCTGCATGCCAAAGACCCAAACCAGCACTCTGTACAGATCTGCTCCACTCGCCTCCCTGCCTGGGCTAGCAAGTGAAGGAACAAGACGGCAATGCTTCAAGCTTATTTATGCACCAGTCGAACTTGAACAAAGCCGCTTTTAATTTACACTTTCTGCAGTTTTGATAGAAGGCATTAAACTAGGTTCACATCAGAAAGATGCGAATTTAAAATGAATCTGATTATAATGGTTCTAGCTTGCGTAAAATTAAGCCCTCAGAGTCCCTAGAGACCACCAGGACTGCTTTTAGTCAGTAAATTGTTTTTATAACAACACACTGAGCTCTTACTTGGGGAAATTCAGCATACTTCATTACAAAACAAATCACTGTTCTGGCATTCACTTTTATTTTAAAACAAAATAAGAGCGAGGTAGATACTTTGGAAGGGATCTCCAAACATCCAACTTTTAATGAAAGATTCATAAATATGCAGCAAGCATATCGCACAGGTCTTTCCAATTTAATGCTAATTAATAAAGTTTGCACACATACAAAACTAACTGTAGTATGAAACACGGGTATAAAATCTATTGGAAATTAATTTGAAGATTTCCGAGACTTTCAAAGTCTGTTCAGCAGCGTATCCATAGTCACTCTGTTGACCATCTGCATGATTTCATACAAAGAGGAATCCCATGGGTTTTAGCAAATGACAGAGACCCTGGCCTAATCATACAAGGCAGTACTGCCTCCAACCTAAGAAATCACTTGTACACATTTTCTTCTAAAAGCTGGAATCAAAGCGTTTAAGCAGTAGAACAGAAGAATTTCAGCGCTAACATTAAACTGCTCCTGAGGAAGTGTTCTGCCAGGCAACAAACAAACTTTCGACATCTCATAAAGCAGTCTTCTAAATTTTAAGGGAAATAAAACAAAAAAAAAAAAACAGCACACACAGATACATGCAACTTAACATATAATTCTGCAGTGGCTCATGTAGGTAAGCATCCCACATGTATGAGCTTCCTTGAAAGGTACAGCAGGAACCCTTGCCTAAACTGAACCGCTTGCTCACGTAAGCGTTTGCCAGATCAAATTCTACATTAGCAGATAAAGCACAGCAATCGTGGGTTTTTATTGCTTACCTCAGTGATGTATTTTCATGCATTTCGGCGGCCATTCCTGCAAAGGCACGCAAAGACGAGTTTCCGGCAGCTGCTCCCAAGTTCAGCATTCCTGCGCGGTGGCTGCTCCAGCGGTGACGAGCAGAGTGAAGTCAGGTTGGCACTGACCAGTCCCACCAGAGCCCAATCACATGCCGTCTGCAATCACATCTGACCGAGTGCAGAAAAGGAAAATTGAAACATTTTTTTCCCTCTTACACTTGAATGACACAGCACACGGTTCTGTGTTTGCATTTAAATTGGACAGAATAATTTAGCACTGGCTTTTAATTTCAGAAGGGTTAATCACCTCAGCAAAGGTCAATCAAACTTTAATCTGCAGTTAAATTGCAGTAGCTTCAGTCACCTGCAGGACATTTATTATATTCTTATTTCCATGCAAAAGAATGCATCACTAATCTTCTAACTCTTTACATTAGCACATTTGCCATTAACATTTTACTAAAATTATTAATTCCTCTAAAACTATTAGAAGAGCTCATTTCTACACATCTCAGAAGATAATCCTGTTAAAAACCAGCCACATCTACTGTGACATTGCTTTAGTCGTCTACTCTAATCCTCACAACCGTTTGATACTCCAACTGAGTTCTAACAATGCACAAAGTCTCAATTACACAAAATATTACATGGTTTAGTTCAAAACAACAATATACTGTTTTAGTAACTTAATCTTCCCTATTGTCTGCACATACAATACAAATCTATTTTGCCACTATTCCCAGCATTTTCTATTCAAAACAAAATATCGATTTTGAATATTGCCTAGCTACTCCTGAAAAGCAGAACATTTACAAGGATAAGTTAAAACCCATAATCTGTTACTGATGATAGAAGTAGTATTTTTCTGGTCTGGAGAAAAGTATTTCCCCACAAAACAAGTCTCTTTAAAGGCATAATCCATTAAGAAAGAAAGAATGAAAGAAAAAAAAAAAAAGAAAAAAGAAAATATTTCAGTTGGCACTTCCAATTTAGTCTACTAGTTAAAAACAATGCATCTGAATAAATTGGACCAAGAACTGCAAAATCTGTCTGAAAAATACAAATTAGAATTAGGTTAAAATTATCAGCATATTATCATCTGTTAAAACCTATCAATGGTTCAGCTCCAAACAGAAAGCTGTAAAATAGAGTACATTCCAAAAATATTTTTAATAAACACAAGCTACATTAGCAATACATTTCTTCAGGCATCTACTGTAAGAATTTAATCTGAATGCTCAGAACAGTTTTACCTGCAAAGATACAAAGAAGAGCACCAGAACGTTCGGGGAGAGCTCTCTGTCATTGTAGAACTGAAGCACAAATGCAAAGAATTTGCTTCCCCAAATTTTAGAAACCGGTATCAAAAAGTTGATATTACTTGGGCAGAAAAATACTAATCAACCCAAAACAAAAGGGTCTCCCTCACTCTCCCACTATGGTCCTATTCACCCCTGTGAGAAACAGAAGGAACCTTCATATGCTATCTTGTTTATATTTAAAACGGATTTTTTTAGCCATAATAACATTTTGACATACCGTAGTGTAAATAAACTGCTCTCTCCCATCCCAATATTTCCTTCTCTGTCTTTCTCTGTCTCTCTCTCTGTGTCTCCGTCTCTCTCCTCTTTTTGTTTTAATATATGGCACACAGACAGACACACGCCCCCGTCACTGTCAATATGCACACTCATTAGCAATATGTCAGGCTGGCATTTTCAACACATACTCCAGAGCATAACTGAACTACCACGCAGAGCACACACACGTAAAAATACAATTGCAGGGAAGAAGAGCTCAGCGGAATCGTCTTTAACTTGGAAAACTATGTGAAGGTACAAAGGAATAAGTGAAATTCTCAGACACTATTTTATAAAGGGGCTGCAAAGTGGGTTTCCAGGTAACAGAACTGACATTGCTTTCAGATTTCAAGCACACACACACACAAATATACATATACAAACATGAATATATTAGTAAGATGCTTTAACACCGAATTACAAGTGCAAGAATATTGTCTTTTTTCCTGCTTCCTTTCACCCTCTAAATTACAGTCTAGCTTACAATAATGAACAGAGGCAGACAAAATATAAATCTGAAGTGATCTACCTAGAATATACACTATCAAATTTTGTAATTGTTAGGACTAGAAAATTAGCCATGAAAACAACTCCATCTATATTTTTTCTTGCAAGAAACATCACATAAGACAACGAAGAACAGTTAGAAAGGCTGCACAGTACTGAACCAGGGGTTACATTATTCGCCATTCAATGCACTGATAAAACATATTCTAGATTAATATTATAACTGCTTTAAAATACCGCAGAATAGCTTTCTGCAGCCTCCTGAAGTGAAAGACACCCTCAAAGGAGCGTTTACCTCATTCCTCAAAAGAACAAACACAGGAAAACAGCACAGGGAGAGAAGCATACCTTCAGTTATATCCAGGGACGACTTCCCAGCGCATCTACATGGTCCTGCAGCTCCACTGGTACAAAACTCGACACTGCAGGGCTTGTGATCTTGGTGACAATGGCATCATACTGCCGGCAATTTTTTCGATTAAACTTCTCAGACATGGTAGCAACTTTGTTAATTATGATATTAGCCAGCTGGCGGGTACAATCAATCATCCACTGTAAGAAAGCCAGACAAAGAGACATCTAATCATTGCAACCAGAGCAGATAAATTTTGTTCCTTTCTTATACGTGTCACAGATTCTATCCCTCCTGACCCTCTACACAGCCATCGACTGTCAAATTTAGATTCAGCAAGCTCCCAGCTTTCCTTTATCCCTGCCTTAGATCTGAAACTCCTGGTTATCAGGAAGACAAGCGTCACCAGCTGTCTCGGAACAGGAAGGCAATCAGGTGAATAGTACTTATTATCTTTCATTGCTTTCTGAGGAGTGACAAGATTGATTTTGGGCTAAAAATGCATCCAGATTTCAGGCACAGTTTCTAGAGCTTCCAGTTGAAAATCAGTGCATATGTAAAACTACAGGGAGGAGATTTGACCCCAACCTTTATTAATGCTGCATACTCAAAGTTTGGGGTTTTATTTCTCCCTAGGAGAGCTCAAAGATTTTTTTTTTCTTTTTTTTTTTTTTCACAGATGCAGTGGATATTCCCTTATTTCAGGCCTCCTTCCCCCCACCTAAAAAAAAAGGCTATGCAAGCTGACTACACGGTTACACAGGGGACTCTGTTTCACAGTTGGATAGTCTTAATTGGGCCCACAGAAGCAGTTAGCTACCATTAAAGGCTGCTCTGTATACATCTTCCTCTCAACGAGTCTGATGATAGTCTATAAATCCCAACTAGTGAAGCCTACACTTAGAGAAGGTTAAAAATGCAAATAAATGACAAGCCCATAATATAAAAGCACCCTAAGAAAATTTCAGCAATAACAGCAATATGTTTGCGCTCTTTATCTAATATAGAATTGGACAACTATTTTTGACTGCTTTAAGACTTCTTTTTAAAAAAAAAACAAATAATGGTAATTCATATAAAGTAGAAACAAAGGATTCAACAGCATGAAAGCCATCACAATAAGGAGCTCCAATTAAAAAAATTGTACATTTTAAAAAGCCTGCTGACAATTCCACTGAACAAATTAGAGTCGAGTACACAGTCAATTAATATTAAATCATAAGGAAATGGACAGTTTTTTTAGGAACACTTTTGGATTCATGATACAGAAACTGTTTTTCCGAAACTGTACCTTTGCATGCAACGTGATCTTATCCTTACTTCACTCTAATTCAAGGCTAGCTTCATATTAAAGTTGGTGTCCAAAAGTACTGTGCACACTCATATGTACCATATTAATCTCAAGCAAAAGAATGCTCTGAATTTGGCAGTATAAAATTATTCCTGTTTTTAATAAATCCTTTAGGAGTAATACATTTTTATTGAATGTTTTCACATAATAATTCAGATAAAATTTTCACATTTTCTTGCAAACCAAATGGAAAATAATGACAGTTAGAAAACAGCAGCTTGTGGGAGTATCAATTATACCCTGATGACACTCCCTTGAAATTACAGTGTTTCCAGAATTTGCTTTGCCTTTCAGAAGTCAAATGTTGCCTTTATGTAACTGTCTCATTAGGAAAATCTATGAGGCCAAAAACAGTGATCATCATGGTGTTCATTGGTCAAAACACAAACTGATTGTTTTCTGATTTTTTTGGAAAGATTGGTAGCTGGAGAATAGATCACATCCTCAAAAATACTGTAAAAGGGCACTCGGGGAATGTCATCACTGCAGTCATTTTGGATGACTGACTAAGTATTCACACAGCTTCTCAGGCAGATATTGAAGATTGTGCCAGTTCTGTGCTGCTTCTATACCCAATTTTTTAATGAGTTTAAAGATACCTCAAGCACACCTGCACCACACTATCACCAATGCAAAGGTCGGCACACTTGCAGAAAGCTCAGACTTAGCCAGCTGAACTATCTAATTCACTTTATTAAAATATTTACAACAAAGAGGATTTTACTCTGAAGAAAGGAATTTGTGCATTATTCCTCCTCCACGTTCTTTTTTATTAGTAGTAGTAGTAGGCTTGGATTTGCTCCTGCTTTTTTTAGATAACATTTAGATATTAAGAAATAGTCTTAATCTCATCATAGAGCTTTAAGGCAAGATGAAATAACCTAGTGTAACAAATGAATAAGGGACCTGAGAAGGACACAGCAAGAGAGGCACCATTTACAACTGGTTCCTTTTTTCTTTTTTTTTTTTTTTTCTGGAAGGTGAACCAAATGCATCAAATACATAAGCCTAACCATAGTTGTATCTCCAGTCAACTACTAGCATGGACCTGGTAAGGTTTCTGAGCTATCACAGCACAGCTGATCTGGAAAACAAACCGGATAGTAGCTGACAGGTGTATGACAGGTTCGTATTGAAGGATATTTAAGAGCAGCATGAAAGAAGGTTCAAATTTGGTACTCGAACATCACTTACATTCGGCTGATTTTCTGTAAATGTCAGGCTTCTCTCTCTCTCACTTACACCTTTTCTTTTTCATTACTTCAGAGCTCACCTTAAAGGGACGAATTAATCTCACCCAGCCTCGGCTATTTATAAACAAGGTAGCTAGGCTAGTCATTTATGTTCTGCTATATCGCCAATTGGATGAGGGAGAGTGAGACAGGGATCTCCTGATCATGAGTCATTATTTGGGTGCAGTGACTCATTCACTGAACGTATCGTTCACTCTCTCTACTTGTACATAACAGGTCTGAATTCAGTGTTAACTCCACTTTGAACAGGGCTATTTGACCTCCTGACATCTCTTTTGACTGGAATTATTCTATTTGTACATGAACTAAGTTAATAAAGAAAAATCAATAGAGATGACAAGAGTTATATGACATGATCCCCACTACATTTGTAACTCTCACAGGAGAAGCTCCTCTGGGTAGTACGGATCTCCTTAAAGATTTTGAAAAAAGCATCATATCCCCCCTCTTTTTTATGTTTATTTGTTTGTTTTACCTCATTGACATCTAAAGATGAGAACTACTTAGTCATCTATATAGGTTCTGAGAAACAAAAACCTCTCAAACTTCTTTGCTAAGAAGCCAGAGCAGAAAGACCTCAGTGGACAATGTTTGACACAGAAAGAAAAAGGTGAATGGTAAAGAAAAATAGGGTCAGGTGAAAGAAAAAATATCCTTAGAAAGGAGGTATTTACAGCAAAGGACAAGCCACAGTTAGCCTAGTGTGTGTTCAATTTAAAATATATATATATGTAAATAAATTGCAACCATAATAATGATGGTCCAGTTTCAAAGAGAAGGTTTATCCTGGTGAAGACAAGATTATCCCAAGCTTTTCATAGAATCTGTGGCACTCACAGAGCAAAGAAAATTATGACAAAGAGGAAAAAAAAAGAAAAAAAAATCCCTTAGAGCCTTTTCTCTTTCATGATTTCTTCCCCATGTTTTAAGACCCAAAGCAAAATTATTTTTTTAATATTTTGATCCACATAATCATCAGAATTGTACTGCACAATGCCAGCCTGGCAAAAAAAACATTTAAAGTTATACTCATAAGCCTTACTTTAAAAATGCCAGTCTCAAAACCTTCCATTTGTACTCTAGTAAATCTTTCAAACCTTCGATTCAGCACTTCATTACAGAAAATTAAGTGAAATTATGCGATAATATATGTAAATCATATATTTAAAATAATGGACGATGTAATGAAAGGAATACTTGTCACACTGTAATCCTCTGGGCTTTTAAATTAACTTTTAATGATCAGTGGTTGCCAATTAATAAGGAGCCTGCACGTCTGACTGTTACCACACACAAACGAGGAGAAGGAAAGGAGCAACATGAAGGCATGAGGCCAATGCAAGGCAGTGCACGGATGCTGCTTGGCACATTTAGGGAAACACGTGTGGCAGAATGTGAATCTGAGAAGCTACATTCCTCTGCGGTGAATCTCTCTGAAATCAGGAGATCTGAGCACTCAGTGATACACTGACCCTCTTACTCACTGATTCGCTCCTCATTCTGAGAAAGAACATATGCAGCTACAGATAGAGAGCTTATGGTATAGTTTTTCATTTTGGCACATCATATGCATCAAAAAATAGGCAAGGATTTACTTTATTTTATTTTTAGCAGTGCAAATAAAGAGCCAGCCTGCATCATAAATTGTACATGTACTATACCGAGCAGAATGAAACCACCAATTTTCACAAAGCAGAATGATTTTTGCCAAGGTCACATGTAGCTTCTTGGGTCAGAAGCTCCACAAGGCAGATGTGAAGAGGCCAAATGTTGCGTCAATTCTTAGTAGAGAATGAGCAGAGGCAAAATAGTAGTATATTGTAAGGAAAATAATCATGCTCATATTCTAGAGATTAGCAAGAAAGAAAAGTAGAAATAATAGGATGTTTCTTCTCCTGTACCTTTCATTATAATCAACAGGTTTGATTTTATCCTGTTATGCTACTGTTAGTACACATGAACTAAAGTACTTTTATTTTAATCAGCTGTGACCAAACTCAGCCCAGTAAGAGGGCCTGAGAACTGTGAAAAATCTCTCCTTGCCACTCTCTTTCTTGCACTAATAATCTCTTGCTCAATATTTTATATATATAGAATGTTTTATATATATATTTATATACACACACACACACACATGTATGTATACATATACACATACAAACCCTCATTCACTCTTTACAAATGGTAAGAACAGACATATTGTCTCAAATACCAGCATCCTCTCCTTGACAATGGCCAGGAGTGGGTGTCCAACAAGAATAAGGACAAGTACAGAGTATTTTTTCCCCAGGATACCCTCACAGCATCTGTCCAGCTGTAGTTCAGAAGTTTACTTAGTACATATTCCATCAGCAGTGGCATAAAACAGCACAAAAGAAAAGCTTTCAGCACAGTTTTCCTATGACCTAGAATGATAAAATCGGTATCAACCATGCATGTTTTGATAACTAACATCACAACTGTACAGCAGGGATTAAGAAACAATGAACTGAAAACTACAGAATCAAATATATTACAATTAAAAAAAAAAGAAGGAAAGGAAGAAAGAAAGAAAGAAAAACAGGTCATTCATTCACATTCAGACTGCAAAGCATCTGTAGTTCTGGGTTAAAGAGTTTTCTTTGTGTCATTCAGTAAAGGGAGACACTAAAAAACTTGTATTGCATTCATGGGAAGATTTTTCCATGTGAAAAGCACATGGTCAAAGAGCCCCTCACTTGGTCAAACCGGACATCTGAGTCCAATGGCTCCCAGAGCTGGCAAAAGCTCCTCCCATAAAGGGAACATTTGCACCATTTTGCAAGAAATTAGTGTACATAAATTAATTTCCACGATTTTGACGTTCCAAATTCTTTTCTGAGGCCTGACATCTTATCATGAGCAAAAAGTTCCCACCTGCAGTAAACTGCAGTGAATTACTTTACAGTTACAGAAGACGCAAATACACATGCCCAGAGTGAAGTGACAACTGAATTAAACAAATATATTTTACAAAGAAGAAGATAAAACATGTTGAGGAAAACATACTGTCTTGTTAGAGCAGCACAATCTTTTTTAGATTATCTTGTGCATATTTTTAATGTATCATTTAATATTTTTTCCAAAAATAAAGATGCATTTACAAGTGAAGTATCCTCCTATAAGAATCCATTTTGTCTATACCTAACTAAGCATGTAAAAAAATTCTGATACGTAACACATTAGAAGGTTGTAGCTGCAATATTCGAAACAAATCAAAAAATTGAAACATCGAGACCGCCAGGAAATAAATAATAAAAAAGGCCATCTCAAATTGTCAGTTTGTAATTCATTCTGTAAATAAATTTTAAAAGAGTTAATCTAGTTAAAATGTGAGTCTGGACCCTCCAAAGATAGGTTTCAAATTATAAAACTGTTCAACATGGACATTTAGGATTTTCATAATTTTCCAGATTGTCTTAATGAGCTTCTTTCAATACAGTTAGCTAATTTCCTGACAGATAATGCTTTACACCTGATTAATTTCAGAGCAGTTAAAAGGCAGTCGCTCCAAAGGCAAATAAAAAATGTGAGACAGGAAGGCCAAGTCAGTAATCATTTAATTCAAAGTCTCAATTTCTTTCTTATAAATTCTAAAACCGGACTCTACATCAGCTGGCACATTTGCTGTTTTCAATAACTCAGGACAGTAAGCTTTTTAGAGGCTTCTGTCAAGCAGCACCTAAAATAGCAGAGTCTAACAATCAAGGAAACGTAGTTGGGAAAAATAAATGTTTATTACACCATGTGCACATTTTCTTTTTTGTAGCAGCAGCAGGTGTAATTGCATTCTATAAATTAAGGTCCTTTTACTACTCCATTACAGAAATTACTGTTGCGATCAGCAGCTACCTGTGCCATAGTAAACTCAAGCCTCACATTAGTCATTTCCTGCGGCATTTAATCGATTTTAGAAATACACATGCCACAAAGTCTTGCAACAAGGAATACACGACAGGGTTGCATGTCATGGAAGCTTTCAAAGACGCCAAAGGAATAGGGATATCCAAGCCTTGCAGATGCTTACACCCACTCTACGTGTAGTTATGTTTTGTATAAATGAAGCCTTACAAAAATTACAGAGCAAAACAGCAACTGTCCCTGCTATGTCCCTGTAAATTTAAGAGGCAACATTGCAGTAAAACTTATCAAATCTCTTATAAGCAAAGATTCTTTAACATTTTAGCTGTGGCAGACCAAAAGCAATTTGTTCACTTGAAAATGTTCTTGCCACCCTAGCGTTAATAATAACTAGAAAAATTAAATTACTGCTGCCACTTAAAACTGAACACTGTTTTTAATTTTGCTGAGAAGAAAAATTATTTAAAAGGTATTGTATAAGTGTTAGAGTAAACACACCACTACAAAATCCTTCATTTATGGCATTTGTTGAGCTAAAAAGTATAATCTAAATACACGTGTTTTCACTGTGGTGAGTGCAACATCTTATTGGTTGATATATTTAAATTAAAAACAAATAGCAATAATTTACCAATGAATCGAGATGATACACCACAAAACTTCTGATATCTTTAATCAAAACCACCCTGAGCAGTGTAAATCCACATTTCAAACCCACATTTCAGAAAAAGTATCCCTGACTAACAGCGCTTAAGGAGCTACTTAATTTTAAGCAGGAGCTTAAGTACTGCCCCAGCAGGGATAAGTTTAAGTATATGTTCATGTGTAACAGCTCTAAACCTCAAGGAAGTACTGCATTACACCGGTTTTGTACCATACTGTTCAGTGTTGCTGTAGTTCAGGTTTTGGTACACGACAGCAGGTTTCTCCAAATGTATATAGTGTCACAGATTCTGATTCTTATATATTTCCTCTGTTTATCAGTCATACCAGATGCAGTAATTTCCAAGTCATTAAAGTGCATGTATCTCAGTTCAGTATTCTGAACAAGTCTCTAAAATGTTAAGTATCAGCTCTAAATAACCATGGCTGTCGAAGTCTTTTCCTGTGTTTTTAAACAGCCATACCAACTTAATTATCATTATGTTAAAGTTGCACAATCAAGTTCATTGCACATAAAAAGGCACGCCAAAAAAGAACAAAGTAAAATTGATGGATTCAAGTGAAAAAAAAAATTAAAAAAAGAAAAAAAGAAAAAGAAAGAAAGCACTAGCTAGGAGTTAGGAAGATCATGCATTAAGATGAAAGATGAAACAGATGCAATACACAGCAAAGATCAAAGAGCTCCATCAATTCATTCTGAGAGTCAAAATCCAGCTGAGCATGGGAGCCCTGTCCGCATAATAAGAAAGGTTGACTAAAACATAAGGATTAAACAGATGAGCTGTCTCCAGTGAATGTACGGCACAGGAAGCCCTGCTGAGCCACTTGTAAAGACACTTTGGAATTGTACACCTGCTACTCCACAGTGAAACCTACAGGAAGCCAGTCTGCAATGGGAAAAAAATCCACTGATGGACTAAATAGCTATCTTTAAGAGAGAGAGAGAGAAAAAAGAAAAAAAAGAACGAGTGCAAGAAAATGACAGTTAACAGACTTGCTCTTCCCCTTCCATTTAGTTTATTTACCAAATATTTCCATGAATATCGAACATTCAAAATGTTACTACTGACTTCTCGTCCTCTTGAAATGTGAGAAAAAGCTTACAATCCACTTGAAGTATGAACACGACCGTGCATACGTAACAGAATCAGCCTAGAATTCTCAGAGGAAGTATCTGCAGTAACATTACTAGTTTTGAATCTATTTTGTGTTCCATCACTCATGTTGAATAGCCACACACTAATAACTTCAGCATTGCAGAATTAAACAAGTCTGAAGGTCACTAAAACTGACCAGTTTCCCGTATTACTACTGATGACATTTTAAGTAAATCTTCCTGTATCGTGTCTTACTCATCAGGTAGATGGGGATGCTGGTATTTCTGTAATCAGAAATGTTGGGTAATGATTAGTCACTTTGCTCAGAACTTTTTATCATTAGCAACAATAATCAAAAAAAATAGGGGGGAAAAGTGCTAAACGAGGTAAGGAACACTATACAGCATATGGCTGAAATTAAATAATTTAATTAATTTTAGTATGTAGGCAAAATCCTGAGTTGTACATTTGAACTTAAACACAGTCCTTGCATATGGAGGAAAAATGTACCAATCATCACAGCCACTTCAGTACATGAAGCAGCCAAATGGCGGAGAAATTTCTGAATCTGTGTGCCGAGCAATACTTTATTACAAGGAAGGACAAGGAAACCTTCACACCACAAGGCAGCAAGCCATAGCTTAAAACAAAAATCAACAGAGTTAATTGAACATATATTTGCTTGAAAATTTCTTAAGGCTCTGCTTTCTGCTAGATGTTCAGTTAATGCCAACTGCTTGCTACAAGTGGTTCTTCATTTATTTATTTTTAAGTAAGCATTACTAACCTGCTTGTCCCACGAATGCTATTTACAATCACATCTTTTAATCTTGTTTTAGTTGACAGGACAATCTCTTCATGGATCTGGGCAGAGCTGATATATTTGATTTTCAGGTTATCTATAGCCTGCAGATACAAGCACTTTGATTGTTTACAATGAAGGAGTAATTGGTAACAGTTAAATAACTCCGGAGACTGATTTAAAGCCCTGCACTTATGAACGCAGGGTTTCATGTCACAGGCCTTAATTTAGCCAAACTCTTAAAGATTTCATTATATATTATAAGTGGAAATTTAACAAGCAAGCATTTTTCAAATCTCTCAGTACATTTCCAAAGTTAGTTGCAAAAATGAATTTGTACAGCACAGCCTTAAGTGCAATTTCTACAGAGTCTTTTTTTTTCACACTAAATCAAAATGGGAACATTAAAACCTAATTCAGCAAACAGTCCTATGAAGGATTTCAGATGGCGTTTCATTGATAATACATTTCTTCCCTGCTGCATATGCTCAAGCTGTGTATGATATTTAAAAAAATCTTTTAGAAACATTTTACCAGCCTAAGGAGTCGAAAGACAAATCAGGCTTATTTTCTGTTTCAGAAAACAGTCACGGAGTACATTTTAACTTTTATTTTCTGACACCATTTTAGGACCACAGAATTTTACTGCTTTGCAAAATGGGATGAAAGGACAGCAAAAGAACATAACAGTTAAAGGAAGTACTGTTAAAGAATGCAACGCGTGTCAAGGTCAAGGCCACTATTTTACTATGTTCTCACCCTGAATTTTGTACTGTACTATCTGGCCTAACTCAGGTCCGTTGTTTGATTGACCTGAATTGCACCAGATTGTACAGTAAAAAATACTAAGTTTTTTCCATATTTTTATAATATTTTCCATAAAGGCAGCATGCAGAAGGCCACTCAGTTGCTGCTGCGGGAAGGCAGGCAGTGATCAGCACCATTTACAGAGCCCGACCAGGTTACACAGACGGACGTGTGTGTCCCAGCTCTGTCTTCTCTAGCACAGCAGCATCATAGCAGGAGACGTCGGGTAGGACTACGCCAAGTCCTAATGGGCTCCACGTGCTGCGTGAACACGAGGACTGAAGGCGGCCCTGGAGGCAGGACAGACGTGCCCGCGGTTTCGTGGCTGCCTGGGTCTTCTTCAGCCTTACATACGGCTCTCTGCAGCGCTTGTCCATCCAGCTCAGATAGCATTCTCTCTTGTCGTGACAGGGAAAATGTAAGGACAACTAAGGTGATAGAGACAAAATCCTTAACAATGCCATTTTCCTACTTCTCAAGACATAAATGTGCTTGCTGGCATATCGTAAATCAGTCAAGAGGAAGCCCATTGCTTTACCGCTGACAGTCAACCGCGAGTGGCAGCAGATGTAAGGTGCATACATTGCAAAAATCATACAAAACAGGTAGGCAGAGGCTCAGACAACCACAGTTTCAAACAAATGGCAGATAATAGTGTTACTAAAATTTTCACACAAATGGGGCAGTCACAATTCTTAAAAAACAAGTCACAGCGATTTTGATAGAGACACTCCAAAGAGATTTTTCTTGAGAGAGAATGGTCACCTGACAAAATTTCAACCTGCTTCTCCACATGTTTTGGTAGTATAACTGTTGTAAAAAAGTAAAAAAAATCCTTTTATAATGAAAGCATTATGCTTTCTCTGCCTTCAAGTATTGTGGGATATTATTTTTGCAATGAAAGAATAGAACAGAAAATACTGGAGTAGTAGTTCAAAAGATTCTAAGCTAAATACAGAAAATGGCTCTGTTATTTTATCTGTTATGTTCAATGCAGGTTCCATGATGGGATGTGTTCATTTATTTGCTTTTAATCTGTATGCCACATCATCAGTCCTTGCTATCTGCTGCTCTCTGATAACAAAATTTTCCAATATATATACTTCTACAGATCCAGTAGAAGGGAAACAGGGTATTACCTGATTATTTTGAGTAAAAAACACACACAAAAAATCCTTTCAAGCTTTATAGCCCTCTGAGGATTTTAAAAGTGCATTCAGATAATTGTTCTTAACTATGATCAAGTAGAAAAAAAAAAAAAACATGTTTAGAGTCTAGAGTTTAGAGTCTAAAACATTCTCTTTTGCATTTGTCCTCAGACCCAAATTTGGTTTTGCTTGACAGAAAATAAGAACTATGAATATGTATAACTTTTTTAGGCAGCAGGCAGGACTAAAATTTTTCAAGTTATACTTACAAGTCGGACTTGCAAGAGACAGACAGTTTAATTTGGCATATTAGTCAGGCTGATCTTCACTGAGTTCAATTTCCTTCACATAAAGTATTGCTCTTAATATTTCTTGACTAAAATGATCAGAGAAGTAAGCTAAATGCAAAACATAGTACCATTCAAGAGTCTCCAGACCCTTAAAGTTTATCAGTGGAATCTTTGCTTCAGTTTGTCTGAAATTCTCACATCCATTACACTCTATTTTTAATATATGTATCTAGTAGGAAAGATATTTTCTGATTTAAAAAAATGGCAAATGATAAAAAAGATAAAAAAAATAAAAAATCACAAGTAATACAAGTACAGTAAGAGAGGTGAGTCTTACAGTTAAATCACACAACACACACACACATACCATGTGAAAATCCCCATAAACAGATTCTGTTTTAAGATATAAGACATATAAAAAATACAATTTTTAAATTAAATTATAAATTAAATTATACCCGTTATGAATTCTATTGTTATAATTTGCTTTTAGATTATGTCATTAATAATCTAACTTTGGGGCAAATTCAGATATTCAGTCTCTTCTTGCAACCTCACATTGTGTATCTGTTTGGCTTTATTAAGGTAGTGGATAAGGTGCTACATGCAGCACACAGGGCTAAAGGAATTTGACTTTGTATCAGTTAAGGACATAACAACATGAGAAGCAAAGGAAAAATGAGCAAAACTGGCCTAAAGAAGTTACTTTTGTTTTAGGTTTTAAATAAATAGCCCTACAGAAAACCTAACAATGCTTCTTTGGTCTTTCAGCTTCAGTTTCCAGTGATCAAGATAGCAGAGCAGTCTTCAATCGTACATAAACATGCATACCTTAAGGTGTAGAAAAAGGTATCTTAATGTCCTTTTTAGTGTGAACTATTCAAAATGGATTACCAGCATTTCTCCAAATTATTTCAGACAGCAGATACATTTAAACTTGCCTCATTTCAGCAATGATCATGCATTACCGTAGTTTTCATTACATCAAAAATGCTCCAGCTTCATCAGCAACAGATGAATTCATTAATTTCTTTATTAATTCAAATGATTTTTTTTCAATTTTTTATAAGCTCTAAGATTTTTTTCAGCAATATTGGCTCCCTCTATGTTCCATAAGATTATAATCAATCTCTATTATTGTCATGAAAATGGTATTTGTCACTTTGCTGAGAAAAAAATAATCAATATGTCTTGCAGGGCAGAACAGCCATTTAATGCAGTGAATTGATGCCTGTTAGAGAAATTTAGCTTGCCAGGAGTTTGGGACAAGCTAATATAAAAGCAGAAAATTCACTGAAGGCTGACAGATGAATATACAGGCATGGCACAAAAATTAATATTTGGGCATTTTGTATAGCCTGTCATTTCATATGCTGGGGAGAAAATAGATTTCGACAAGCAAATCCCTGAGGAAATCCTTTTGTTTTTAGAAAGGCAAAACTCAAAAGCATGCACAAAAAGAAATTTTTCACTGTAATATTTTTAAATTTATATGTATTTCTGAAAAATATGTATTCCTGAAATATTTTTCCACTCTTTCTTAACATGTATTGCTTTAGATACACTACTGCTCATCAAAACGTGGTTGCACTGAGTGATAAAATAGTACAAAGTCTCTAAGTTAATATAGAATTCCTGATCCTTCTGGAGAACACAGCAGCTTAATAGGCAAATCAGCATCACTTCAAAAATTAATAAATAATCCACATAATGACATTGTGCAGAAAGTGTTCTTCTGAACCACTAAAAGAAATAAAAACAAAATGTTTGTAGCAAATATCTGGAACAAAATCTAGTCATGCTCTCCAATACAAATATAATATCCTCAAAAGAACTACTAGAGTTATTTGAACCTTATTAGTGAAAAGTTACACTCTAAGAATGCAGTCCTGCCTTCATCTACTGCCATCTGCAGAGCTGTCAAAGCACTCCTCCTTCCAATTATGCACTTTCTACCTTTCTCGTACTCTACAATAAGCCTATAATCTGCTTAATTCCCTTGTTTGGCAGGTTGAGAAAACATTGCTTTTAAGTTGCAGGGCTAGACAAACTCAGCATCCAAAAACTGGCTTGCAATTATCCATCCTTGCAGGAACCCTGGAACAAGGGTGACTGCAGAAGCACTATGCTGGCTACAGCAGAAGAGAGACTGTGCAACATCATGGACTTCTGCAAGGCCCCAGCTGCACCTGGCAAGTGGCGCCTCTGAAAATGTCTCAGTGAAAAGTTATCCAGGGCTGGTTATCCTCTCCTTTTAATTTGCCGTATTTTAGGATGGGCCACTCTCAGCTCTCCCAAGCAGAGAGGAATCTCTTGATTCCCTCACCATGGAGGCTTTTGTGGCCTCCAACCCAAGCAGGGCAAAAGCTCATGCCAGCCCTAGCGCTGTAATTCCTGCAACTGCTCGATCATTTTGTAAGAGCTGACAAGATTGTGAAAAAAAGGTGTCTCTTTTCTGAACTCCAGTCTAAGATATCCTTCTCTTAACTTCCTAATTCTGGGTTGGATGCACGTGGGATGCCCTCTAAAACAACCTGCCTAAGGCTCCCAGTAAATAGGAACAGCATGAATCCTAAGACCTAAAGTATTTACCATGTCACGGAGCAGCAAAGAGAAAATATCCCTAGTGCCTAAAAGGGTAACCAGCCAATGGCTCATGGTAAAACAGTATCATGCTCTAATTCCAAAGACCAGGCAAATGAACATATTCTATGAGTGCTGTTTGGGGAAGAGAAAACAATTTTTTTCACCACATGCAAAAAAGCATTCCCGGGGAAAAGGCTAAAGATTGGCTTCTAAAAATGGCTTCTAAAGAAGCCAATATATGTAAATAGCTTCTGAAGAGCCCAATACTCTTGTTCAAACACAGAAGAACAGAAGGGGCATAATCCATTAAAAGCAGCAGGGTGAACTGGGGGAATTTAACACCTCTTTGCCCCTTCTCCCGTATAAAATTGAAATAAGACAACACAACAGAACTCTAAGCAATACAAGGCGGATATTGTAGAAAATCTGTATCTCCTACTGCCTCCATCATTTTGTCATGAATTTAAAAATATCTGTGTGAATATGCTCTATGCTGCCACTGTTGCACTCAATCCTGACTACAGTCCTGCTAAAAATGAACTATTTCACAGCCATTAGAAATTCACAGTATCTCCAAAACCTAAGAATTTAACCTATTTTTACTCTGCTTTATAAAAGACTTTTACCTCAGCCTGAAAAAAAATTGAGTGAGTTTCTCTCCAGAGCAGAAATTAAGTTAAACAATAAGGGAAAATAAACTTATTGAAATGTTGTCACTGAATTTAATTTGTAAACATACTAGAATGTAAACAATAACGTTTACAAACGTTTGCGTTCTTAAAATAAAATGGAAGTCAAATTCTGGAAATTTGACAACATTATCATATGTGTCCCCAAAAGGCAACTATATGTTTTTCATTTCACAAGTCTGTTTTACCTGTTGTTGTACGTTATAGGAGCAGGCAACTCCTAAGAATGGCAGAAATTTTTGCATGACACTAAAAACATTTATATTTATGCTTTTCAGGAGCTTGCTCGTTATTTGGAACTCACACTAGAGCTTTTTGGAACTTGTAACTCACACTAGAAAAGCTAAATGGTTATTACAGAAGATCATCGAGTGTTAGTGCAAGTAGTTCAAAATAGATGATACTGTGATCCGCACTGCTACAGCTGACATTTGCCGGCTTTGTTACACGTGGTGAGAACGTGAACACATATGTTACTCCCTGCAAGATACTGGGGCATTTTAGCCAGCATGCAAAGCACTGCAGAGCAGATCTCTGCAGAATCAAGTCTTCCCAAATGTAGTAGCACTCTTGGGACTTGCAGCGTTGTTTTTTTCCATTTGAATGTTACACTTCATCTGTTCCATGATCCCTTGTGAAGATACGACAAAAATAGCAGCAGTCAATATGAATATTGAGGAAAATATTCCCATTGATTTATCTTTGACCTTTCTGAGATAATTTGTACAAGACTGATGATGAATTTGAATTGGATTGAAACCACAGTCCTACTGAGAAAAAAGCTACAGAGTAATTTCCCAGTTAAACTATTTAGCTTATTGGCAAAGGGACATGAGTGTGAACCCATTACATAGATAAAAGTGAGATAAGCTTTAACTGAACATGATAAATTTTCAGATGGATATTCTTCAGTCATTCAGTCATCCAG
Source organism: Crypturellus undulatus (assembly GCA_013389825.1). NCBI lineage: Eukaryota > Metazoa > Chordata > Aves > Tinamiformes > Tinamidae > Crypturellus > Crypturellus undulatus. The sequence continues at coordinate 1,100,400 of VWPW01029434.1, forward strand.
CCAGAAATTTTTCTACTATACTACTACTGATCAGACTGAAGAATAACAGCATTGGCAAAGAAATGTTTTCCTTTGTTACTCTTCTCCGCAGTCACCAAGTGATAATTAAATCATGAAAAAAATGTTTTTAGCACTTATTATATATGCAAATACTCTCTGTAGGAATTACAACTACTTTAAAGTTCTCCTCCTCAATTTTCAAAGACAACTTTAACATAGCCTTTTTTTTTCTCTGAAATATTAAACATTTTTCAGTTTCTTTGTGAACATTTTTCTCCAATATTTATTTAATAAAAATTATAAGGGAATGATCATACATTCACCAAAATTAATAAAAAGTGTCCACTGGTACAAATGGTAAAAGAGAAAAGGCTAAAAAAATACTATAAGGCAGCCTAAATAAAGGAATTTAAGTCTAGCATCTGACTTCATTTACCATAAACACCAATCTTGACCATTAAATAAAGGATGAATTGCAAAATGCCTCCAGCTTCATTCAGCTTGCTACTAGGATATCCTTTAGCATCATCAAGAGCACTTTGCTTGAGTAAAAGATAGACAAAAAAAACTATTAAAAATACCAAGTAGTAGATATCATCTTAATATCACATTTTACCAAAGACCAAATAATAGTTGCTAACTGGTAATTATTCCATCACTACTACCCTAGTTTGGATTTTGATTTCTATATTGTAATGCCTTACACGATACAGCTTCTCTTCTGAGTCACACATTCATATTTACAAATAAACTTGATTGATAAGCAGACATAATTCATACTGTACTGAATAAAAATGCAAAATGAATATAAACTATCTTTTAATTCCATTTAAAAAAATCTTACATTCATTCCCTAGAACATGTTGCCTACTGTCCTTTAAACTCTATTCATTTGTAGTGCTCTAACCATAGCTACAGAAAATAAAAGGTAGCAGTGACAAACTCTAGCAAGGCAAAAAAAATCAGCCTACTTGAGGCTGGCTGCTTTTTAAGATCACAACAATAAACATTCTGTTTTGCTTCATCCTACAAAGTGTGCTAAGACTCCTTCTCATCTTGTGGTAAGTCTCACTTTGTATCAGTTGAGTGATTTGAAGCCAAAGAGATACCTGTCTGCTGCTAATATGATGACATACATCAGAATTTCATTCATTTAAATTCTCAAGGAAAATACTTGCATAGATTAGTTAAAATTGCAGACAAGCACTGCAGAGCAGTCAGAATGGGGTAGAAAGTATACATATCTCAAGTTTCCTCATGCGTACCTCAAGCTTCTCATCTACTTTTAAAGGGCTTCAATTTTTTTGTTGTGGTGGTTAAGCTCAGGCCTGCCATTTCCTGCTGTTTTGTACTTATGCTCAAATTAAGTCAAGGAAAGTGGTCTGCCTCCATGGAGGCCAGGGGATACAGAGCACTACTGCCTCTGCTAAGCAGAATGGACAGACCCTAGAGGAGTCGGTGTGCTGCTCCCTCAGCCAGCAGGATCTCCATTCCTCCCAGAGCACATGGCTAAAACAGACAGTCACTGGGTTTTCCTAGAGCGGCCCGCTCTGCTTCTGATCTTCATAAGTCCCTGTGACAACTTTCAGTGTGATGGGGAACATAAAAAATGTTCTCATCCTTACTGGAGAAAGAGGTCATGGGGCAGCAATCTCAGTCTTTGTCTACTCAGTGTTATAGACTGATTCCTGGGGCTACAAGACTAAGACTTAATCCACCTGCCTCAGATGTCACCACAGAGGGTATCAAGAAGGGAAAAAGTGTCAATGAAAGAACAGCTAAATCTAAGAAGATACATTATTTTAAGTCTTTGTAGGGAATCTGATGTAACTAATACTGACATCACCCACAGTGCAGCCGAAAGTGCATTGAGAAGTATCAAAGTAGTAGACAGGGATTCACAAAGTGAATAGTTCCTTTACTTCTAACTTGGTCAGCATAGAGTTCCTTAATTTATTTCTTGCTGCCCAGTTGGGAAACACAAAGCAGGTCAAATTTCTTCCTTACCCCAACAGTAACACAATGAACTGTTAGATCTTATTTTTGATGTTTCATTTGTGTTTCTAAGGGGCTTTTGCTGGTAATTGATTTCCTCTAGGCTTTTCCCATTTCTTAGCAATAACATTTCTGCTGCAGAAGCTCTCTGTAGTTTGAAGACTGAGAAAAAGCAATACAAAGAGATGAAACCATCATCACATTATTATTTGGCCAGTGGTGCTTGTTGAGCAAACACAAGGGCATGATAGACATAAGAGATGACATCTTTCATTCTATCGCTTCTTTCACTTTCTTAAGAAGGTGGTTTCAGATCGTAACTCCCTCCTTGAAGACTAGGTTGCCAGATAAAATAACAGCTTAATAAACTCTTTCAACAAAAAATTTGATTTATATATTACTGGCCAAATACTGAAGTTATTTTTGGTGTGATCCAAAAGCAAGCTGCTAGGATCCACTCTGCTGAAATGAATAAAAATATACCCTATTCTCAAACTTCAGTTATGCACTCTTTACAAAAATAGTTTTTCATTGGTAAATATAACTAAAATGCATTTTAAATTGAGAAATTTAGCACTTGTATTTTTAATCTTCAGCTATCGTAATTAATATTCAGTTGTTCAGACTTCCCATATTACTTAACTGAATCTTCTGCAAATTTAAATATGAAAAAGAAAAATTCAGTTACACCAAGGCATCATGGAACTTAGTCTATTTACTTTGACAACAGAGGTTAGGTATACTGGCTACCATATCAGAACAAAAATGATCATGAAGTCAAAAGAAACAAGCATTCTTTCTCTAACAATAATCTTCATTCAGCAATTCTACTGGTTTTCAAGAGTCTACAAGATAAGAGAAAGTTTGCCCAAGAGTTAAAAATTGCAATTAGCAGAGTATTTGGCCTGAAGACCAAGAACTTTGTTGGCCATCTGCCATAGGCTACACTGGTTTGACTACATTTTATGGATACTGAAGCTGTTAAAAAAGTAAAATTTTTAATATCCTGAGATGTTAGCACTGATTGCACAAAGCAAATCCTCCAACAAGTCAATTAGAATCCCTGATAGCAGCTCAAGGGCACTTGGTACTATGCTTAAACAGCTGTGCTGTGCTAGCAATGCAAAGCAACATTAAGTCCAGCTAAACTCAGAAGCGTTCTGTAGCCATTATACTGGAGTCAATACAAATTCAAGTCAATACCTAAAAGAATGGAAGCTATTTTTCATTTAAGATGTAATGATACTACATGTCTTTAGACCATCAGAAATAGAACAAAACTATCTAATTTAAGACTGTTTACAGTCAGAATACTCAAGGTAGAATTAAGGTTGTGAATTTATATTAGGAATACAAATAAATATATTTTGAATAGACTAACAGTTAGTCCAAAACAACTGACTTCGGAACTTCAAAATAAAAGCAGGGTAAACAAAGATCCTCAAGCTGATTAATCAGGGAAGTAAACAAGGAAGCTAAAAACTTCAGCTCTGGACCATTCATCTCTATGGAAGAACAAGAAAATACGTAGGAAAAAAGAAAAGTTAAACTGATGTTCAATTTTTGGAAATCATTAATTCTGAAAATTTTTAAACACAATATTATTCTATCAGAGCATTTCTGCGGGGCAGAATCAAGCCCAGCTTGGGGGCTATGGTTGTAAATTCCTTTGTTCAGATTGGCACTTTTTAAAAACTGAAACTTGAAATCTTAATGCATGAAGTCTTTTGTGTCTATATGTTTGTTGAAAATTCCGAATTTGAATTCCACACTCAAAAAATCATCAAAATATGACTGTTCTATTCTAAAAAGCATCCTATTCACCAGCAAATGTTTTTGAAATAGTGCCATGAAAAATCATGAACAGGAAGCTTATCTATAATTTTGAAAATGGAATAAACTTCTAATGAATAAACACAAAATAAATACAAGATGAAATCTCAGCATTAGTTTCCTTCATTTTTATCAATACTAGTAATGCCATCTGTTTCTGTATGGACTTAGTTATCTTGAAGAGTAGTAGGTACTAAAAGTTATATATCAAAAAGTTATATTCCAAAAAGAATGGAATCTTGTAATTATATCATATTTCCCTTTCAGTAAGTTCTTAATACTGTTGCCTTGCTAATGTGAAATTATACAATTCTAAAGTATTAAAAAACTTTTTCTTTTAAAAGAAATCAAAAAGTAACATCAAAAACTTAACAGCTACTTTCTTTGTCTTTCTTTAAAAGTCTGTCAATCTTCTGCTCAGAACCCAAACTCCTCTGTTTCTTTCTTTGCCACTGCACAGGCAAAAGAAGTTTAATTCGCAGTTTGAGTCCTCAGTGCTTGCAAGAAGCCCACATGAGGACTTCTCCTTTTGTTTCGTTAATAATAGCACTAGACAAGAGATGAGGTGGTCGTCAGAATCACAAGAAGAGCGTCTTCCTGTGTGCTGTTCTGAATGAGGCTCTGCTCAAATTGGGAAAGCAAGAAAAAGGAGATAAAGACTGAGAAAATGGCAGAGACCAATTAGTCAGAGCAGTCTGTCAGAGCAACAGAGCATTAAGAACCAAGAAGCTGTCTCACCACTGTGCACTGAGCCACAGAAACAGCAGGTGCACAAATGTATATTTGGGCAAATAATTCCAAATGACATTCCTCACAAAGAAAATACAGAGAAGGAAGCTACCTTTTGTGTAATTTTGTCGAACAAATCATATCAAAAAAAGAAGTGCTAATCACCAAGCTGGCATGTGATTAAGATCTTGCAACTGCAATACTAGCACTACATTGAGTATGTAAAAAGACAACCAAGACAAGGGATACCTGCAAAATGACAAATACTGATGCCAAAAAAAAGCATTAATTTGTTTATCCAACTCACCTAATGGTCTTATCACAGCACTATCTACCTGCCAAAATAGTTAAAATGTCAGCACTAATAACGTAATAAAGTACCCATGGCAAAATCCTGCACATAGAGCTTTCTCAGTCAATGCTTGCAAGAAAATAAACAGAGGAATTATTCTTTCTAATTTTATGTAGAAAATTATGGTAGGAATGATGGTGGAGAAACAGCAGAAGAAAAGGAAAGCTAAAAGCAACCAAAAAAAGAACATTAAAGTATGTATTTTAACAAAAGCAACAGTCTTTGAAAGTCTGGTGGGAACAAAACGCACAGCTGAGTCAACGCTTGAAAAGTAACACCCCGCTGAAAGTGAGCTAAACTCATATTCAGATGTCTAAGGAGTCTGCAAGTGTCAACTTGGCTTCTGGAGGTAGCATCCACTAGGCAGATATTAAAATATTATAGCAAAGTGTAAAAAGACAAAAACAGTATTCTCACCACACACTTTCACCTAAGGAACTACCTTCTGTGGATTAGTTCTGCAATAGTATGAAAAAGGAAATAATTACTAGTTAATTTGAACAAGGAAAAAAGACACTGAAAAAAGAAATATAATAATGGGGTTGAATAACTACAAGAACAAACAGTGATTTCTCCTTCTGGTGAAGTCTTCAAAACAAAGCAGTACAATCTCCTGGAAGACCAACTTTTGGCTCAAATTCTGTCAAAAATTAAATGGCTAACATCACCTATAAAGTCAAACTAAATGTTTGACTGGTATCTTAAAATCGGTGCTATATGTCTTTCAGACTTGTTAGCCTTTCTCTCATTTTCAATAGCTCAGTGCATATAAAATGGATGAGGCTCTTGATACTGCAGCTATATAAATTTTATTTAATACAGAATCTTATCGTGGACTTTAGCACAACACAAGCAAGTCAATGAAGTTAAAAAAGAAGGAAAGGAGTGAAGGATGGTCAGTATGAGTCCTTTAACTTACAGACGTGGTTAAATACTGATTTTTTTGGATGGAATTGTTCTACAGCAAAAAGTGAACGAGAGAAATTATTTAACAAATTATTTTGCCAAATTATTTTTATTAGTTCTTCCTTAGCTCAATACCCTCTTGCTTTCCTATACCCAGTCAGATCAAAAGTTGCCTTCCTCTGCAAAGTTATTAAAAGTTTACTCGACTTAGATTGACCTTCCTTGATCTCTTAACAAAGCCAGTTTTAATCTAGGTTTGACCGCCCAAAATGACAGTTTACTTCTGCCATGGTACATATACCTATGGGACGACACTAGCATGCCAGCTGACCTTGTTCAGAAGTTCTCCTGTTTATTTGATGCTAATCTGCAAAGTAACGAGGGAAGGTAGCACCCTAGGTAGATACCTGGTGGAGGTATCTATAATCTCCCTCTCTTCAGAACGGTTTTAAGGAAAAGGACTGACCCCTGACTGTATTCCACTCAGAAAATACACTTGCTTTTGACTTGTGTATCACTAAAGTGAAACTAAACTAATTTTATGGAAAGTTACTAAAACAGTATAAACATAGAAAAATAATACACCTACTACAAAACTCTTCCTAATATGTATTGCCCCATATAGGTATGCATGTATGTAACTTTTCCTCTGTGTATTCCCCTGCCTATACATTCTCTCTTCTCTACATATATATTCCCCATAGGGAATTCTTAATTTCCAGTTCTGCTCAAAGGAAATCATTTGAATACCACCACTCTGAGGTGTCCCATATTTAGCATAAGACAGAAAAACATTTGCGGAGTATTTTGATGAACTAAAATGTCAAAAACAGTTGCAGGTGATACCGAACAGGAAATGATGTCAAAATGGGGAATCAATTTCAAAAGCTTGAAGTTGTTGTTCAATTTATGGATGCTAAATATATTAGATGATAGCAACCATTACCCAGTTTCAAAGGCTTGCCTTTACATGGTGCTTTAGTTTTTAAAAAGTTAGCCTATTAGGGTCCTAAATGACTTGAAAAATATTCTATACTGCTTCACAGAAGTATGGACTGAGGCAGTTAAAAGAGAAAGAACATCTTACATCCATGGCTGACTCTAAAATTAATTTAAACATCAAATAGATGCAAAAAACCATACACATACATATTTAAACCACTCTTTCAAAATATCAAGACATCTGTCTTGTAGGAGTTATTGCTCTTGGTGAAAATACTCACAGCAGAATAGAGACTTTTGATAATTAATTGAGTCAAAACGGGCCTATGTATCACAAACAACACAAAATAAAACCCTTTCTCAGATTTGCCTGCTATGTTTTGGGGTTATTTCTGTCCTAAAACAACAAGGCGTTCCCAAGGTGGTACCCTGTTATTTGAAATCTCTCCAGTGACTTCTGATCATAACGTCGCAAGTGCATCGATAATGTTATTTCCAGATGCAAAATTTTTTCTAAGCTTACTGCAGGCAAACAGAAGTGGTACCTCTCATGATTAATACAGGATTAAAACGCATCTCACAAGCACATTTACCAGCATGCAACGGAAGTGCACCACCCGTGATTAACGGAGTAGAAATTAGTATTCTCACATGGTGCTTCATTGCACACTTGCAAGAAATAATACCAAATAATTCAATAAAGCGGTAATTAAAAACCTGCCTTAATTCTCCTGGTACTGTGGCAAACGTGCTCTCCCAGACTCGCAGCTGAGCACGGAGAACTCAGCTGCCTGCCCTGCGCTGCACAGAAACAATCCACCCACCACTGACTCCTGCTGCTTCATAGGGGATCCAATTACTGATATCATTCTGACACCAGAGATTAGCTGATTGCCATTTCAGTGTGCTTACAAAATCTTATGTGTCACAGGAGGCCCTTTACTTGTTTCTGTAAGACAAACAGTATTTTTTTTCCCTAAATCTATTAAAAACCCACTAGAATATATTCTCTCTCATGTGCACAGTGATTCAGCCCCATTCTATTGGACTCAAAATGAATTCCTTCTCTAAAAATTGCTGTAGAACTGGTGTGTGGGGACAGCCGCAGCAAAGGTACACAATATAAAATTGTACTGTTCAATTGTGATTTTTGAAGAAGAGACTTAAAAGCAGGAGTCCTATATGCCACTGTTTCCATACTCAGAAAGAGCAATGATCTATTGAAAATCCAAGATAACAACTTTTTTTTTCCTAATTAAAAATATTAATAGAGTTTGCATTGATCTTTTCTTACGAAACCTAAGAGCATGCTGGAACAAGCATTTGTGAATACAGTATTTTGATTTCTGCTAAAAAGTGCTTTTTTCATCTTCAATGCTGATTTAGGTCTGCATAACAATCAGTTAAATTCTCAGTTGTCATTCAGTGAAAATATATGAGTGGGGGCTCCAATACTATTTACCCATTCCAGCTGTTGAACAGAATTAAAAAAGAAGAAAAAGAAAGATAAACTACAAGAAAGACAGATTGATATCTAAGCAGGAAAGGTCAGGCACTGAGAAAAGACAGGAAGAAAGAATGATGAGCAAGAAACAATTCTGTTTTCTTATGCCCTGCAATGACATTCTTACAAGCAGACATCCTAATGACTCTGCTGATTATTCAAGTGTCTAGACCATATGAGATACCAAAAATACCTTTTTTAATGCTCCACTGAACTTTACTGTGTGTTCTAGAAAACAAGGTCTTCATGAGCTAATGTGACCATACGCATTATATTACTTGCATACCATAGGACAAAGAATAAAGATTTAAATCGATGTGCGAAATGATGGGATGCAATGTAGACTCAGAACAAAGGGGCCTCTACTGACTTACACTCCTATATCCACCACTACCACAAAAAAGGGAATTTTTAAAATTCCATTTTAATTATTTTCCTCAGGTCTTTAAATGCAAACGAAATTTAAGCTATAAATTTCTTCTATTTTTACCAAATTACACTATGCATTTTTTTTTCAAATTAATAGAAAAAAGACTGTATTCACAGAAGAAATATTGTTACATGATGTTTGTCATAAGGATTTTCCTGTATCACAATCCCAGATTTGTGACATTGGCAGGCTGTGGGCATCACTGCATTATTCCTTAAAATCAAAGATACATAGGAAGTCTGGGCATATGTAATTCAAAGCAGAAGATAACACATTGCAGGCAGGTTTGGCAGTCTATGGCACTGAACATTTCCAGTCACTCCCCAGCCATATCATTGCTATTTGGTTTTGTACTCTGTACTTGAAAGCATTACAGCTGCTCCTGACAACAAAGGAAATGCTAAACTTGTTGGAAGAAAATAAATAAAATAAAACTCTTTCCTATGGGCCAACTCAAAGTCTCATCTCATCATCCTGAGACATCAGGGATTCTGTGTTGCCTCTGTTTTTATTAATAATGCAGCAACAGTCTTTCAACCACTCTTTCTGAAGAGGTGCTTTTTCTTTGGCGGCGATGTGAGTCATGTGATTACCTCACTCATCTGGAGTCAAAGGCTAAAAACTGATAGAGGTTCTCACTATCAACTAGTCTATAATTTGGCATCCAGAGAAGTAGTAATGAATGGGTGTTTATCCACTCAGAGGGGAATTTCATTTCACTCTCCACCCACAAAGTCATTACCTGCACAATAGGAACAAGCAACAAAAATTCACAACATAATAAACTATTATAGGCTTACTGCCTATACTATATCTTAAAACAATTTGCTGTAGTCACAAGCTGTAAACTAGCTGTAATCCACAACATGAGAACTCTGTTCACATGCTTATATTGAAACAAGTGGTATTTGCATCTCCTAAGAGCAGAGGAGATACAAACACTGTTCATATATAATATGTATAAATGTAACCGTATAAAATATTTAGCTAATACTCCAGATAAAGAGTTTCTGCTGATCTCAGTATTGTTTTCCTTGGTATCATAAAATATTGTTCAGTTAACCTGGGATACCATTTAATTTTGTAAAGCATCTCATCAGTAACAGAAAGCTAAATCCAGAGAAATATTAATTTTAGCACAATATCCAGTTAAAAATACAGTAACTTACTCAGCATAATGAAATGTATTTGGACATGGGGAAGAAACGAAAATACTTGTGAACCAAAGAACTTTGAAAATGGTACACAGCCAAAGCCTTTCTTTTTTTTGTGAAATGTATTATAATAGCATTTAATGTCTGAAGTACAAAGAGTCAACAAAGTTTCAAGCAAAATCACTGCAGTATCTTAATGATTTAGTTTCTAATCAGTGTTATATTTCTAAAAACATGAAAAGAATAACTATTTTCTTTACATACTGTTGAGGTATTTCAATATAGAAATCTAGCATTATCTAGTCCATTACTGACATCAATTAAGTTCCTGTGTAGTCATCCTGTGATCCTATGCAACAAAATACAGCAAGAAAGCAGTCATTAAAGGGCAACTGAAAAGTCATACAGATTAGTGCACAATAATTCAAAAGCAGTTAATAGGAACAATTTGAATGTCATGTTGCTTCTAGGTTGCTTAAGCCTTGAACATATTACCTGGCCAAAATTTGGGAACGAGACCAGGAGATCACTCCTGATGATTTTAAGCAAATGACTCAGTGTTCCTTGATATCTCCGATTCATTCATCTATTATAATTAGCTAATTTAATGTGTCTGTTGTTTCTTATTACACTGACTCATCTAATGTTAAACAGACAAAACATTCTCACAGTCCAACGCAGATTTTGTTCATGTTGTCAACACATAAAGAAAACTGTGAGAAGTACACAACTAAATCTCTCTCTAGCCTGAGGAAAGGAATTTCATATAAATTGTATGTAAAAGTATATTTGCTTATTTTTAAGGAAATACCAGTTTGCTTTCCTAAAATCTATCAGGATGATAATTTACAGTAGGTTTTCTTAGTCTGTAAGAAATTAAAAGACCACTGAAAGAACATACAGCTTCAGAGAAGCTATAGTGAAAATGCAGTTCTCATCTCAGAAGATACTATTTTGCACACAAGGTGCAAGGCCTCACAAGTCTGGCCGACTTCCAGCTCATGCACTCTCGACTCCTCCAGTCCCGTTTTCAAGTTCTTATTACTAACAGTTGCTTTATTTCACTATTAGATATGGATACAATAAAAATGTTAACTAGATAGTTCTCTCCATTCATCAAAGTGTTCTTACACAGTAAAGTTTACAGCTGTTGTCAATCTCAGAGTGCTACCACTAAAGGGATGTGATTTTCCTCTGCAAAATCAAGAGCTCCATCAGCATCAAACCTTTTATTTCCAAAAAATTAAAGTGTAGAAGAGCTTTGGAGAGAAAGAGAGGAGCTTTTGTGTGTTGTTTTGCATTTGTTTGACTAAAAGAATAGTAAATTTCAGTCTCCAGCTATGAAGCATACACCTTTTACTGACGAAACTGCAAGTAAAGGCTTCAAAATATGGCCTGAGTTCCTCTAGCTTGGAAACCAGAGCTCCTAAATGATACTGGAATTGCCAGATTTTATTTTTCCAAATCTGAGGTCAGATTTTTATTTATTACAACTTAATAAATGCATTCCCTCTCTTGAGCACAGCTGTACTTAAGGTCTGAGACTGGACTAAAGGTCAGAGAGGCTGAAGGAGATATGGAAAGGTGTAGCAGAGAACAGGATAGAGCAGGACATATCAGGCCTAAGCATTTATTGTTGTTCGCTAGCAGGAGTGTGTGTTCTTGCTCTAAGACTCACAAGTAAGGCTTTTCAAAACATCAACAGGAAGCAGAAAAATAAAAGCTTTATTTTTTAAATAAATGTCATCCTAACTAGTCATGCTCTGCCAAGAGGGAGAAAGAAACAAAATTTCAAAATCTTCACACTAACTGTGCGCATTAAAGAAGTGTGTGCTCTGTAGAGGGCAAGAGCTGACATTTATTTTGTATAATATGGCATGTCTTGAGGGTAATTGTCACTGGAATATTCTCCCCTTGCTACATGTCAAACAGTAATTTAAAATCAATAATGAGTCATGTTCCCCACATTTTTCACACACCTGTGTTAAATCCTGGAGGGACTTGCTCCGCTCTGTGCAACGCTCTCCTGGGATGCAGGAGCAGCCTCCCTGCAGCCATCCGGCGTGGTGCAGGCTCAGCACGGACGGTCGATGGATGGTTCAATACGCTCTCGGAATCTGCAGAGCAAAAGCACAACGTGAGAGGAAGACAATTTTTGCTAACTTTGCTGCTCCATCAGCAAATAAAGAGAAATAGAAAGTATAAAGGTTGTTTTCCCAAAATATATGTGACATCTTAGCTTGAAAATACACAATTTGAGTTATTTTGTGACAAGCCTGCTGCTCAGGCATGACAGAAATAAACCCCCAAGAAGATCCATTCTGCCAAATACACTTAGACTCACATTAAAGCCTTGAATTGACAGTCCCTTGATTAATTTTTCCCAGACAGAACATGGTTTCCTTTCAAACTTGTTATAAATTAAGATTTTATTCACTTTAGAGACAAATTAAGTCTTTAACAGTCTCTATAGTTTACCTTATGCTGAGACATTGCCAAGAATTTCATACTTAATCAAAAGTGTCACAATTAGGAGAAAAAAGCTCACTACCATTCTCTGAAAACAAACCATAGAAGATCTCCCTGTCTTACCTCCCTGCCCCTTAAACACTACTCAAGCAGCAATTTCTAAGTTCAGGAATGCCTGTTTGAGAGCAGCTGCTTCCCCCTTGCTTTCCACATAAGATGTACATCTCTGTAAGTTATTATCACCTTCCAAACTGAGATGTGAAATGGCCATCGTGTACATTAACAAGTATTTGAGTGTGTAAGGATGCAGTTCTAATATACTTCAGGCAGTTGTGTACATAACTATTATATACAGCTATATTCATATGACTGAGATATAACTATATGTATATAGTCAGAAAATTACAACAGTATAGCATCTTCAATGAAACAAAACATACAGCCATTCCCTACTCTTGTTTTCTGACGTCCCAAACCACCACTACTAAAAATTGTGACTGCTGGGATCAGAAATATGCTTTAGTTCCTCTCTAGATCTTGTTCTGCATATTCTGCTTCATGAAGAAAAGTTCAATTATTTGCTCTTTGCTCCATATGAAATTTTCTCCTGTTTCAGGAGAAAAAGACAACTAATTTTCTTTGCATAGGTAGGAGAAAAAATCTTAAGCACAGGTCTTCTCATAATGGAAAGCCTTCTCTGATTGCAGAAGATACCACAGAAAGATATCAGTGTCATGATATTAAATACTAGCTAACCAAATAAGATGAGTGAGGGGATTTTGCAGAGAACCAACTCTTGCACACGTTACTACTGAAGAAGTTTAGCCAAACATGACCTCAATATTATATGAAACTACATATGTGGCAAACTCTACCACTTTCTGAAGTAATCCACTCCACTCACCTGGTAAAACTCAAGGCTGAGAAAACTTATTTTCCCAGGCAAACACATTAGTCTATTTTTTAAGAGTTTCAGAAGTGAAGGGATTACTGTGTTTGGCCTCATCTGTGGATTCACCCTGGCAGAAAATCCTGTATAAAGCTGCTAAGCGAAATCATGAACTTGCCTCCTAGTTTGCCTCCTCCACTCATGGAAGACAATGGCTTTTAGGACAAAGGATCTCACAGACCGGACTGAGCAAGCCTAAGGGAAGAGAAAAGTTTTGAACCTACTGAATTCGTATTGATGGTGTTCAACCATGTGATTGGAAGTCATCTAGAACATGAGGGAACACTTCTATTTCCTTATCTTGAGTGATCTTTTATTAATTACTCAATGCCAGGAGCAGTATGGAAAAGAGATTGCAACTTTTCTGCTTGAAGATCAGAAAGCAGCTTACAAAATGCTGCACAGTTATTTCATTGACCACTGAAATGTCAATGGACCCTGTTCAGATTGCCTGTCTATGACTGAACAGAAGTTTGATCAAAAGTAAGAGTATAAAGTAAGAGCCAACAAAAAGAGTCATGGTGTCTGTTTTTAGCAGACTGGATCCTGGATCCTGAAGTGCTTATGAGAATGGTCTCTACCAAGAAAACAGAGTTCATTTTATATGCTTTAGAATGATGCAGGATCAAATAATCCAAACCCATGGTTGCAGACAATTAAAGTATTTCAAAAGCAATGCTTAGAAAGTATAATTTTCTCTCAAAGGTTAATTGATGAATGTATAATGTTTGGCTAAAATGCAAGTCTTTCCCCTTGAAACATATATTATTGCATATTGAAAATAGGACCTATACATTAATAATGCAGAAAATATTCTTTGACAAGAGGCAACAGCCACAAACTTAAACACAAGACATTCTGTCTGAACATAGGGGAAAAGGCCTTTTTTTTCTGCGAGGGTGACCGAGTAATGGAACAGGCTGCTCAAAAAAGTGGTGGAGTTTCCATGCTTGGAGATACTTAAAAGCCATCTGGATGCAATCCAGGGCAGCATGCTTTGGGGGACCCTGCTTGAGTAGAGGGTTTAGACTAGGTGGTCTCCAGAGGTCCCTTCCAACTTCAATCATTCTGTCATTCTATAAAAATTCTATCTAGCTAAAAACATCAGGATATCTTTATAGGAACCATAAGAATTCAGAGAGCTAACTCAAAATCCCACCAACTCCCACTCTATTATCAAAAACTGCAGTTCCCCTACTAATTCTAATTAAGAGGCATGGGAATTCCTCTGCTCCATTGCATTCTACTATACTTTTTCTTTTATGTATTGGTATCTATACTGAATAAAAGAAAACTAATGAAAGAATAATCATGCTGGTGTTCTTGGCTACAAAACTAAACTTTTTTGGCATACCTGAACAATATTATTTCTGTATTATCATAGAAATAGAAATTGCAGAAAATGATTTTTCAGATCACTAATAGATATGCATTACAAGGTACAACAAAAGATATTTTTGCACTCTATGCTTATTATTAAATTATTGATGAGTTTTTGCTATTGCCATTTGCACTTGAATTGCTAGAAACTAAAGCATATCCTAAACTTCTAACTACAGTTAGAGAAAAGACATAAGAAAATCATATGTTCATAGGATCCAGGATTCTCCACAGTCCCAAAGGGATTCACATAATCTCATGGGTATCTTCAAGTCTTAGCATTTGCATCCTGCTTTCCAGTTCAGCTTGCAGATGTTTAAAAATACATGTAACAAGACAGCTCATTTTTGGCTACACAACTAAGAGCTTCAAACATCTGAATTATTCTGTCTGAGGTCAACTATGATACATATGCCAAATTAGGTTTAAAACCAGATGGAGAGAGCTATTCTTTGATGCTTGGAAACTTGTGCCCATTTCTGACCATCATACTCTAAGATCTTCTTCCAAGGAGAGGATATGTTTTAGGCAACCAAATCCATAACTTGACCAAGCATATAAACTTACATCTTAAGCATCCAGGGACTTCAGCCATTTAAATTTTGCCATGCAAACAGATATAAAATGCATCTTGGAGAACTGAAGGGTAGAACTTATTAGGTGCAGGCCACTTTTCAGAAATAACTCACATATATACTCCCAAATCTAACGAATGTCAACCTCAGATATGCTTTCATGAATTAATTCTAAGAAGGACTAAGATTGCAAACTATCAAGATGTTACAGAAAAACAACCTGTGCAATAGGTAAAACTGATAATAATTCCTTCTTCCTTAATTATCTGAGAACAAAATATAAAGAGATTGCGTTCAACCAAATGAAGTAAACAAACAAATAAATAAATAAATGAATAAATCATATCAACCTTATCAGGGAAAGAAAGTGAGTCAGAGTAGATTAAGTCTATCTAACTAACATGAAGTCAAAAAGCTCAAGTTAAGCTGCTTATGGTCTAGCTATAAAAGACACAAACAATCACAAAAAAAAAAAAAACAAAGAACACTAAGGCATGCTGTATCTAGGAAAAATAGAAAAACAATAGTGAAACATAAGTGGAGTCCATTCTGGAAGCAAAGTGTGCAGTGTTAAACACATACTTTGATTTCTACTCAAGACCTGTAAATCTGTTCAAATAAGACTCTAGCCAAAGTTCCTTCTTCTCCTAGAAGAAAGGACTCTAGGAAGAACACTAGGAAACTAGAGTTTCCTACTAAGCATCTGTGCATCATCAGCACCTCATCCCAGGTAGAACAGAGGCTGAATGGTAAGATTTGGCTAGCTCCTCCAATATGTCCTCTTAATAAATAAATAAATAAATAAATGTATATAAATATTCTTTAAATGAGTATCTCCTATTACTAGAGGAAAAAATCTGAGGCTTTGTGCATCTAACCTCCAAGAGGAGGTCATGTCAGTACCCAAACTTTGTCCTTGACCATACCACATAGTTTATGAAGGTGCAAGAACAGGACACATTCCTCCTACTTTCCTACTGTAGGGAGCTACCTGAATGAACAGCTACATGTGTACAGTATGTAACGTGCCAACTACCATTCATGAACTCCTCTAATCCCATTTTTAACTAATTGATAACTTTTTCTTTCTTAACATATTCTGGCACTGAGCACCACAACTCTGCTACAGACAGTTTCAAAATTTGCTTTCAGTGGACAGCCAGAAGAAAGAAAACTAGCTAAACCTTGTCCACCGTTTCCCACACAAATCCTGGTAGAGAAATAGGCAATCTTAAACTAAGTGTGCCATAAGAGAGATTTTTTTCCCCAGTTCCTATATCAACCTACTCCTACTTGTTCAGGTGTTAAAAACACTCTTGTTCAATGCAACATCTTTTTCCCAACACCTTCCTGCCAGCACAACTGCTCTAACAGTTAACTCTGAAATGCCATTTTGGCTTTCGGCATCTCCCTTCCTGAGCTGACAGCTATATCTAGTTATAGCTATATCTAAATCAGTCATAATACTTGTAAGTATTACAACAAAAGCTCTCTAATCTGCGAGCTGGTTCCTTTAACACAAATTTAACCTGGTCCAAACTGTAACTTTACCTATAGTCCCGATAAAGCTGGAGGGTCAGGGACTTATTCAGAAGTTGTACAAACTCCTTAGAGCTGAAGCGTGTTAATCCTAATTCTATCAGAAATGATAAAATGGAGGACTGTAAAATTAAAAAATAAGAGTAAACTTTTTTATTCATTTAGATGGAGCTGATGCTAACTGAGCATTCTTTGCCTGAACCAATGAGTGCATACATGGTTCTCTGTATATATTTCAAGGGATATGGTAAGTCCCTTAGTATGATGCAAGAAGATATGGCAAGTTTTAGTGAGATGAAAGGAAAAATCAGGATCCAACAGCAGAATATATCTTTAGCGAGATTTGTTAGGCCAAGATACAGTCTTTTCTGTCATGAGGTTTCATTTCTGGGGATATTTTATCTGCAAACTAGAAAAAGCATTTAAAGAAATAATTCCACGCTGTGAGAAAAGAAACATGAAATCGACCTTCCACCAGGTCGATCTCCACCTCTCATCTCCGCGATTCTTTAATAAAAGCTGTGTGAACCTGACCTCAGTCTGAAACAACGTCTACGGAGTTGCAAATGCTGATGGATGGCTATGATATACTTCTGGGGGAGATAGCCCCTGTGGAACAGGAATAATTTGAGGGATGAATGGGATTAGCCCAAGGTACTTAAAAGAGCCCTCTCCCTCTCCGCGAGCGCCATCTCGCATGACAGCAGCATTCCAGGAGAACAATGAGCCCGGGTCAGCGGCACAGCGAACCTCGTAAGGATAGATTAAAAAAAAAATGAAAAAAATGTGCACAGAAGCAGCAGGAACGGGGCTGCAAATTTGCCTCCTAACTCTTTCTCCTCCAAGAAACGTTCAGCAACAAACACTAAAACTTACCCCACACACCCCTGAAAGAGCCCTGCAGTAACATTATCGTAAGTTATCACTGTTACCACTCTACAGACATGTGTTAGGACCTATCACACTAGCATCTAAGCAAATCATATCAAAACTGTTATCTTTTTTTGTCTCAGTGTGACTCACGCCAGCTGGACTAGTCTAAATATTATTAAACATCATTAAATATATTATATTTTAGCTTAACTCATGCCAGCAAAGCTAGTTAAAAAAAAAAAAAAAAAAGGAAAAAAAAATTCTTATAAAGTACATTCAGATGGCTGGTGCTGTAATAAAAACAGCTATGTCATATGACGTCTTAGATGTTTTCAACAAAAAATGCTGATGGGTATTTCTACCAGTTCTTCTGGCAGTATTTCCACTGCGTTCACTTGGTAGAAGATTTAAAAGGCAATCCATGAAATCTGTGATTTACTATAAAAATGACAAGACTTATAAGACTAATTATCATTGACTCTCTCTATAAAGAGAGCTGCATGCCAGAATGCAACAAGGGCAACCTTACTTTTATGCAGGCATGTGTATGCAGGCAAATAAGACCTTGTGAGCATAGTGCTGAGGAAGGCAGTTATTATGAACATATTGATCATTTTACAACAGTTAAAAACCTACTGAAAGTTGCTTTTCCATATTAGATATACAATATACAGTAGATACAGATATACAACTTTCAATATTTCTATGCCTACTGTACAGCCATACCCGTGTGTAAGTACAAACACAGCAAAACACAAGCTATAACAATTGCTTTTGTTTTGTTTTGTTTTGTTTAGGAAATAATGATGTTTATAGTCTTACAAGCTTTTCAACAGCGACAAATACAATAATATTTCAAAGACTACATGTCAAATCTACCATGCCTCTGGGAGGGCAGATCAGCATGCATTACATCTGTAAGTCTGCAAGCACAACTGTTAAGTATATTATGATCAACAGGAGGAATGCAGAGTACATCAAAGGGAAAAATAAAACTCATAGCAGAGAGTAACCATTTTCTTTGTTTCTGTAAAAATACTAAGATGACGCAAACTGTTCATACTTTAATGACTGTTAATTAAAACAAAGCTTATTTAGGTGGTTTGCACTATAATAAGCACTATAATTTGGTAATTCTGGCAACTTGTATTTTTAAAGGTAACAATTTTCTATATGAAATTCTAGAAAAATGTATACCAAATGCATGAAAAAAATTAGTCCCAATGCCTCCTCCTTAAAATACGGCCTTTTTCAGCAAAGTAAATTTTTCCTCCCTCTACTTAACCAGCCACTTTCAACCAAAATGTTCTCAGTCTCCACTTAAACACATGAACAGGTTTTTTTTTTCTTCATTCTCCAATTCATTTCCATGCAAAGGAATCACTCCATAAAGCTCCCCGTTTCCACAGAACACTGATTTCTGATCATTGCCACCACCCATTTTCTCTTCAAAGTTTATTCAGGTGAATTATCCATAGCTCTTAACCATGAGGGACCAGACGTAGCTCAGGCAGAAATGTGTCTCCTTGGACCAAACTGGGCTCAAGAAACCATGTGGAGAGTGGGAGTATTCCTGTATACAAGCCAGAAAGAGAGAAAAGGCAGCGTCCCCTGTCTCTGCCTGAGACTTCCCCAGATCACCCATCCTCGGATGAGGTAGGGAAAAATGGGATAAGAAGGGATGATGCATACAGATGCACAAGGACACCAGCTAGCTAGTTACCTCATTTTGGTTTAAGATCTGCACCCATACGAATTGCAATCCAAGTTGTGGATCCCCTATCTCTCTTGAGTGTCTCTCTTTTTCTTTTGTTTAAAATTCTCAAATTGATTTTAAAGATTTGATTAAGAAGCTGAGTCACAATCTGATCTAGTCCCTCTATTCGAAAGCTTAATAAAAGCAGCCGACAGTCACATTAGCATAACAATAGCAAAAATCAATTCATCATAAGAGTGAATGCACTAAATTCAGCCTCGCTGTCAACTATAACCTGTTGTATCCGTTTTCAATTTTATTTAAGGCATTTCTACCATCATAAATTCCCATTTTCTATAGCATTTTAAGAAAAAACATTTAACCAATTTAGATAAAAACAGAGGATAGACAAAGAATTCTCTTTTTAACTGATACATGGTAACCTCCCTCTAAGATCCTTGTTACAAAATTATCCTGACGCTCTGTGGGTCTACAAAATCAGAATGTAGGGACAACGCTGCGAAGGATGAAAAGCAGTGAGACAGGCTAACAGGAATAACACACCTAGAGCCTATTTGCAATACAAATACAGCATACAAAACGGTATTTCACATGCAATAGAATATACATATACACAGAAACACATTCTGACGGAGTTAATATCTAGGGTAACTTCACGGGTCAGAGAGTTCCTTTGTACCACCCTTGAAGCCACTGCATTCAAAGGGATGAAAACAGGAGCAGAACACCACCTTTAAAATGCCTTTCACGTTTCCTTCCAGTCCAAAATTACAATTACTATACACTTTATAAGCCTGCAGCCAGTTTTAGTAAACTGCTACTTACAGCTCTTGCATGACAGCCAACAGATGAAAGTGATGAGTGAGAGCTCTCATTCAT
Organism: Crypturellus undulatus; assembly: GCA_013389825.1. NCBI lineage: Eukaryota > Metazoa > Chordata > Aves > Tinamiformes > Tinamidae > Crypturellus > Crypturellus undulatus. The sequence goes on from VWPW01029434.1 coordinate 1,120,626, forward strand.
TGCTGCTAGCAACCCACTGCCTTTCTGGTCCCTTTCTTCAGAAGCAAAGATTAGGTGTGGGGGGGGTGGAAATAAGGTAAAGGGTTATTTTTAAAAGTCCGTATTTTTAAATCACCATCCAGGAGCTAGCCGAGTTGAGCTCTTATTAGGTGCTTCTCATCTCCCACTTCTGTTTCCATAGAAACCATTGCAGCAGCCTTCCCTGTTTCACTATCCAAAAGTCTTCAAATTCAGGCGATTCTGAACCTGGCTGGGCGAGCGCGCGGCGGAGGATAATGGCAGCATTGCTTAAGTGCTGAACTCCATATTGTGGGCCCCCCGCCACCTGGAGACCAAGTACACAAAACAAAGAAGTCATCCCCGCCGGATTGCCCAGAAAGGGGCAGGAGGCTGACCAAAACCCCAGCTACTCTCCCAGAAGCTGCTCCCCTTTCTCCACTGCTCTCTGATGGACATATAGGCGTATTGAGTGAAGGGCATGTCTGAACACTCATGAGCTAAAACCCACAAAAGTGGAAAAACTGTTAAATGGAGGAATACTAACCTACGGCATCAGCACAGAAAAAATAAAAAGGTATCTGGCTGCAGTTTCTCCACTTTTTAGGCCTTTTTCCCTACTCTAGAAAAGTATGAGGGACAGCCTCAAGAAAGGGATCTACAAAGAAAAGATCTGGTTGATCTGAATATTGAGAGGCACATTGTAACAACATCTGTACTATGGAAAAAATAGACTTTGAAAGTCGTTTGTCTGTAGTATTTGTTAACTTTAACTAGTTCCCATAGAACTCCTAAGGCCTTCCAGTGTCATTCACTTATTTTATGAAGAGTAGGTACTGGCAGTTCCGGAGTATTTTTTTTTGTCTGAATATCTGCACATGGATAACCTGCTGCATATTTTACCTGCTTTTGCAGGTAAACTTCTGTGTCACCTTTATCCCAACTGGAATACACCAGAAAACTGACATTTTGAGATGACAAGTATGAGTCACCAGGTGATCAAAACTGACAAGTCAAATGAAAGAGAAGATGCTACTCACTGCAGGTTGCCCAAGGGAACTACTAAAACCCCCAGGACTGTGAATTTCTCTGATCAGAAGGAGCAGGCATGTGCAGTGAGACAGTCACTCAGTATGGCTTCTCCTGCCAACCATAGTTAATTTCTTTAGATTTCAAGTAAATTGTTCTTAAATCTCAGCTTCTCTCAGGTGCTACCCGACAGGGAGATTTTGGTTATAGATGCAAAAACACAATAGATTATTACCATCTTGCTGACAAGAAAACCTATGGAAACAATAAATTAACGCTGATCAAGAAGTAAGTAAAACTACTCCGTGGAAAACCAGAGAAAGGAGGGACACATAGGTGGAGACAGCCTTGCATGTCTGAGAACTATTGCAATAATACCTGAAAGCGATGCTTCCTCTCTGTATCTGTTAGGTAATGCAAACAGTTTCAATTTAAAAGATCTTGCCAAAATGTGTCTAATCAGCTAATGACCCAGGGGAAATAGAATTGATTTTTATTTTTTTTTCCAGTGCATTAAAGGTCCAACCTCTATATGAAACATGCATTTACAGGCCCTAAAATGTCAAGCCCTACTTTACAGTACAGTGTTGGTGTGTGGGGTAGGTCTAGAGCTTGCACTATAAACATAATTAACATTTGAGTACATATGAATGAACATCCACAATGCCTAAGAGATAGATATTCCATACCACTTTTTAATGAAATGCTTCTGCAAGCTGATAATCAAAATGTGTCATATTGCAAAAATTCATTATGTATAACTGGGTTTTATTATGTCTATAATAAAAGTTGTGAAAGATTTCCAGATATAAAGAATGTATAAGGACAAATGTTACCTTTTAAGTGAAATTTATAGAATGAAAGGTGATGAACTGAAAGGAAAAGTATCTGTTTTGTGCAATAACAGTTCTGAATCAACATGCTGAATGTAGATAGCAGTGATCAAAAATTACTTCTCGAGAAGACTGTATTTTTCCTACAATATTGGTATACAATATTTTCTACAATATTGGTTTATTTATGATGACAAAATTTCAGGTCCAAAGCACTTGAGAGTTGCCTTTACCACAAGGCAATTTTCAAAATACATTTACTCTAGCCTACTAGTAAATAATTTACTTTCCAATAAAAGTTTTCATAGATATAATTTATGGTGCAATAATAGTATTTCAAGTTTTTCAAATCTTTGCTACACTTCACTCAGCCATAAGTAAGAATCTGGGTCCTCATTACAGAAGGAAGAGTATATTCTAGTCAAATTAGTGTTACTGGCATAGGCTAGTACAGCTGCTATCTTGGATAATGCAGCAATCCAGTACTGAGACAAAGCTCATATGCAAAGCTCAATTTGATGGTGAAACTTGCACATCCTGTGTCACATATAGTCTGCTTCAATTTGTCATATTCCATCAGTTATAGAAAGCAAAGTTAGTTCAATGGTTAGACGCTAAACTGAAAGCTGGTTCAGTTTCTAACATGGAGTTCAGTTTCCAAAACTACAGATTTACAATTAAAGACCAAGTCAAAATTTTGCCTCCGTTCTCTCTTCTCAGATGCTAGGACATGGCTAAAATAACATGAAGGAAGATTTTAAGAAGATAAGCTAATAAACAATAACATAAATAAGATTGCTACGGAAGGTATTGGTAGAGATGACTTCACTCCCTGAAGTATGGTTTATGAGGTAAAGTGTAAGAATTTAGTGCCCAAAGCTGAGAACACAGAGGAAAAGGTTTCTTCAGATTGAAGTCTGTCATCAGCAACGAATACTCTGCCACCATTTTCTGATGCTGCAGACCCAGAGGAAGATGACAGCTGCTATTGAAGATAAAGATGATTTCATAGAAGGGCTTGAGGTATTGTTGAGAAGAAATGAAAGTGCAAGCTTCTCTTGACTCTCTAAAGTAGAGGGCTGGAACCCATGTAATCAATAACAGCAGACTGAACAAAGGCAAAAGAAACTTGAAGGAAATACCTTAATGAGCTAAAGAAAACTCCACAGAGGTAGAAGACATCTCTGGAAAATGCAACCTACCAATTTTAGTAACGTGCTCACAATTTAATTGTAGAATAGCACACCAAGAGCATAAGGACTTGAATCTGGAATTCAAGAGGATCTTCTCTTCACATTCATATTCACAGGTATAAGATCTTTTTCTAAAGGACAGACCTACAGTGTGAGCTAAGTGCTTTTGTACGAAATAACCTTGGCAGATTCTATCAAGAAAAACTGTATTCGTCTTTCCAAGACACAAGAACAGAGAAAACAGGCACACTAGTCACACCACCATCTAACTCTTGAAACCACCGAGGCAGGCAGCTCACACTCCAGAAATCACAGGAACAAGAGGGCTGGCGTGCCAGGACCGCATTTCACAAACACGGGTCTAGCTCGGGCTCGAGTCTCCTGGCTGCACCTGCCAAAACGGCTGCCCTGGCCTCTGTAATGCCTCACAGGGCTCCAGCTGCCTCCCTGGTGCTGACACAAGGTCTTGCGCAGCCGTGCAGTCAGCTGGATCAGGTGATTGATCGGTCTGAAAACCAACCCAACCAGGAAAAGAAAAGTGAGATTAGCTTTCAGAGAGCTTTGGAAGGCATTTCTACAACAAAGAGGAGGCAGGACGGCTCCGTCGGTGCCAGCACCAGCCTGGGTCAGCTAAGCTGCTTGTAAAAGTGCTCCTTCAGCTGCACATCCAAGACAGAGCTCAGCAGGTTGCCACGCACTGGGTGACTCACAGTAGCCATCTGTGTGCACACCCTTTAGAAAGGTATTTGGTTTAGTTTGGGGCAGCTTAGACTGCAGTTCAAGCAGAGTCAGATTACCTAGCAACTGCCCGAAACCGCGAGTTTTCATCCAACACACGGTAACTTGTTAGGTCATCAACATTGAGTCATGCGCTTAAGCCCTAGCTCTGTGCAGGGAGAGGCAAATCTCAGTTTATGAGGGCAAAACAGCAAGCAGTGTATTTTATTTGCAGATTTTCTGCCAGAGATGCCAAAGGGCTAAGACGGCGAGGGGTAAAGACCGCCTCAGAACATTTCTAGACTAATAAGGACTTTATAAAAGGTCAACAGCCAAAGAGATCACAGCCATTTCCTCTTTGCATTTAGGAAGGAGAAATAGACTCGATCTTTGGTGCCTGAAAATATTTGACAGAGGAGGTCAAGAGTGCCATCACAGTGATTAAAGATGATAAAACTGATACACAAAGACAAAGCAAAACCTGCTCAATTCAGCTAGGCTCTGGCAGAGTCTATTGATTTAAAATCAACAAAACAATTTGGAAAACAATATTTAGGCAACCTTGCTGGCTTATGTCAGTTGCCATTTTATTTCAACAGAATGAATGCCATTCAAAGCTTTAATTCTCACAAACTTTAGGTTGATCCCACTATATATATTTACTCAAACGTAAATATTATTTTAAGGATTATGATAGAAATTGAAGAATTGGAAAATAAAAAAAGTATCAAAGCTGAATTCTGAGTTGGACATTATGCTACCGTGTTTAAACACACAACCACGTGTTCTTGATTTTCTTTGCTTTTTTTTTTGATAGGATCCTTTGTTAAGTGTAGGGAGTGTGTAACAGAGTAACAGATTACTTCATCCTGATGACTCTCTTTCTCTGTTCTCAGCCATTTTCCGCTTGAAAATCAATATACAGACAATAGCAATAACCCAACAAGCTTTATATTGAATTGGGAAAGACATCCAGTGGAGAAAAGAGGTGACATAGCAATGATACTAAAAGGGTAAAAGTTATTACCATTCAGCAGTGAACTTAAAAACACTCATCTGTAGGTAAATCACCCAGACCCCTGCTTCCAGGGCCCATGGAACCTTAGCAAATAAGAAAAGAAGAAGAGAGAAACAAGCACTTAAAATGTAGTGCATAGTCAGGCACTAAGATATGGCGAATTACACTACGACAATTAAAAATAAGAATAAACATGTAGCCTCAAACCAATCGGCAGAACACAAATACCAGTCTGATGACAAGCAATGACAGTGGCAGGGACAAATATATGGTCTTCATTTGTGGCTTGCCCCCACCCTGCCATTAGGCCCGTGATTCAGGTGTCCCAGAAGAAGGAAAGAGTAGCAAAGGGCTTTTCCCCAAAGAGTTAGTGATACCTTTCTCACTAACGGTAGCTACAGGCACGAGTAGGCAGGGGCAGCGGGGACTCATCTGGGAGCTAGCTCGTTGGGTTCACCCAACACGTGATCCATGCAAAAGCTGCCAGAAAATTCAACCGCGGAAAGCAATCTTTAGCTTATAATTCCTCCAAGCTCTTTTACCTGAACATGACTTACAGTAACCTGCTAGGGTGTACAATAATCTTTAGTCAAACTATTTACCTTTACAAAATTTATTTCTTAAACTTCTTCCTAAATGCAAACAAACATGAAAACTGGCTTTACATGTCACAGCTTGCTCATTCTGGGTGTGCATAAGACAATACGCACAATTCTGATGCAGAACATGAGAAGAAAAAACAAGATTTATGATTATGCGTTCATTTATATGTTATATCATGATTTATTCTTCTACTTCTCTTCCAAAAGGAGAGAAGTACTAGTTAACATTGCTATAGGAGGCCACCATGAACATATACAAAATATAGACACATAAAAGCAAGATTACATGCAAAATATTTCTTCAAAGAGTGAAAATAGAGGTTATACCTTTATTTCAAATCTTGGACTATAAGACAGCAGATAATGTTGCTGGTAGCAAGAAAGAATAATGATTAACTTTATTCACAGATAATCACGGATTAAATGAAACTTTAAAATATTTCCTATTTTCCAACCACAATTACACTTTGATATAACTTAATTATATTATTTCTTAGAAATGGAACTCTGCTACAAAAAATAAAAATGCAAAACCTGAAAGGAATCTTTTTTTATAAGCTTTTCTTCGGGAATCCCCCAAAATGCAGAGATTTTTTTGTATCTTTAATTGTACTCTAGTGAGGTGTTAACATTTTTATGACTAATCAACACTGCTGTAGTATGCATTTTTGAAATAACTCTCTATTTTCCTCTTTTAAGTGGAATTTGGAACCCTGATGCAAGTATTTCAATTATGCTTGTATTTTAAGACCAAAATGTAATAAGAACAGGCATAAGGACATACTGCGTCCTGATCCTGCAAAACCTCATCCCAACAGCTATTTCTGATCGTACATTTCTGATTAGTAATTTTAAATGTTCGTCTCTGACATATTTCTTTCAAAAAGGTTTTAAACCCTCTTAAAGTAATTAGATCATTTTTGCTTAGTGATGTGCAAATTAAAAAATTTCCAAAATCCTATTTCAAAATGTGCAACTTTGATTTAACAGTTTCTCATTGCTAAAACCGTCCACTATGTTGTACAATGAACTATTACAAGGCATCTTTACAAAAGGAACATTCAGGTTAGTTTTGTGACTTGTATCTTAGACCATTTTTAGCAATATCTGCTGATAACTGCTACTCTTAGAAGCCCTGAAGCAGCTAACTATTGTGAGCTAACTATAGTGGATTGCCTTTGCAAATTCTGCTCTAAATCTAACACTGAAAAGCAGCTGAAAAGCAGTTTTGGAGGCTTTGCAAATTGCATTTCTTTGAAAATTTATTCCAGTAGCAATTATTATTTACATAGCATATTGGAAAAATCAGTCACCACTGTAAATTCCAATTTTATACATTCATTTCAGGAAGACTAAGAATTGGTTCAACTGCCTGAATAAAAACACTAAGGTTTACTTTAGTCTATTACTGAACATAATCTGTGAAAAGCATTAGGCTTCAGAAAATAGTACTTTTAGTTCAAGTTCTGTAGCTTAAATCGCTGTACAATTGAAGAACTATTTTGCTTTACATGTGCTTAGCCATACAGAACTCGATTAATAGCAAGTTATTCCTTATGATTGTAAAAGGCAAGTTTTTAAGGTTTCTTCTTATTATTTTTGTTTTGCCTTCTGTAGGTATTTATAGTACTGCCAAGTGCCAGTAGCAGCAATTGATCTCACTTTCTCATTTAACATGTAGCAATCTGCAGTAGCCAGTCTAGCCCAAGCTATATTAACACACTGCTTCATAGGATTTTATTCATCTTAATCCTATCTTAAGAAAAACAGTAAAAATTTTTGCTTTTGTGAGTTCATTTTTCTGTCAAACCAGTAATTTTAATGTTAGAAAATTACTGCTGCTCAGTTTTTTAAAACTCCTAATTACGTCTTGCAACATCTCCTACTGAAAGAAATTATGTAGTACGTATCTGGCAGTAACCAATATCTGATATTATCTGAATTCAAGGGACTTGCCTTAGAAACTGTGAATTTCCTACAGCCAAGTCACAGTTTATTTGACTGCAAATATTTTCACAGTTAGCAATAACGAAGTGGCAGACAAACACCATGAGACATCATATTCCTGACTTTTTATTATTTGTATAGAATAAATAAATGCATAATTGATCAATTATATATTCAAGTAGGGAAATAAAATGCTAGCCTTTCATTGTCAATTGACATACAGTCTCATCATCAGTGAGCACAAATGAAATGCTAATGGCAGAGAAGATGAATGCCAATTTCCCCCACTTTGCTCCAAGTTTCAGTGGCTCTTTACAATAAAAGATAGCTGTTTGTGGAGACTGGCTTGTTCCATACCATTAACTCAGAACAAAACATATTTTTAGTGGGACAGCAGTGTTTACTTGTAAGAACTGATGAATTGTACGCCACCATTTATCACTCGTAGACAAAGACATTCAGGCACAATTTTGGACATAAATCAAGGTACATGCTCCTAAATAAAAAAGGGATTGCTTAAGTCCCTAAAACTGCATAGATTGAGGTCAGATCGGCCATAGCAACCAAGAATGCTACTTAGGCCTCCAGTAAGACTTAGCAACCAATAAATGAGCTCAGATCTCTTTTCATCTCCACTGGTGTGAAAGCCAAAATTAAAAAGATTAGATCACGCTGCACCCATCACAATAGACTTCACAGTGAAAAAGTCATTTCTAGCCTTTGATTCACATCAAATAAATAACATTCATCCCTTCCATAATGAACAACTTTCAAAGTAAATTGAATCTCCATAGTGCTGCTTTCCCTTGCTGCACCATATTTACATAACAATAAATCACAGGAAGCTCCGAATGGGTCTTACAAATGGAAGGCTGAATATAATGCATCTTTAGCACTGATTACAGTATATTCGTCTTTAAAACGCATTCCATTTAAAACATAATGTACTATAGATTATCATAAATATAAACAATGTTTTAAATATTGCAGTATGAAACTTTGCCATCATTTCAAAATGGAAATTAGATAGTAAATAGCTCCCTCCCCCTTTCCCTTCCAATCCCTCCATTTGAGGATTTTCAGCAAATGCTACTTTTTAGGAGCATTGATGATACACTCGGTCTAGCATTTCCAGGAAAAGCAACAGTATATTTTTTTTACTGCCTCTTTTCATACTGCTTCTATTTTTTATATAAAGATACTGATAGCTACTTTAAAGTGCTCTAACAATTCTTTTTAACCTCCTAGACAAATTGGTAACTTAATATTTTCGCACAAAGGTTCTTCTTCCTCTGTTAGCTGTAGTTGTTTATAAATATGTGGAACTGACCATGGCTGCAGGAATCCAACACATATCTAGCATACGAGATTAGAAAACATACCTACCAAATGTTTGCATTGCATTTTCACCACATGCCCTGTTTTGCCTGCACTCAATTTGTCGTTATTAAATATAGATCATCAACCCTTTCTTATCACCGATTATCTTTAAATGAAAATATTCAAAAGCAGTATATTAAAATAAGAATTACACCTACGTTAAAAATATGCAGAAATAATTTCAACCTTCTGCAGCGACAACTCGTGTAGATTATACTATTTGAACTCAGCAGGGAACCTCATTAATTTTTAAAACTCTCTGACCCCAGTGCAGTTAAGGGTGCAAAAATAATTACAAATTAGGGTTGAGGGAGCACTGTTTTAATATTGCATGTGTACTGTCAGCTACACAGCATTTTATTGCATCTGGATATTTATTGTGGCTACATATAATTTTAACTTAGCTAAAATGGAGCTCTGCAATGAATTTTAAAAACGCAAAGGTTAGAAATGTTACATATTTTAAAATGTAACTATAGTAGCCACCACCTCTATGAAAAAATCTCCCCTGCTTTTTGCAGACGCTCTTGTCACACAAAGCAGGGCAATTACAGGTTTAAAAGCTAGTAACAGCCTGGATACAGCAGTAAACGGAAATATTTCTGTAACACGGCACATTTGAAAGCTAGCAATTTCTAACTTATTTAGAAGGCTATAAAATACTTGGCGGAGGGTATAAATATTCTCCTTACCGAAAACTTGTCAGAAGAGAGATCCTTCTCCATTGTTGTCACCTCCAGTGCCCTCTCTCGCCACCATGGAGATGGGGTCTGCTATGTTTATTGCTCTGCGCCTCGCTTACAGCTGTGACACCGATCTGCCTGCCCAGACCCGCACAGGGGTGTGCGGATGTGTGTGTGTGTGCGAGCGTGCGTGTGCGGATGCGTGTGCGTGCGCGTGGGAGAGAAGGGAGCCCGCTGACTTCAACACCGAGAACCCAAACCTCAGGCCAAGTCAAGGCTGAGCGAGAATGATCAAAGCTCTCCCCTTCATCAACAGAGTAGGCAAGATCTTTTTTTTTCCTGCCTTCTTTCTTTCTTTCTTTCCCCCTCCCAGTGAAAAGTAGGGCTGTCATTAGGGATTCCCACTACAGAAACCTCTGAGAGAGGCAGACCTTCTGCAGGCTGCTAGTGCCTGCCCAGAAGCCCGTGCAGAATACAGGTAGCTATTGTTCCCGAGACAGATATGGAGCCAGCCACTCAGACTCTGACAGATCTCAACAAACCCGCGAGCCTGCCTTCGCTTTAACTCTTTATTTCCTGGGGCTTTACTTTTTCACAAAGATTTCCTTATGCTCCAGACAGGGAGGGGCAGAGAAGAAAGAAAACATCAGCATCGGTCACTCAGCTTTTGTTAGGAACATGTTTTAGGTTTCTTCTGCTAAGGAAGTAAGCGTACGTAGATCTAGCAGTACTGACTTTAATTTCGAAATCTGATCCGGCCGCGTGCTGGATATCATAGCAATAGTATACTTTAGCAGCAAATCAGGAAGCAAATTCCGTTAAGGGAATTAGCGTGCGCCCTGTGTTCTTCTGGATGCTCGTATTTCAAGAGCAAATAGAAGAGCTTGAATTGTCACCTTGCAGCTTTGAGCAAATAATCTAAAGTTATTAATAAACAGATTTTTTTAGTGCAAATGGCTCAAAACACGAATGGTGTTTTTTTTAACTAGAAACAGATTTCCAGGATTGACTTTCAGTATTGAGAATGGAGGTGAGGTCTCCCACAGAAAACTGTGTTAGGGAGAGCAAGGACGTGGTTAGCTGGTATAAGGCGCAGCAGATAACCATTTCTGTTCTGTACCAGATTTATACTTTAATGAGCAAATTATACCATACTTTATTTATTCATAAAGACATAACCAGGGAAGGTGTTAGAAAAAATAACCTGACATTTACATTTTGTGTTTGACTTTTAGCAAATAATGAAGTAATGTATGAAAAAGTAATGATCCTAGATATTGTTATAATTTCAGTCCAGGTATATACTGCAGCTTTAAATACACATTTTTGACCCCTCATTCTGTTTAAACCTGTCTTAACTTTAAGCAGGGTGCAGTGGGATGTCCATGCACACGTGTATGCTTGCTCTTTGATGGGTTGATTGGTTGGATGGTTTTAAAGCAATTTTATAGTGTAGAAGTTGAACACGACACAAAACTTTTAACACAACAGTATGAGTTGGAATATGCTTTTTTTTTAACATTCAGACTGCTAACAAGAAGGCATATAAGAGGCATGACTTCAAAAACACATAGTTACTCTGAAAGAATCTATCAATTCAAAAAAGCTTTTATCCATTGCATAAATTATCATTTCTTCACCAATAACTTCATAAAGATATGTTAAAAAGATACATGCAATTTATTTGCAAAGTTGCTCATACTACAAAATACTTTGTAGTATTTTGAGTGATCTTTTTGAAATATTGGAAAATTTTATTAACCTTCCCCCAAAATGGCAAGTGTCCAGTGCCTTTTGAAATTCTTCCAGTGTAACAAGCAAAGAAGCAAACAAAAAAGCAAATGAGTCTTATTCAGGGTACTTCACCCTGCATAGCAGAAATCCTCTAGACTATCACATTCATTTTAAGGAACCAGATCTCAGCATTCACAAGTCTTGTTGCTGTTTTATTCCAAAATATCTCATTTGTGTCAATCGGAATATCTGTCTTTAAGGATAAAACATCTATTGAATTATACTTTTTATGATCAGCTTATGTAAATGCCCAGAGATTTTCAGAAAGAAAGCTTGTAATTAAAAATATACTTACAAATTAATAGATTTCTTGCATACAAAGAGAATTTTATTACAAATTCTGAAGCATTCTGCAATGGTTTCCTTCCTCTTTTGGGCAAATTGTTAGCAGGTGTTACTAAAACACAAAAACTAATTAAAAATGGGGAAATACATGACCAGCAGCTTTGCTGCTGTTGGATACTGGTGTAGCTCCACTGACTTCGGAGTAGCTATGCCAGCTGCATTCAGCTGAGATGCTGACTATGAAGCTGTGACTCCAAAGGGCAACGGTAATTTATTTTCTACCCAGCACAACCACACCATTGCAAAATGGAGACCACTAACACCAAACTGTGAAAACTGTCCTCCTAAGTGCAGTTGTTGACCATGTGACAAGCTTCTCAGCATGGTCAGATATGATTTCAACCTTCAAGTAGGCCTTACTCATTACGTTATTCTGGAACATTCCACCCTGTATCAAGTCTCCCACTTATCTTCCAACACTGAGTTATTAGAGCATGTTTGGTCAGCTCCTGGATTGATATCTATGGACGTGCAAGCACAATTAAGAAATAACATAAAAAAGAAGTTCATGGGGGAATGGAACGGAAACTTTCCACAGGGATATAATGACGAGGTTGGGCACTGTGCACAAAACCTGTGCTTACTACAGATGCAGAACTTCCTCTAGTAAGTTTCTAGAACTTATTAGAAAAAACCCCAGGCTGCATCCACTGGGGAGAGAACATTTTTCAGGTTTTTGGACAATACTGGAGAAAACTTTCCAGAGACTTTGTGCACTCACTGACGGCTGCCTGTGAGCAGGAAGATGACACTTCTTCCCAGTCAATCTACCACAACTAACTGATCCTAGCTGTAGAGCTGCTACTATAAAGTACAAATTATCTCATTTATGAAAAGGGTGTTGCTTGTTTATATGGATTAGCACTTTTTTTTTTCTTTTAACAGCAAAAAACACAAGGCTAGACAACTGCTTAAGGCAGAATAAGTAGGGTTTTTCTTCTTTTTTTTTCCTTTTTCTTTTTTTTTTTTAATTGTACGCTCGCTCAATCAAAGCAGGCATTGTAGGATCGTGGGCGCAATGTTGAATATCTCGTCTCATGTACCGTAGGATATTTGAACTATTTGAATTGATTTCCCGAAAGGAGAGCATAAAGAAAACCATATATATTCTGTAGAATACTCCTGTGCTGAGAATTTTGCTTGTGAATACATTGCTGAAGTAATTTCTTTCAGCTAACCCACACAGTCACACATTCATGAACAAAGCCCCATGCCAGTATCAGGTGTCCATTTTCCTTTAAAGATTCAGCTTTAATGATTCTTCAGTAAATAGCTTTGTATTAAGAAATTATTCATTCCAAATACAAAGAGGTATTTCAGTAACTAATTGTGTTACAGAGGTGAAATACACATAATGTACCTAAGTATGTAACCTCAATTAACCTTTTGTCTCAGTTCATAGACAAACTATCTATAAAAAGCAAGCTCTCCCAGTGATAGAAAATCAGCTTTACAACTTAACATTGTTTGTTGCTAGTTACCTATATAAAAGAACATAACACAGGGAGAGCTTTATGAGCCATTACTCAAATGAAACTCACTATTATTCTTGATCTTTGCTTCTTTAATACAAAAGCTACTGTAAAATATGAGAAGGCACTGAGCTATTTTCTTTTAAAATTTCAGGTTATTTTTAAACAAAATTATATGTAAAAGATGGTAACTACACTTTATTTATTGCAGCAAATACTTGAAAACATAAGATAGCATGTATAAAGACATATAAATATTTAGAATAGAGCCAGTGTCTGTTTTGCTTAGGATGTAAGCAAGTACAGCATGTAGTTTAGAAAAGAAGTTATGATTAACATATGCTCAACTATATTTATACATTGTGGTATAAAGCAACCAGCAATTACAGATGATAAAGTATCCTTAGTCTTTTGAAGAAAAAAATACATTAATTAAATAGCTTTTCTTTAAACTGTCCTAAAGAGCACAACTTTTTTTTTTCTTCAACTCTTTTCACAGAAACATAATTAGGGTATTGCATTCTGCACCAGATTCTTTGTGAAAGCAAATGTCAGGGATTAGGATTCAGCAAGATAATTACAAATGTTCTACATAATAACATAGGAAACCAGCATCAGAGATACATTTCACCAGTTTGCATTCCTCTTACAAATTATACTTTTGATACGTGATCTGTTGGGAAAATGTGTAGAAGTTAGCAATATCTTCCCTCTCTCCCACTCAGTTACTTTAGAGCTAACAGCAGTAGACAAATTCACTCTTCAAAAAAAGGCTTTTAAGGTTTCAGATTGTGAATCTCAAATACATATTTTATAAAACCTCTATTCAACACTGAATGTGAACAGTTTCCTACCTAACTGTTAGTACATGAATTATTACAAGAGGATATACTCACTCACACATTGCTGGGTAAACTAAATCATTTCTTTACAAAAAGTTTACCTTTTAAATCCATTCTGTACCTACTTCCATATCAAGACAAGAAATAAGACATTTCCTAGAAACAACCACAACTCATATCAGATGATCATCAATAGAGTTTTTTTCCCTGGTCATTAAGCAGAGTGATTTAAGTACTCAGACTACATTACAGATATTCCAGTTTGACAATTCACCTGCTAACAGGAATTTGTATTTATTAGCTGTTGTCATCAACTTAGAGCCAATTTGGACGTACCGCTTTAAGCGCTGATCCACAGGAATCGCTGGTTTTGAAGGGCCACAAGTAACGTAGCTGGATGGAGAAAAAAAACAGTCAGGTCTGCCCCTGTAGCCTCAACCTGCCGTGGACAGTTTTCTTCTTTGGAATCTTTTGATAAAAATCAGAATACAACATGGTTTATAAATGTAGCAAAGTCATCACAATTCAGAGTTAAAAATGTTACTGGATTTCCCTCTAGCTAATGCTATTTAGGGCAGCCTTTAAAAGGTAATTTAATTCCATTCCACAAAGGCAAATTTTCTCCTAGAGTATTTGTTTTCACTATATGGATAAAAAGCTACAGTGAAGCCAATATGTCAAATTATTTCTTTCTTAGGATTTACATGTATTACTGGAAGACTGACCTGCTATTGCAAATAGGGTATTGTCTCTGTTTTCTGCTGTTAATCTGAAAAGCTTTACTGTTAATAATATCATACACTTCAGTAGCATTCACAGTAAAATCTAAATTCTTCTGTCCTCTCACACTCATAGCCAAAAAAATTAATGTATCTATAACATCATAATAATCTGTTATAAATTTAATCTGCAGATAAAACCTTGCTCAATATGAGTTAAAATATTCACACTGTATGGAGATTTTGGCTGTTTGGTTGGAAAAGGTTTGCCTGGCTTTGGTCATTATCATTATATTTTAAAACTGTCATACTGAGATGAATATTAAATCTGTTATTTTATAAAAGAAATATTTGATAATGCATATTATTACTAGACATGTTTATATTCAAAGAGCCTAAGAACAACAGTGCTTTTCTGAGCACCTTGAAACAACAAACTTGCAATGCTTACACACTAACACAGAAAAGAAAATTCAACAGCTATCAGGGTTGGAAAAGCAAACCTATTAAAATGTTTAAAACATTAAATTTCTCTGTAGATAAAAAGCAAAATTCATACAAGCCCTGTTTATTTCATATACCTAGGACTAAAAATAATGTTCAAGATAAAGCAACCACATGTAATAAAAATACTTACCAAATACCTCCTCTTGCTATCTTGTTTAGAATTCAGGTTTCTTGCTTTTTTCTTTTTCTTCTCTTTTTTTCCTTTTTTCTTTTTTTTTCCCCTAATAATACAAGGAAATTCAAGTTTAAAAGCTGTATGCTTTTCAGCTTCTGGTCCCGCAGTTCTTCAGCTGTAGGTAGGCAGAAAGACTGGCTGGTATTGTTTTGCCTTAAAGACAGTGGCCTCTGTAAGCCAAGATATTCTGCACTGTCTGAGGATCTCTGCAGTGCTCTTAAACTCCTCTGCCGAGACAGGTATTTGTTGCTGTCTGTTGTCCAAACGGGTTCATCAGAGCTCTTACGGTCACCTTCATTTTTCAGTCTTAGAGGCCCTGTTTGCTGCAGGGAGAGAGGATTCCTTCTATCAGCATTTATTTGCTTTTGCATTGCAGGAGAGGCTCAGAGATTTTCAATATAAGATCAAAGCCAGGCATGTAATGGGACGAAACAGAGTTTTCTGAATTGTGCTCAGGAGTCCCCGTGTTCCCACACGCAGCATTCTTCACTTCATGAGCTTGGTGGGGGAAAAAAGATACATATATATAGCCACACACAGGCACACACCCATTTTAAATATATTAGTTTTCCCCCCTTGCAGCACTGCAGTCTCTCTTTTGTCAAATAATAACAATTTCTGAAAAGAAAGCACTTAATAAGGCTAAGGTCAGACTGCTTAGACTTGGCATTTGCTGTGATAACAAATCAGAAATGATAGCATCATACAGATTTATGAATTTTTTGCCCCCGCAGTCACAAACATCAGACGTTTACTTTATAAAGAAAGCTTTTAGATTCTTCCTGCAGTTTCCATAGTGATTTCATTTTTTTCCCTTTTATCACAGATTGGCTGAAGTACTGCTACCCTTTGTGCTTTAAAAGGCTTGTGCTACCAACTGTCGATATAAAGGCGCTGTAGCTAAAGCACACATGCAACACACACTGTCAAAAATAATTGAAATAGATAAATGCTGACTAAGAAAGGTTCCCGTATTTTCTCTGCTTCTCCAGAAGAGCACAGGAGAATAGCATTTCATCTGAATAAATGTAATTAACTTGAGCCAACCATAGTACTATGCTGCTTCCCATAACCTATGATACTTCTATTGGAAAACTCACTCGACACACAAAAAAATCTCTTTGCAAAAGCTTTATCAGAGCTTACCTCATGCAGAATGCCTCTACTTGCTCTTACTTGCTTGCCTCTACTTAATAAAAGCAATTTCATTATTTTTTTTATTTGTTTAAAGACAATGCTTATGCCAGTGATATTTTTCCTCTTTCTAATAAGTTTATTTTTTTTAGGAACATAAGGGTTTCAAAAACAATTACACTGTTTCTGGCAAAGTAAACAATGCTCTCTATTGCAAGAAAGATAACCACCTTTCAAAGTAAGCCTAAAGGATTAGTTTCTCTTTAACCTCTTGCTAAACAAATGAGACACAGTCATCTCCTCAACAAAATAGAATTCAACTAAGTAAACAGCTTTTTATTCAGTTATCCTGCCTTTAAAATGGAATCTTTAAATTACGGAACATATTCACTGTATTTTTCTCTCTTTTGATCAGTTTAATAGAAAGTGGGCGCGTGGTTAATTGGAGCTAGTTTCTCCAGTCTCTCGAGAGTTTCGATTCTTCATTTCTGAGTTTCTGATCCAAGTCAGATGTGGTCTAACTTTCTGAAAATGATGAATTCACTTTGTGAAGTCGTAAATATATTACAGATAAACTTTGAGAGCTGAAAATTTTCCAGGTGGTAATAAAAGTAATGAATTTGATAGTTCTGTTTTAAAATAAGAGAAAATAATGCAAAATTCACAGACATTAATATATTAAAAACCAACTTACAGAATGCAGTACAAAAGCAGACAGTTAAACAGATAACCAAAAAAAGAAAAAGCAGTCAACATTCTTTTGGATGCATTTTTGGAAATAAAACGTTTCTGAACAGATTATCTACTGAAAAACTACTGAAGTCCCTATTTTACAGTCAGCTCTCTATTAGGGAAATCGTGCAAATAACTTTCAGTGCTACATAATAAACTCAGCTGCTAGACAGTCACATCCATTAAACAGGAAGGAACATTGAATGTAAAGTACATCAATACTTACTGCCTATAAAGTTTCTTCCGGTAAAGTTTCAGCATGGTGCCTTTAAATAAACAAATAAATAATAGACCAACATTTAGGATAAGGTTTGTCACTGACCCACTCATAACAATAGTTACTAAGGTTAGATCCAGCAGTCTGGGCAAGGATGAAGGTGCTAGCTGATCTCTCAAAGCTCTTATTACCTCTATGAAAGCTGCCTCTAAATAAGCACTGCTAGCAAAGAAATCCAGACCTACTCTTAATGCCCATTTTTCACCACAGCCATCATAAGGGTCATTTAATGGAACAATTAAGCACAGTATTCAAGTAATAAATATCATCTGACTTACGATGATATACATTGTCTTTGTGTAGCTTTTTTGAGCAAAAAGAGAAAACAAAAAACAAAACAAAATGCTAAACATTGGTGATTAGATCCCCACCTTTCTGAAAGGATAATAGCTTTTCACAATCACTCTTCAGCATTATAGTCATTTTAAAAACCTGCATGGCCACATACCTTTGCACAAAACTGAAACATTCAGGGAGAATTTCTATGCAGGTGGATTTTTTTTAATAAATCATCAGTAAAATTTATGAAAAGGTTTTGTCCCAGTACAAGTATAAGAAATCTGGCTTTTATAATACAAGAACCATTGAAGCCAGTTACCTAGAAACACTAAATCATGTTCTCACAGAACTTTCTTTCCAAACTTTTTATACAAAAAGATATTCAAATAGTTTCTGCAACATTCACAAGAGAACTGATTTTCTGCGGCTTGTACAAGATTTCTGAATCTATTTCTCTAAGCCAGGGAATCCTCAGGAAATTATTTTTATAAAAGGAAAAGGTGAACTACATATTTCTTAGGCTGTAGGGAAAAAACAGGCCTTTTAAAATGAAGAGTTGACTAACAGTTCAAGTTAAAAAAAACATCATGCTCCTTTACACATGAGTCTAGATATCTTTCTTGAAGAAAACTATAAACACACCAGAGATGACTAAAGTGAATGTGTATTTGTTGATATGTATTTTTAGTTAAATATCTTTTGTCATAAATGACTCTTCAGTCAAACAATTGATGGGGGTCCATAACATCCTGTTATTCTCTTCATCAATAAGAAAAATAGGACAACTTTAGATCTTGACATTGTTTCTCCCTCTAGCAGTTAGACCTCACAGAGCTAATGCCTTTTGGCTTAAGCAGAAGAGGCTAATACTTATAGCTCTCAAGGTTATTCATTAAAATACATAGTTAAAAAAAAAGAACAATAATGTGAACTTCTTCTTCAGTCTCTGAATCAAGACAGACACACAAACACAAAACCCCACACCACACAACCCAAATAGGCAAAGAAACAGAATATACAACTGTTTTCCTCATATCACCCTGCAAATCATCCCACAACAAATATGAAAAACGTCATTATATCATTCCAGTGTCATTATTGGACATGTAGAAAGGGACCATACACCCTTTTAAATTAGAAAAGAAACTCATGTTGTTTCTTCCTACTTTCTCCTACCAGGAAAAAAAAAATCCTCTTTATGATCCTCAGATTCTCCTGGATATCCCTGTATAGCTTTCCAAAATTCTCCTTCCCTTATGAAATATCTATGGAATTCATAACTTCAAACATAAATCTGCAAATTATGAAAAGAAATTAACTACAAGACAAAATATTCTAAAACTTACAATTCTAGCTCAGTCAACCAAAAGCTTTTCATTCTGAATTAAACTTCTGACTTAGTCACCAGTTCTAGATCTCAGCACTCTATTTTCTATCAGCTGATGTTAAATCCTATGACTTAGGAAGCATTAAGAATTCCCTAAGGTATCAAAGTCATTTCCTGAAATAGAACAAACAAAGCTCTCCACTGAGATTTTGAAGTATTTACATGTACATAATATAGATAAATATAAATAGGCAGCCTTTAAGGCCGTCTTTAAGATCACAGTGATGTTTGTCATGTGGAATCTAAAAAACATCACTTGCTTTCTAACAACAAAAGAAGTATGGGAAACACAACCTGAACAAGTCATTGTGCTGGTCTGATCCTAAGCTCCTACAGAACAGTTAACGTGCTTTCTTTGGGCCAGTGTTAAGGCATATAAAAGTTCTTTGCTGCCTTGTTTGCAGTGACATCTTAAATTGCCAAAATATGCAGGTATAAAACTGTTGACTTTGCTGAAAATCTTCGATAGTGAATGAAAACATCAGATGCACCTGTGAGAGTGCCGCTCTGAACCAGGACAAAAATTGCTGCTAATGTCAGGTTAGTGGAAAGTTGCACACACTTTTTTCTTTCAAATAGAAACAGGAATGGGGTTATGAATGACTACATCTGTACATAGATCTGTAGTTACCACAAGGCATGCATTAAAAATGACCAGCACAAATTTTGGCACGTCAGCAAGGTATGTTCACTGAATCCTCCCCTAACAACCTCTCTCCTCCTCCCCCTAACAACATCTGAGAATTTTCCAGGAGAGCATACAGAAGTATGATTCATACCTATGATATATTATGTGTCCCTTTGCCCTTTTCCACAGGCAAGGAGAATGTTTGACAGATTAAGATGAGAGGAACTAGAAGTTTTGTTTTGTTGTGTTTTTTAACATACTGCTTTGTGTTTACTTAGGCAAGGTTAAAAATAATCCTATCAATTAAAGGAGATATATATCTCAAAATATAATGAGAATTGTGATGATTCCTTTCTCTTAAGGGAATTTCCGAGTCTTGAACTGATCCCTAAAATATTACATGTCCTGAAGAGATGGGTTTGAATGCTACCAAAGAGATTTCCATTGCAGCAGCAGAATAACGCTTAAAACCACATCTTCATCTTGGCAAAGAAAGAAGCTTTTAGATTGAAAAAATCCTTGGAGAGAACTCACTGGCAACCTCTGACTAGTATAAAATTAATTACATAGCATAATTTGAATTACATAGCATAATAGCACAAAGTGGCCTCAAGAAGAAAACAATCTACGGGAAAAGGAAAATCACTTTCAAAACACAAACACACACACAAACCATCACTGATTTTACCAAACGCATGCATAAAGTATCTGTAATTTCCAATGTCAGGAAAGCTGCTCCTAAAGTCTTCTAAGCTTTGCAAAAAGCACATTGTTCCTTGTTTCTAGGGCACTTCTTTTTATTCTACTGCAGGATTTTTCCAATAATATTCATGATTTTTAAAATATGTTTGTCTTTCCAGTTTCTTTTCCAGAAAAAAAAAAAAAAACAAAGAAAGAAACAAATAAATAACAGCACCTGCAGCTCTGGTCTTCCAAGTGATGCCAAGAGAGAATCTTGCACCTACAGCCTTTCATGATTGATATCACACTGATTAAACATAATGAGGCAACAAAGTGAAGGTCTTCAGCTGCAAAAGCCCAACATTTAATTCTCCTTCCTAGAAAAATGGAAAACATTTTCATTTTGCAACTTGGTGTTACTTATGCTAAATTAAAAGAATGCCAAGTAACTGTCATTTTAAATGATGGTCTCCTTCATACTGGAACCTGAAGGTAGCCATTTACAAAACTATATAACATTTTACATATGTTAATAAAATAATAAGCATATATTCTACAGGAGGGTAAGAGTTCAACAGTATTTCAAAGCCTATGTCATTTACAAACATTCTGATTACGTGCAAAACTCTACTAGTTTTATGCAAACACAAGTTAGTTTTTAGTAAGAAAAATCACGAGTTTTTTTGAAGAGTTTTTTTAATTAAATCCCATATTAAAATTCAGACTATGCTTTGTGCTTACCCAAGGTAATCAATACTGAATCTTAGATCATAAAGTGGTGAGTTAAGATACAGACATGATCACATGATGCAGTAGATCTTTTTAAATCATTCTTAGCATTCATTACCCATACTAATTAAGCTTCAACACGACTGTGAGGCAGGAAAGTAAAACCTCATTTTAAAGACAAGAACAGTTAGAGCAGACAGGGAGGTTATGTACATTGTCACTGATTAGTAGGAAAAAATTCTGCCCCATAGTTGGAGTTCTTTGAGCAAATTGTCAGCACACATCCACACTCTCAAGGTGCTCCTTAAAAAAATGTACACTGCTTGCATTAAACCTGAAACAATGAAAAGTTATCTCAATGGGGAAGTGAGAATATTCTCAAGCCAAAAAATATTGCAGACAAAAGAAGTAGTCAACAGCCACTGGGAAATGGGGAGAGGAAACACAAGTATTGATAATCTATAAAAATGCTTAGTCCTCTCTAGGGCTATCACTATAATTGAGGACAATTTTCTTATTAGAGTTCTGGGATTACCTGCAGGTCTGGCACAGTACAGAAGTGCCTGTAAGAGGCAATGTTGGATTCTTTCAGTAGAAACATATCCCCCAGGGAACTAGTTTGCTCTTTTCTGAAGCAAAGCCAAAAGCACTTGGTGTTCTCTCGGATAGAAAGACAGATCTATATTTGTGGTGGTTGCTGCCATCTGAAAAAGTGACTTGATCACTAAGTCTTTCCAAACTCAGCTGTATAAAGTGCTGCTCCTTTTGTTAACTTCATCTGGATGTACCATTCCCTGTCTAGAACACACACTGCTGCAAAAGGGAGGAGCAGGTCAGTTTGCCCCTTTCAATGACAGATGGCCTCTGAGCTGAAGAATCTGAAATATATTCCATTGTGGCAATTTATGTAATACACCCACAGTGACACTGTGTCGGAATGAAAAGATTTAAATGTTCGTATGACAGCTCTGTTTTAATTCTTTTGCACAGAACCAGATCTCCACTCACATGAAAGCTAAACAGGGTAAGCTTTACCTAAATTCTCCACCCTGTTCTGGACACATCAGTACACAGAATATCTGGAAGCAGTGATGTTTAAGAAAAGCATGAAAGGTCACCTTCGCCTCTACCTTCAACTGCCCCCCACGACCTCAGTAAAGAGATTTGAGAGAGCTCAGGTAGAAGCAATGACTATCATAACATCTAAGGCCACTCTTCTGTAAAAGATGAGTTTATTTCCCCTATGCCCAAAGAGGTCTTAAACTGAGGTGGGCAACACAGGACTACTAGAACAGAAAGTCATATGTATCTCACTCTTTACGCATCCAAGTTGCACAGTATATATCTAAGGCTCAAAACACTGCTTTGAAAGTTTAGATTGCATTACCTGAATAATGCAAGGACCTGACAAAGTCTTGGGGTCTCCTGAAAATGAAAGGGTTTTAACTTCTTAATAATCTGCAGACATCCTAAAGTGAACTAAAGAGCTAAAGTGAGGTTATATTTATTTCTTTCATTTTATTCACATATGTAAGGTTTAGAGAAAAGAGTAAGCAGTTTGGGGGGGGGAAGGGATTTCTTAAGAAAATAATCTGCACTTTTTGCTTCCAGAGAAAGGAGAGTACTCCATAATCATGCCTTTTTCACTGAGCTGCTGACACATTTATTAAATATGCCAGGAGAAGTAAAAAGATAAAATGGCAAAATTTTTGCATGAGCTGATATAACTCAAAGCAGAACCACAGGCACTTCCACACTGATTTTGACTAAACCAAATCACAGAAAGAAAGCATCATTCTAAAACTCACTTTGCCACCTCCTTTGGGCTGCTGTCACTGTCACTCTTGCCTCCCTCTTACATTTGTCATGAGAGCAGAATAACCACAGATGATCTTGTTTAAAGGCCACAAGTCACATTGAACCAAGAATGTTGGAAAGTTTACAATTCCAGTAAGCTAAAAGGCAAATGAACATAAGTTTTGAATAAGGTAATGTTACATTTCTCATATATTTATTTTGTCTAAATGACAGTTGTTTTGTTTCTTATTTAGTAGAAGGACTACCAAAGTTGGCAGAGTAATGAATGCTTTGAGAGAATCTGAAGGAACTGCCCTGCTTAGCTGATAGAATCCATGAAAACTGCCGCGCAGGTATCTCATATCAGGAAGTAAAGGGTTATTCTGTAGCCAATGCAGAGGCTGCCCCTCTATTTTGGTTAGAGTTAATACAGAAAAACGAAGTCAGGGCAGGAAAAAGATTCTAGGTCCTCTCTGGGTCATATAGGACAATGCTTTTCTGAAACAAAGAATATTTTCTTTGTCCTAGATCATCCTGTTCTAAGGCTGTGATTTGAAATGAGGCTCAAGGCTAGTTTGAGTCTGTCTGTCTGCTCAAACTGTTGCATGCTCCTCTAACCCAGGAATGACTCAAAATCTTCTCTCAACATTATCTACAGTTAAGCAAATGAGATTACTGCATGTCTGCATTGATACTTTTATATTCTGAAGAAGATAAATTCCTCAACTTTATATTTGCTTTCTATATACTCATTCCATTTAAATAATGAATTAAATAGTTAGCATATAATTTGGGTGCATATCTGCAAAACATGAATTCAAATCTCAATATTGGCTTTCCACATCAACATTGGTGCTAGACATTCAAAAGATTGCCTGTGTAAGTGAAATATACTCATTAGCCTTCAAATGATCATAACAGACATATATCCTATCTTCAACTTGTTTTTCAAAGCTTGACTTTTATTTTTATAATCAATTTCCTAACTAAACTACATTTGTCATTATGAGAACAAATCATGTAAGTCACATATACATTTTTGTCTCCTTGTGACAGACATTGATTGAGAAAGGAACAACTAGTTTCAACCTCCAGTAAACAGCTGGTATCCTTAGATAAGGAAATCTCTGCACATGGCCAAGCTTCCAATATCATGAAAAAGGGATGCACCAGGAAGAAAGAGACAACAGAAGCCGCAAGTGCTTACATGAGACAACATAATTTATAACCAATATTCATAATATAACTTAATTATCATGTTCTTTTTTCTTTTTCTTTTTTTTTTCTTTTTTGCTTTTGTATTCTGGCATTAAACTGTAACCACAACTTCCTTTGGCATCATTGGATTTGTTCCTGACAAAATTAAATACATCACAACAGCAGAGACCTGACTTTTGATATGAGAGAATCAGAGAATAGCTGACGGATAAACGTATGGAATAATTATGCTTATGGAATAATTAAGCTTTGGTGTATGACTCATTCATAAGATCTGCATGTTCCAAAAAGTCAGAGCCAAGTCCAGTCCCACTACCATATTAGCAAGTATCTCATGGTAGAACTGGAGTGTCAGATGGTCCTTTTAACATAAATATTATAAAAGGAAATCACATACATTTTACTGTTTAAATACCTTATTCACTGCATTTGATAATTTTATTTAAATACATTCCTTTAAAAAAACAATGACTCACTCTGATATCAAACTGGGCAAACACATTAGATAAGGTAAAATACTGATTAGAATTTGAATAGAGATATTTATTGTCCAAAGTCACATTCTGACTGATTCATACGGATTGCATCTAACAAGTCAAGCAAGCAGCTTGCAGTGATCATATATTTCTACCAAAAAAAAAAAAAAAATCAGAGTACAAAATAGTGACAGAAATGATGGAAGGGTAAAAGTAGGATTCTGTGTGAACAAGAAATCAGTTTGAAAGGTGAGGAAAAGAGATGCAAAAGGTGTTCAATGTTTTCCTTTCTTAAAACATATTTTCTATTTCCTCTGCAGGTGTTAAAGGAACAAGAAAATGTTCCATACAACTTAAATGTATGTGATCGTGATGTATTTAAATGTATGTGATGTGATGATTGTCATGTGGGCCATGGCAATCCTTCTTAAAGGAAGAATAGAGTACTATAGCCTTTTTGGCTTCTCTCTTGCTCTAGGAAGCAAGTAAAAAAAACAAACAAACAAAAAGTATAATCAAAAGAATTTTTCTCCCTTCTACAGAGTTCTATACCATTCTTAATATACTTAGTAGACTATATTGGAACAAAAAAAATAGAAACACAACAACGCATGGTTCTCCTTCAATTAAGTAATCAGGGCAGAAAAAGTGGCCTTCAAATTCCAGAATTAATTAAAAAGGCAATTCATTTTCAGTCCATACATTCTTGCTGAAAGAGCAGCTAAGGTATAAAGGAAACAGGAAGAACTAGAGATCCAGATAAGAAAGATTCTAAGTAGGAAAAAAAAAAGACAAAAGAGCAACAAAGAAAAATCATGCATATAGACAATGACCAAGAAGGGTATTTTAAACTCTCTTTCTTTAACTCCTTGTTCTTATCCATTATTTTTTTCTGATTTTTAAGTCAGCATAATCACTTTCCAAAGATTGCAGAGTATTTTCTCTTCTACTGCAAAATTTAAATTTTTGAGCTGAACACATCAAGAATAATAAATCACACCCCCTACAATGTCCATTAGCAACACCCAGCCCTAAGTCCAAACATGTTTTCTGTCATATCATATCTCATGTCAGTCTGGAGGTATTTGTTTATTGGTGTATATTGAAGAAGGACAGATGCCAAGTCATAGGATATTTTCTGCATTTTTTAGAAAAGGATCACTAGAGTCAGGGCCTACTAGTGGGAAAGGAAAAGAGATCTGGGTCTGCTGGCCAATGGGAGTCATTTTTCACAGAGCTTCAATAATTGAAAAAAACTCAGTCTCGTTTTATTTGGCATTCTTATTTAATAAGGTGTGCATTTTACAATGCAAAAATGATTAACTGCTGTATAGACTGGCTCAAAAAAGGGCAAAAATCCTCTCAACCTTTCTAAGGGGTCATGAAGAGATAGAAAGGAGATAAAGTTCGTATGGAGTTACCTCCATCTGTAGATATCTTTATCTCTACAGTTAGCAGAGATCTATAAAGGGGAGCTGGCTTTCTCCCATGAAGATGAACACAGACTTTCAATGGTGACATGCTAGCAGAACCATGTGGTCCAACAGCTCATCTGGGAAATACCTGAAGCCTGCTGCTGCTTCCCGCTCAAACACTCAAAGGGCGATCTCGGACTGAAACGCTAGCACGAAGAAACCTCTCCCTTATCTGAGATGTGCCTGATCCAACTAAAAGCATCTGCTCACGCTGTCTGCCAGTCTGTTTTGCAGACCTAGAAGAAGTGTACAGCTGAAGAGACAGACTTAATTTCAAATGCATTAAATCATAGCCAGACTGCTACTTGGCATAATGAGAAAGAGCTTTCCCACTCCTTTTCTGTTTACATATAAAAATGCAATTGTATTGCCTGTCATTATTTGGACTGCCTGACCTTGAGGATTTGGATTTTTGTTTTGTTTTGTTTTTAATGTGTTTGCTAAATAAAATGATGCCACACACCAATATATTCAGGGGAAGATTTGGGCAGGATGAGCTGTTAAAACAGTACATTGTAGTTGTGTCGCCCATGGTGGGCTGAATCACTATTTTACCCTGCTCCTTTCCAGCATATGTAGAAAGATTAATTGCTTTCAGCTTCAGAACATGTATATCACTTCTTCAACCATTTTAACATGTTCTCCCTTTAGTATTTCAGTCCTCAGAAATATTACATGAATGCTGAACACTTCGGTTGGAAGGCTGCTTCCAAAGCAGGAGCTTTCTGAGGGACACAAGCACTTCACCTGTGAAGACCGGCATCTTTCTGAGAGGTGATATCACTAGAGCTACACAGTCCTATTCCTGAGATAAACACACAGTATGACATGGCTTGTTCAAACCCAAATGATAATAGCTGCCTATAAAAACCCTGACTGCTGGTTTCCTTAATGTTTCACGATCATTTGAATGACCAATGACCATGGCTTCAAAAACCTCAAGTGAAAGAAAAGTTACACCTTGGGAATTAAGAATTGTTCCCACACAGATGATTGTACGCACACATAAATAGGACTATATATACATATATATGCAACATATAGGTGTAATTCTATACAATTATACCCGTAGTGTACGTAGCTTCTGTGAGAAGGCACACAACTAACAAAATGGTCAGACATCATCAGTTTGGGACAACCCGTCTACACTTTCTTTAGGACCTGAAGTGGTTTTTCTCCACTTCTCAAATGGCAAAACAGTTTGTAACAATTCTTTACCACAACAGACAGATCAAAGGGACAAAATTTGTATGTGTATTTTGCTTTATCATAAAATGGAGATCATAGAATCATAGAATGCCTAAGGTTGGAAGGGAACTCTAGAGGTCATCTAGTCCAANGACATCATCCATTTGGGACAACCTGCCTATGCTTTCTTTAGGACCTGTGGTTTTGCTCCACTTCTCAAATGGTGAAACAGTTTGTAACAATTCTTTACCGCAACAGACAAATCAAAGGGACAAAAGTCGTATGTGTGTTTTGCTTTATCATAAAACCGAGATAGTTATGAGTAACTTGGTGTGATAGAAAGATGGAAATAAGCAGTATTTGCCAAAGACAAGTGGGCTTATGGAGGTTAGAAAAAAATGGATTAATGCAAAGCAATGTCAACACAAGGAATTGTACCTTTCTCTCTCAAGTTTCTCTCTCTGTTTCCCCCTTCCCGTGTGTGTGTCTGTGTGTGATGGGAGACTGGGGAAGATCAACTCTGAAAAAAATTTCTAAATTACTTCATATTACCTGCAGTATCTCTTTGGTAGAAAGAGGTCTTATTTGAGTTTACAATCTCCGGAGATACAAGTTTTAATTCAAATTGAAGACTACTCACCTGGGTTTAAAGTTTTACATTGCTAAATCTGAAATGGGAAAATTTTGATAACTGTAATTTAGAACTTTGCAAGAAAAAAAAAGGATAAAAATAGAGAAATAGAGTGAATAAATGTATCTGAATATAACACTGCAGGTAGTCCTCCTAACAGACTGAGGGATATCCAAATAACAGTTCCAGGCCACAAGTCCTTCACTTACATTTATCTGCCCTCCTGCTGAATAAGTTATCCTTTTTAAGACTCAAAATTCATCATCTCTAACTCAGTTTTAGGAAATAAAATAGATCACCTTAATCATACTGAAAAGTACCAAAAGCAGCTATCCCCCTGGATAAATCTTCAGGATGAAAAGAAGTCCCGAGGGCACATTTTGGAACTGCCTGACCTTCAGGTAATAGTTTAGCCAATTTTCTTTGATCTCCTGGAATTATTTTGGTGAAATACATCTTCTTCCATGAATAATATTAATAATGTTATATCACTTATTCTTTTTCCAAGGAAAGCAAAGGAGAACAACTTTATCTCTCTGGTGTAAGTTTTTTCTTGCAATAGTTAGCTATTGCTGGCCTTCATGCAGTTGAGGGAAGTAAGCAAGATTTCCTAGTTATTCACCTTAATATGTTAAGCAACACTGCTTCTCAGTTCCTATGGAAAACAAGTGAAAAAAGTAAACAAATTAGGCAGTTTACTACACTGTGAAGCTTAAGATAGAAAACTTATTGTTTCATGGGGCAGCAAAATATCTAATGCTGGATGGGAGGTTTTCTCCTTTCAACCAAATAGAAGTTTTAAAGTTATAAGTATATTACAAGGCCCAAGAATCTTTATGTATTCTCAGAAATTGATTTTTCTCCAGCTCAGTTTATTCTTCAGCTCTGTTTACCAGCAGTCCCTATGCGGTATCAGGTCCTAACTTTCCTCTGCCAACATGAGTCACTGAGATCAGAAGTTGCCATTGGATTTGCAATGTTCATATCTAGGCTTCTGCTGCTGATGGTAGGAAGTTCCATGGTATGATTTCTATTGATGGGCAATAGAAGCAAATACCGTAGGGGAAAAATTCCCATTTGTGTTAATTCCTCACATCATGGCTCCCGTCTCACACCATTTCATAGCACTGAAGACAGGAATGGTACAAACTATGACTACCTGATCATACTTCACAGAGGGAGATTACGGCTCAGCCCTACATGAGGTGCAAGGGTACTGCAGCTCTGTATCCTTCACCCTCGCACCTCCCTAGCTTTAACCCCCTGTGCCTCAACACCTCAAGCCAGTGCTGTTGGGTAACCTTGGGTCAGACTACTGTGAAAAGAGCTCCATGAAAACATCTGCCAGAAACCTGTCCCTGCTCAGGAGCTGCATGTAAGCTCAGGCCTTCACTCTTGGTCCTTCCCGAACCACGCTGTGGGTACAGATGTCCTTGCTGGTCCTGCCCCTATGACCCTTGCTGGACTTCACACCCGCCTTGGCCCTACAGATACGCCCAGCAATCACCAGGCCGTGGCCCACCTCAGCCACTGCCTCCAGCACGGCTAAGCTGCCCTCACGCAGGCACCTCCTTGGAAAGAATTCCCTGATCTGGGTGAAGAACATGAAGGGTGACGCCGCAACGAGAAGAAGACAAAGCAGCAGAGGGCAGCACACTCAATGCTGAGCACACCTCTTCGGTCCCCAGAAGTGGGGGTTAAAATCAGAAGCCCAAAACTCATGAACACAATCATAGCGTATTCTTTAAAGCCTGTGACCATTTCAAAATTCTAGAGCTAAAGTTTACACTTTATGTATGTGGGCGAGTATTTATAAATAATAAAAGAATGTAATAAAAGACTGTACATTGTTGCACAGGAATGTTCAGAGCTGTGTGTAGTGAAGGAAGGTAAAGCCCCGATGCAGGACTGAGTGAAATATATGATATTGAATGGCTTAGCTGATGAATTCACTGCTTATTTCATTGGAGGGACACAGTCTATCACATTACACTCATGGTTACTGACATTTTTGGATATGCTGCTTTATATTTACATTTCAAAACTTATTTACCAGTAAAATTAAGCCATATCATCAACACATAAGACTGAAGAAATGAAAATTTATATTCTACTTTAGCCAGACTGCCCCATGTCTCATCCTTTAATTGCAAGAAATGCAGAACAAATGGTAACATAAAAAGCATTAGAAAAAATACAAGAAACAACAACAACGAAACAGAATTTATGCAAAGAAGCTAAGCTATTGTTACTATGAGAACCTTCACTTTTTCATTTCCTGACTTGAGTGTCCAGAAAATTTACTTTTATTATAAAAAAAATCCAAAATTTATGAGCTCTCCCACTTTTCTTTCTCTTCCGTGGTGCAGACATATGTCCATGAACGAGAATGCTAACCACCTTCCCCCACACACACCTTTTGGATCAAATAACATATGAACCCAGCTCTTTCCAAAGTTTTCACCAAGCAAAGTTTTACTCTAAGGTAAAGCACTCACCCTTCATAAAAAAAGAAAGCTGAATGCTGTGTTCTTTCTAGAAAGATTCAAGGGAGAAAGGGGTAAATGCACTTGCTTTAGCTCCAGCTTCTAGTATAAACTAAGAGAATTAAATCGGTGATTTCAAACAAGGTATAATACCAGTATCTCCAGAACTTTCACCAGAATTTTATTGATTCATTACAGGAAAAAAAATCTCTGATGAACACAGTAGAGCTGTTCTGAGACAGTGCAATGACTAACTCATACGCAGCAGTGACAGCCAGCCTACTTAAAAATATTCACATCAAATGCACCATCATGACATACAAATGCCTTAGAACTATGTTTACTTAAAGGGATTAACACTTTCCACACTGACACAGCAGTAGAGGTTGCATTTATTTTATTGCTATTTTAACCTGGTTTCCTGTCTAAACAGGTTTGTGTAGTCAATACTATCTGCTGTGGCAGCTTGCTTGCCATGCTAATTAATCTGGCACGCAAGTGTTAGTTTCACTGAAATTTAACCTTGGAGTGAACAGGTTAAGCACATCATTTCTATAGGTACTGTAAAAACAGACTGGAGAAGGGGAGAACCTTCAGCAAACACTCCTAGAGATGGAAAGGCTATATATACAGTATGAACTTGGAGAGCCCACCGTGGGGCTGAGGCCTCAGACACAAAACCTGGGAAAAGGTGCCTGTCAGTGCTTGTATCCTTCTGAGGGTCCAAAGTAAAATCAAGCAAAAGATCAGCTCCTTAGAAGAGATTTTGTTACTATCTATGCTCAACAAACTATTTTTTTTTCTCTTTCTAGAGAAGGCATGAAAGTCAGGAATAGTCCTCTTACATAAGAAACACTGTGTTTATCGTGTAGCATAAAAGGCGGCTAAATGTTAAAATGGTGGTATTCTAAACCACGCTATTTCTTTTGTATGTGCTGAACGGAAATAAATTCTATCATGCTGTTGACTTTGCAATGGTTTTTCATTAAACAGTAAGAAACGATATTGTTATTCTATTTTCTTTTTCTTTCTGATTCCTTTCTGCCAAAAAAGCAGAATGCAAAAAGCTAAGGCAACATTCATATGTATACAGCTTAATACCAGCTTCCTAAGTATTAAATATGGACTGCTGTTTTTATTAGTATAGACCATTAAGGACACTTCACAGCTAAGTTAATGTAATACGACTAAAATTATTTTAAAAGCATAAAAATTCCATACATACAATTCCATTTGTAATACATAAGTATTTTTCAGTATTTTAGTCTCTTAACAGTTGTGTTGTTGGAAGGAATGTTATTGCTTATATGTGGAAGAATATGCATTATGCAACTTCAGGGTAAAAAGGGTAAAACAACTTTCAAGGAAGTTAACATCTCTATACCTCAATTTGGTGATCACCAAAAAATAAAAAAAAAAAAAGAAAGAAAATTCCAAGATAGACTTTAATAACACAAACTAACCTGCAGCATTTCATGTAGTATGAGTTTCTTCTAAATCCCCCCAAAATGTGCATAGCAACATCCCCATGATTTATAGCCTCCTCACTTGCATTACTCCCAACTTTAGGGTGGCATTTTTCAAGCCTAGGTTATAACTGCATTTATCCTATGTATCAGGAAATCTCATAGGAAACATATCAAACTTCCAAATGAAGCACAACATTTCGTATTCACAAAACATGCTTGAAAAATTTAATGTACAAAGCTCTGCAGAAAACAGAGGATATATCTAAACTAGTAAACAGTTGTTAAAACTGCATTGCAAATTCCACTTCAGTAAACTGGTTTAAATAGTTCTACGATATTTAGCAACCATTTTAAGTCACAAAAATATGACCATAAAAGAATATATACATAGGATTTTTTTTCCCTCCAAAAAGCAAAAGGGAAATGGAAAAGGCAGGCAGAAGTGCAAACACTATTTTCTATGTGCTCGTTAAACTTCTACAGTAAAAACAGCCATAAAGCATTCAACAGACTCACCTTCTCACGCATAATTTCTGAAGAGCACTATTTCTTTGTAAATTTATAGCCATTCCCCTGGAAGTGCCATAGCACTGCTGCTTCTGACCATATTCTACAGTTGTACCTGTTTCAGGACAGCAGTTCCTGTGTGAGGGCCCATGTGCTGTAAGACAGGATGCATTTACAAATGGGATCACTAATCTAGTGGAAATTCACTATCAACAGGTGAATCACAACCTAGGCCTATGCAATGACCGCCTGAGAGAGAAACTTTGGGAAAATGCTGTTCTGGTCATAAAAATTAGAGTAGCAGTCAGCAGGGACCTGGGTCTAATGCAGCACCAGCAGGTGGTACAGAATTTCTTGACAGCAGAAGGCAAAGGAACTGATGAAAAAGCTGAAGAATATGACTGATTTCCTAAAAAACTTGCCCTCTATCTTTTGTTGTTGTTGTTGTTAAAATAAGCATCCCAAAGGAACAATATTTCTATTTGCATTATTCCTACCATATGGAAAAAAATTCAAATTCTTCTGTCCCCTTTTTTCTTCACTGACTGGAGAGACTGAGCTGCCTTACTTCTATGGAACTATGAATCAGTTTTATGTTAGAGTTCAAAAGGTGACCCAAGCTACTAAGCAAAAGAAGAAAATTGCAGCCTCCAATCTACAACTCTCTCTAACCCCACACCATCATGCAGAGATGAAAAACACTTGTGTTTCCATTACCGAAGGAAACAGCAAGGCACATAGGTCTAGAAAGGTAGTGGAGAACGCTGCTTGTTTCTAGCAAAGAGGCTGGAGGACCCTTTGCTCTCAGTGCCAGGTACAAACAGTAATATGCAGAGATGGGGACAGCCTTTCAGAGGCAGGGAGGGACAATAACTTTTTTTCCCAAAGGCTGCTGTCCTTTGAGGGGAAGCTGCTGAGATGATAGCTTCAGGGAGGGAAAGCAAGTCCTCACAAGATTTACCTTTCTGACTTGCAAGGAAAATTGAAATTGCCTTCAGAGTATTTTGAGACAGAATCACCCAAAAGACAAACCGGTAGGACTGCAATATGCTAATACAGCATCCCTTTTATTGGTATGCAGATGCACAGAGCTGCCTGCACAAAGACACTGAAAAGCCACTTGAAGACTATATTTTCTTCCTATAAAAAATTTATGACTAATCTAATCTTACATTAAATGTTTCTTAATAACGGCAAACATTAGAGGCATTATAGTTAGTGAATTGCTAGAGAATGTCGTGAAACTAAATGCTTAAAATGTAAAAATTACCTTTAAGTCATCTCATTTGAATGAAATTATGAAATAGAAAATGTTATATTCATTATTTTATGTAGGCTTTATTATAACAAACAATGTGGTTTGGTTTTTGTGACAGAAGTATCTTAATTAGACTCCTTCTTAAATAGATGCAAGTTTATTAGTTAATGTATCCTGGATAAACCATTCCAGTTAATGCAGCTATTGCAGTTAATACAAAGTTTTAATCCTTGCTGGTTGCTGGAGGAGTTATTTATACACACAGCATGAAAGCTTATTCTCATGTTTGTCTGATTGCACATGAAAATAAAGGACATTTGAGTAAAAAGAGAAGAGAAAATTAAAATTTTTAAATCTCAAACTACACTTTCAGTTAGTGAAAAAACACATAGACAAGGTATGATAAATTTAAGATTTATTTTAGTGTTTCTGTTTTAGTAGTCAATTCCATTTCTCCCTCTCTCAAACAAGAGACAATAAAAATACTTAGTTTTTAAAAGCATGCATATTCCTTAGAAGCCACAATTTATTATCTAATTGGTATAACTGTCTATTAATATTCTAATGTATGATAAAGCACTAGAAACCCTTCCTTGCCTTTCCTTATTCCTAACTGTGGACTAATTTCTGTCACAGTCAATCTCCCATTTTCCAACTCCTGTCAACATTATTTACCATTAACACAATAAGGAAGAAGCAGAAAAGACGAAGGAGCATTTTGTTTTAAAGTGTCTTCATCTATGCCACAAATTCACAAGTATCAAATGAAGAACAACACTGATTGAGTACAGATGACAGGTGTTTTCTATAAATCACAGTAATCAACACCACTGCCACCAAAAAAAAAGCCTAGATCTCTTTGAAAACACTGATCTAAGTACTTTATATAGTTCTACATTTCCTTATATAAATCTGTCTTCTTCTTTTAACACTATGCAGGCCTGATTTCTGAAGGAATCAGGCTTAAGAAGATTTTGTTTTCTCCATATAATCTAATTTTTGACTCATTGGCCAGTTCTACCACATTTGATAGTGGGTTACTAACCTAGAACCCAAACAGTGTATATTAGAAGTATTTTATGTTTTCAATAGCTTACCATAATGCTTACTGGTGTATGTTTCAGAATACAAAATAACATCTCCTTCTGAAATGCAAAACATATGAACATCCAAAGGAAGCCTGGTCAAAAAAAATCCAAACATCAGGATGTGTGTTGAATTATTTTTATACCCGCTTTTCTATTTTCTAATAAAAATGGCTTCACTGAAATGGAAACATTCATGAAAATAGTAAAATGGTGCTTTTTCCATTTGAATAAGGCTAAATTCTACCTGGACATTTTAAAACTTTCTTTTTGAGTTTAACCATATTTTATTAAATATTTTAAATATATTAGATATATATTTTTGTATATATCTAATGTATATGAACATGTTCATACATTTATATACACACATGCACACAGTATTAAATCATTGAGTTTTGCTAATGACAGATGAAGCATTTCCACATTCCGTGACCAAATAATTTTCTATTTGTACTACAGTAAAGCAATTTAGCATTTCTAGATATGAACATATTTTTGTATTTGCTGTGAAAGGAAACTTTTCTTAACGATTTTAAATGTAAAAATGGGATATGACAGATAGGTTCCCAAAAAAAAATCAAAATAGAAAAAAAAACATACCTCTCAACAATCAATTTGCTTCATGAAAACAAACTTTCACAATTTTGACACATACAAAAAAAATCCAAGATTATGAATAGTTCACAATGTAGAATATGCACAGGGAAATATAACATGCAAGTGCATGCAAGCCACAGACACAAATAAGTAAGAGAAAGTAAGATTAGCCGTATTCCTGACTGCAATCTGTCTTTAAATTATCACTCATCAATTTCAGAAGCAAGCACTTTATTGTCTATCAGTTATTTTTCTTCATTGCCTTTTGATACAACATATTACCAGTTAGGTCTCTCAAGCTATTCTCTGGCTTCAGGTAGACAACTCCCTTCTTTGCCCTGCTGACATTCTGTAGTCGCGCTCTGTCTCTCTCTCTAAAGGATGCATTCTCTACTAGAGATAAATTATATGCACAATATTTTATATAGAAATAAAATATAAATAAATGCAATAACCTAAAGAATTTAAAAATCTAGGCTACAAGAGCTGAGGCAGTTAACTATCTAGGCTTTTCTTATCGTCATTTTTTAACTTATTATGCTCCAAAGTTTTCTTAGTTCTTATACCAGAAAGTGGCCACTTCACAACAGCAGACAACATTGATTTCATTCTCTAAGACTCAGTATATACCTTAAGTATTTATTGATCAACATAACCATACACATTACACATTTTATTGAAAATATTGAATGGCTGCCTGATTTCATGCAAATAAACAATAATAAGAAGGGGTTTTTATTTGTTTATTTGTTTGTTTGTTTGTTTTAGAAGGCAGGAGGTTAACTGAAGCTACAATTTATTCAAATATTTATGTTCAGCAATTTCATGAGAGTTCAAGGCAAGAATAGGAGAAGAGGTTTAAGGTAAAAAAAAAAGATGTTTGACTGGTCTATGGAGTACTGAAAGCACAACAGAGAACAATACATATTTTAACACAGTGAAACACCCCTGTGCATAACCTGATTTAAAAACAAAAATGTCTTTTGTGAACTATTGTCAGAAAAGACACTTTCTAAAATATTCTACAACAACACTACGACAAATTGAAAAATTCTGGAATAAAACTCCTGATTTATCCCTTCTAGGCACAGTTGCAATTATTTCTAGAAGCTCTAACAAGAGAGGTTTATATAGTCTTTTCCTAAAGTAAATCTTGCAGCAAAAAGATTCCTTAACAATGCACAATAAAGGGGCCCCTAAAACTTAAATTCTGAAACCACAGATAATAACTAAAGATGGACCAAATGTTTTATAAAAAAAAGACTAATTTTAATGCTGTTTTTGCACCATAACTGCACACTCTTCACTGTTTGAAATTGCTGAATTCCTACTTTCCACCTCTTTATGTTTTTACTTCCTCATTTTTTAATACTAGATAATACACTTTACACACTTTCATACACAATAGCTTTGGCCAGAACCAGAAAAAAAGGCTTCTCGAGTAGTTGCTATATTTTTGGTATATATGATGGAGCCTCACAATCAAACTCTGGCATGGTTATTCCAGACCAATTTCAGGACTAGGAATGAACATGCAAGTTTTCTGGAGGAAGCACTGTAGGATTATCTCTCCTATCCTTCTGCTTGATAGATCACTGCAAGATATGTGAAGAGCTGGTATTTGCACTCACCAGTAAATACTTTTTGGAAAATATTTCTCTATTTCAATAGCAAATTGTAATACAAAGCTATCTGGGGGCAAAGAGAAGCATACCCTAGGGATATTGTTCCAATCTTATGCATCTACATTGCATACACTAACCACCAGGATTCCATGATCCATCCCATTCCAATGCATGGGTCATATTACTTTTAAAAGCTGAGGTCATGAAAATCCTATATGAATTATATAAAACATGTATATTTCGGTAGAATAGACAAACTAACCGTTTGAGGTCCCATCATAGACCCATTCGTAAGTAAATGCAGACTGTGGTATAATGGATAAAGAATAATAAAGAACTCAAGCTCAATTCTTAATTTCCTCTTCAGTTTCCTCCTCCTCAAAATTGCACAGTACTACACACTCAAATAATGATAAGAGGTATTATCGCTTTTAGTATAAGAGGTTATAATTTAACACCACCACCACTCTGCTGAAATTTAAGAAGTTTAATTCATGTTACACCTAAATAAAATATCTTTGCTTATGAAAACGGCATTAGCAAGCATACTATCCAACTGCGAATCATGGATTATATTTTTTAAACAGATACCTGAGAGTAGCAACATTAGTATAGAGTATTACCATGAAAAATAAGATGGTATTTTTGCCATGACAAAAAATACAATCAGAAAGCTATCCATTTATTCTGTTAAAGACAAATGAACAAATGGTATGACTAAACTTACCTTTCCTTGACCGATCCATTCCAGCCTCTTTTTCTTTATATGGACCTGTCTAAAGCCATGACACACCTTGATCTCTCCATATTTTATCCACTTTTTTCCTAGACAGAAAAATAGCAGAAATTACTCCCCCTTCACCCCTCCTCAAATTAATTAATTAACTATCAAAGACTTATTTAAAACAAATGAAGTTGTCCATTTGTCACCACATATTTGGTGCTACTCTTAATATGGACTAGAATTTCTCTATATTTTTCTTGTGAGTCAGGTCATTTTTATTCTTAACTGTAAATTATTTACTCAGCAATACAAAATAACAATAAATAGTAAGTTTTCCTTCATATTGAAACAGTCTTAGAAAATTCAGGAGTCTGAAGAAACCCATGATGCACTAAGCAGTATGTTGCATGAAACAGGATGTTATTACTGAAGAGACAATAATCTCTTGCTTTTCTTGCCATGAAGTGGCTAAAATCTAAACTTTATTTTCTTCAAGGATATAACTCAAAATAGAATGAAAAGCGCACTTAAAATATAGAACTGCTTATATTTCAGTTGACAATACTCATCCATCAACACACACCTGAATTTTGGTGACCCTGGACTGTATTATTCCACATTATAGATCATTAAGGATAAAGCTGGCTACATGAAATTGCAGTAATTCTCTAACCAACTTGGCTGACTTAGGTTTGGCTAGATAACCTCCTTAGGTCTATTTGCAGAGTACTGAACAAAGCTAGTAAAGCTCTATGTATTGCTCTTTGTTGGCATTTTGACCAGACAAGTTTGTATCTCCTGACACTGTTCCCTGGCTGGGTTATTCCTTTGCTTCTGTTTTTCTTTATTTTTTATTAATATGTTACAGCAGTTAAAGAAAAAATAAATATATATAACAGTATTTGTATCAAGAATGAAAGGGTAACAAACATCTGTTTATCATGATGAATAAACCACAACCAATAATGATAAAAAAGAATATTTAGCCAGCTTTGAGTTCCTTCTTGTTCTGATACTTCACAGAAAACTAACACAAACTAATCAGTTTAGTATATTAGGAAAGAAAAAGTCTGCAAACTCTAACTCTATTTCCCCTTCTAAGAATAAGAAAATAAAAGAAAGCATGCCAGGAATTATTTCTTAATATCCCAGATTCAGTAGGAATGAAAACAGCTGCACTGATACTGAAAAATAACATAGACTCTCTACTAAGAGCACCCAACTGTGGCTTCTTGAAAAACACTGACAATCTCCAACAGAGAATTCCTGATTTTTTAAAACAATCTCTCACCTTTGTTTTCAACTACAGAAGAAGAGGCACTGGGTGAGGGAAGCATATGAGCAGACTGCAAAGAAATTAGACTGTCACCGGCAAAAAAAGACGGCAATGCTCCAGGACTGAACCAAGCCTGCTTCTTGATGCCAACTCATGGAGGATCACACGACTTGGAACTCAAAATGAGGGATGTCTGACTGGTGAGAGAGAAGCAGCTTACAGTCAGGTTGAAGAAAGCAGAATGAAACCTTTACCCTTTCGTCACCCAGCTACTCTATGATACTAATCAACACTTTAAGCTTCTTGCCTATCATATCTAACCCCTTTCTCCCAGCACATTCAACCCCTGTAACACCAAATATTCAGGACATTATGGTCCAAAACATTTGCCAGGGAGGGAATCAGGAAAGACTGAGTTGTGGGTTTTCAGTCTTCACTTAGTCCCGCTGGAAAATATCCTAAAGCTTTTATGATGGTGAAAAGATCCTAAACCTTTTACATGGTCTACAGCGATTCAGAAGTAGAGATGGAAGAAATAAGATTAATGCTGATTTGAAAGTCTAATAGGCAAGCTAGGAATGAATTCACTGCAGATATTGAAGCCAAAATTCAGAGGCAAAATCTGAGTAATTCTCAGCTGTGAGCCATAGGCCTGTAGCAATATGTGAGGGTTATGGTGTTGGTCTATATAAAAATTGTTCAGTGATGAAAATTATTATATAAAATATTTGTGTGTCGTATAATCTTTTTATTCAGTGTTCAGAGTTGATTCAGAATTGCAGGTCTGAGAAGTAGGTAAGTCTTTTGGATTTGCATTGCATTTATTACTAGAAGTTTCATTGGAATAATTAAATATATATATATTGTCTAAAAGTTTAAATAATAGACTTCAGATACATACCAGTCTACTCACATTTAATGTATTGATGACACAAAATTACCATCAAATTCTTGCAGTGCATGTTGATGCTTAGCTTTTGACAAGGACTTGATCTCTCTGTGACAGAGACACTTACCAAAACAGAATCATAATCCAAACCAGGCTCCTCTGGAGAAATAAGAGCAAATAATATCGACAGCTACTCTTTAATTTCTTTACTATGTCATAATCATCTCTGCTTTCCAATATTTTAACATATCATTTACCTTCCTCCATTTAATCCTATCATTTACCTTCATAAAATGTTGAGGCTAATAGGTATCATTGTGAGCACAGTCTGGTATCCTACGGAACACAAGCTATAATTAAACAGCAGCATGATGGAACAGAATACACATTCAACAGCTACTTTCTTTTTTTTTGTTTTTTTTTCACAAGGTTTTTGAAGTTGAAAATCTTAACTAAACAGAGGAAGCAGAAGCTTCTGCAGAAGCAGGAGAAACTTTAAAAAAAAAAAAAAAAAGAATTCAGACCAGTGCTAAAATGACTGTAAGTTGCTGTAAACAGTTCCTAAAAATTGATACATTTGTAAATTCTGGGGGGAAAGAGTCTATAGCACAGAAGTTACCTGCAGAAGACTTTTGTGTTTGGAGGTATAGGAAATGCGTTTTGTCATTGGCCAGTGGGCAATGTTAAAAGCAAGAGCAAGGCTGGCTAGAGGGGTGGGATTTAGAACAACACAGGATGAATAGTTTTGATGTGGGAAGAGACTCAGTTAATACTGATGGAAAGAGATTTGTACCTTCCCAGCACTGTTTGTGTTCTGCAGTCTGTGGACATGAGGTGCTGGAAAACCTGAAGCTTATTCCACCCTCCAGTGCCAAGCATTTTGATCAGAGGGAAAAGTGGAGAAAATGCAGCAGTACAAATGGCTTTTGTAGATTCTTACATTGCAGTAGTAAGTAGACGGAATGGGAGTACACTGCATCCTACCAAATATGTAAGACTTATTGATGCTCTCCTACTCTGAGACTCATCAGACACTCACCTTCCCCATTAGCACTATCACCTGACGAGACCAGCTCTACTGCACTATGGGTCTAGAGACATCTAGAGATGAGTTTGATCTGTAAAATATTGATAAAACACAATATTTGATAAACTCTCAAGAACTTTCAAAATAAAAATATACTGGCAACTATATGACAAGGAATATACTTATTGCAAACAGTTATGTTAATGCAATATAATGCAATTTATAATCTCATTTGTTAATTCCAGAACAACGTGTCTGATCAGGACTTCTAATAAACAACCACATGTTCTTCATGAGAAAGTACTTATCAACCAAGTTAGTTAAGAACTATTCCAAAAACACTTCATAGCATCCAGATTCACTGCTTGATTTTCTATTTTAAGCAGGAAGAGAGGTACAGCACAAACAGTCTGCATGATAAAAGCCTGACAGGAAAAAACTCCACACATACCAAAGAAAATAGCGTGCCTATGACAGCTACAACAGCAGCAATTTCAGCTTCTTACAGCACTCATGCAATGCACTTTGCAGTCATTCCTCTTGCATAAATCTGTACATTATAATTTTGCATTCCAATAGATCAGTTTGTATGCTGTGTGTCTGCAAATGAGCCAGATAATACAGAACGTGAGAAGTGATTTGTACTATCAGTGACATCAGGAGTTTTGCAGTTGTAGTTATTAACAGATATTTTTTCATCCAACAGCATCAACCAAAATCAATCATTGTGATAACTAGGCATGGCATGAGCTGTCCGCCCTGTCATTTCAATCTGATTAATCACACATACACAGACCTTTACCTTAAAGGAGCAATTGTTCACATTTAATCATAAAGATACATTCAAGCATACCATCATACATTACTAAATTTAAGTGCAATTTATGTCTTATATTTTGACAAATATGTTTATGATAATATGGCTTTGGCATTAGATATATTGTTTCACTCATTTTGCAAACATTAAAATCTAAGCTAATGTATTATATTTTGAATCATTTATCATATCAGATTTGCAGTTTTTGAAACTTCCGTTACACACGTATCTTTATCTGCAAATTTATCCTAATAATCCAGGTAGATTAGATAAATTATTAGTTATTATGGCTTTTTCAAACCATGCTTGCTATACAGTAGGTATCAGCTTCAAAGGAGAAACTTGACTTCATTTTACCTGAACATCCTACATTTTATTAACTGGTTGTGCTTTTGTTTCCATTTTCATAACCACTTTTTCTGTTTCCTTTTATTTTTAACTCTTAAAGCCTATTAAAAGGAAAGCCATACAGTAAAGCCCTTACAGAAGGACAAAACTCAAGAGGTTAAAGGAGATTACCCTAGACAAATCACATGCCAGTGTTAAAAATGAGCCATATTTGAGATAATCAAATCACAAATATATTTGATCCTGGTAGAACTGTTCTGCATTCTAGATACATTAGATACATGTCTTGATTAAGCCTAAATGCACAGAAGCTCTCCCCTGTCCTGAAGTCCATCAGTTTTCAGCAAACCACATAAGCATGTGCTTCCCTTTCAGCTCAGAAGCCAATGGAATTTAAGAATGAGCTTAAAACCAAGCATAAGTTTAAATGCTTTGCAGATACGAGGGGACAAAAGCATTATCTGTGGCTCTGCTGCTCACCTGAAGCCGTACAACTGTTTTAGTGAGCTGTATGCACAATCAGCAGGTGACTCTTAGATTCTTCAATTGTATAAATTCACTAACATTTTCCAATTGCATGTTTTTTTTCTGTAAAGTCAGACTATTCCTACACCGGATACTCCTTATGTTTTACAATAGAGGAACTTAAAGAGAAATATTTTCCAAAGACTGTTGAACTCTAATCTTAATTATCCAATATCTGGGATTGCAAGTGTAAATAATACATATATTTCACAAAAACATATTTTTCCCAAATAAAGCAAAAGGTTATTAAGTAAAAATATGACACAGTAGGTTTAACCCAGACCTCTCTTTAATTTCATTGATCCATTATGGTGCAGAAGGCCTCCAAATGGCAGACATCAGTTCTGAATGCTGCCCAGCTGGCCTCTCAGAAAATGACAGAATGAATATTTTGACAAACAACTAAACATTTGCACGAGATGAGGAAGTAGTCCTCTGCAAAAGAAATCAGAAAAGTGTTGGAGGCAACTAGAGAATTCTTACATTTAAATAAATTGTAGAAACACAGATTCAGGAGCATAGTGCAAATAATCTAGTTAAAACTGCACAATGCATTTATTTACTCAGTCCTCAATAGGGATCCAAAAGAATATTGCTTTCTACATGTCAGGGACCAACAGTACACATTATACTCCCAGAGGTTGTCACCACTGTTCAGTGTAATCAACAGTAGCTAGGCAAAAATGTTTTCCATAAAATCAAAATTCTTTATTATGTGAGTATAATTCCACTTTCAAGTATTACATGTAAAGTCTTTCTTAAAATACACAAAGCTGACTTTCCTATGCTTCCCTCTTCATCACATCCTGAAGTAATTTGTTTGTTTTTTCTTCCTACTGGACAAAGGTGCTGTGCATTGCAATGGCAAGACAAGAGGTGACTGGGTTTTTTTTTTTTTGCTGAAGTGTGTGGGGAGAGTAATATTAACAATTATTCTTCCCATAAACAAACAAACAAAAAACTCAAATGAACCACACACCAACCCATTTTTAAATAATGTAATGTTCTTTTGATGCATGACAGCTGACACTCTGTGCTCTTAGATCTTCATCTGCTGGTCTCTGGAAAAAGATTAAAGCTTGGATATTTAGATATACAGACAGGTATGAATTAGGAATCTTGAAATCACAAATGCAGATCAGAGCACTAATCCACCTAAGATGTAGCCTATCTGCATAGTTGCTAACAACAGAAGAAAATGCAAAATACCTGTCATTAAGCAAAAGAGGATAATATCTCTTGAGTGATAGGTTGTATCTGTACCACTGTGTTTAACAGTTACTACTTATTAGGCAATTCTCCAGTTCTCTGTTTTTAATAAATTTAAAATTTTGACCTTCTCAAAGTGCTACAGAGATGAATTCCATGTCTCATATTCTCTAATTCAGGTAAGAAAATTCTGCTTTTTCTCCTGTATAATGTAATAATTATAACAGGTTCTCCTAGTTTTAATGGACTGTACATTCTTATGGCTCTGCTGCAACACTTCCTCATATTCCTCATAAGAAGTCATCTAGGTACACTTTCTAGAGCATTTGCTAAAAACTTCATAAAAAATAGTCTGAAATTCCAAGTAAGTCAGAACTATACTTTCCTCTTCAAAAGCTATCTTAAACATTCTCCACTATATTATATTTATTCTTTAAGTTTATTCTCAGTGCTATAGCGCAGCAGTTCAAGAACAACTCTCTCAAACATTTGGCATTTGTCACCTTCCTGCTTTATTGAATATTCCTGTGTTATGACAGAAGGGTAAATAGAAATTCTCAACCAAAATCATCTTTTTGCAGATAAGAAGTTCCAGCCTACCTTTGTAATTTCTCATTGCAATAAAATTTTTCATCCCCAGATTTTTCCTCATTCTCTCCAGCATTTTTATGTGGAATGAGTTGATATAGCACAGCACCAAGTATTTCAAATGAGATTTCTATCACTGATTTAGAAAGGAATGCTAACAATTCATTATTCATTCTTTTTTTCCCATTCCTTGTGGCCCTGTGGTGTACAATTACAAAACCGACCTGCCTCAAGTGACATATAAAAGCAAACAGCATAGAATACTGCAAAAGACAGCTTTCCCTCTATGTGAGACTTGACCTTCCAAGCAGGAGTGACAAAATTCATCTGATTTTCTTAAAATAATAAAATATTATTTAATAATAAATAATAAAATAATAATAAAAAATAATTATTTTTAATAATAAAATAATCATTTGTTTAGTCTATGAGATTTGTTTATATAGGCATGTATGTATTAAGTAGTCACAGTTTGGTTAAGATGTTTTTTGTTTAATTTAAATAA
This sequence comes from Crypturellus undulatus, assembly GCA_013389825.1. NCBI lineage: Eukaryota > Metazoa > Chordata > Aves > Tinamiformes > Tinamidae > Crypturellus > Crypturellus undulatus. The sequence goes on from VWPW01029434.1 coordinate 1,165,449, forward strand.
CAAGAAGAATTAAGATTTTTTAAAAACTGCATTAAATCCTCTCATTTTTGTTGCTGGCCTTTTTGAAACTATTGAGCATGCAAATAAGCATCTTGCAAAGACAACATTTTTTGTCTCTTCAGGAAAAATACATTTTTAAATAAAGGTAACAGTATTTTTATCAACCATAATTTGGCAGAAGCAGGAAAGATTTAAATTTTGAAAGGACTTGTGCATGGTGGAAATTTAAAGAAAGGGTTGTTCAGAAAATCTGGCAAATCAAATTCTCTCATACTTCTAACTTGAAAGTTTTCTCTAAGAAACTATGAATGTGACCAACATGATAATCAATATATTCAGGAGCAGCAAGGCCTTTATCAATCAGAATCAAATACAGAATTACACCATTGAATCCACAAAATACACCATTAATATGATATAAGCACTCCCAGAATCACAGAATGGTTGAGGTTNCATATTCAGGAGCAGCAAGGCCTTTGCAAGACTGTACAATTTATTTGTTCAAGAAAACGCTTTTCTGAATATACCCACATCAAGTTTTTACCTTGTCTGTCATTATAACAATGGTATTTATTTTTAACTCATGTCAGAAATGGGACTTGACTTAGGAAACAAGGAGAGTTGAGTTTATCAATCAGAATCAAATACAGAATTACACCATTGAATCCACAAAATACACCATTAATATGATATAAGCACTCCCAGAATCACAGAATGGTTGAGGTTGGAAGGGACCTCTAGAGACCATCTAGTCCAAGCCCCCTGCTCCAGCAGGGACACCCAGAGCAGTGGCACAGGGTGGCATCCAGGCGGGTCTGGAAGATCTCCAGGGAAGGAGACTCCACAGCCTCCCCGGGCAGCCTGTTCCAGGGCTCTGTCACCCTCACAGGAAAGAAGTTCTTCCTCACATGGAGATGGAACTTCCTGTGCTTCTACCTGTTCCTGTTACCCCTCGTCCTGTCACCAGCCACCACAGAGGACAGCCTGGCCCCATCCTCCCTACAATCACCCCTCAGGTACATGAACATGCAGATCAAATCTCCTCTCAGCCTTCTTTTCTCCAGACTAAACAGGCCCAGCTCGCTTAGTCTTTGCTCATATGATAGATGCTCCAGTCCCTTAATTATCTTTATCGCTCTCCGATGGACCCTCTCTAGAAGCTCAACGTCCCTCTTGTCCTGGGGACCCCAGAACTGCACCCAACACTCCAGGTGCAGCCTCACCAGAGCTGAGCAGAGGGGCAGGATCCCCTCCCTCAACCTGCTGGCAACGTTCCTCCTGATGCAGCCAGGATCCCATTGGCCTCCTTGGCCACGAGGGCACATTGCTGCCTCATGGTTAACCTGTTGTCAACCAGGACTCCCAGATCTCTATCCACGAAGCTGCTTTCCAGCAGGTCAACCCCTAATCTGTCCTGGTGCCTGGGGTTATTCCTCCTCAGGTGCAGGACCCTGCACTTGTCCTTGTTGAACCTCATAAGGTTCCTCTCTGCCCAAGTTTCCAACCTGTCTAGGTCTCTCTGAATGGCAGCACAGCCCTCAGAAGTGTCGGCCACTCCTCCCAGCTTGGTGCCACCTGCAAACTTGCTTTGGGTGCACTCTGTGCCCTCGTGCAAGTCACTGATGAACAAGTTAAACAGCACTGGGCCCAGTGTTGACGCCTGTGGGACACCACTGGCCACAGGCCTCCAACCAGACTCAGCCCCATTTATCACCACGCTCTGGCTCTACCACCCAGCCAGTGGTAGAGCCACCTCACTGTCCACTCATGCAGTCCACATTTCCTGAGCTTTCCTATGAGGATGTTATGGATTAATTAACTGTGGAATACTTGCTACAAGGTATTGCTACCATCCTACTCCAGCTCAATGGAGATCACACGGATGCGGAGGAATTCAGACAGCAGAACTGCCAGAGAGAGAAGAAGAAAAAAAAGTCTGAATTCTATCATCACAACCCTAAACATAAAGACATCAGAGAGGAAGAAGGTTCTCTTAATGATCTAATAAAACTACAAGATGGCAAGACATAGTAGATAAAAATTCTCAGAATCTGTGATCAATAGTAATACTAATATCATCAAAAGAAATAACAAAATAATACTTTAAAACAAAGTAATTAAAATTAAAAATCAATAACTGATATACACAGACATACACATGAGAACTAGGAATCTAGTATTAGAAAAAAAACTAAAACACTTTTAAACTACTTTCAAATTTTTACTGAGATGTAGATGGTCACAGACACCTGAAAGCATTTATAAACTTTTCACTGTATTACTATTTATTTTTTTTTCTTCTTAATACATTTGCAATTATTTCATTGCCTAAAATCACCCCATAGGATATACCTAATATTGAGAGAGTATATGCAATATATGAAGAAATATAGGAGTTAAGCAGGACTCTCTTTTTAGTTATGTAGCAATGTTATGGTCATAATTTACATTTCTGTCACGTTGCTGCATAAGTCCTAGTTTGTGCTGCATAAATGCACAGAAATTTGGCTGCATTTCCTTGCTCTCTTCTTCTACCTGCCATTTTTCTTTCTGTTCTTTTCCTCTCTATCTGTTCCTCCTATAGTTTCATCACTTTTGATAATTCAATGTTTGGGTTTTTTTGGAAAAGGAAACTGTACTGTCTGCAGACTGTGTGGTTGTAATTGAAAAAATGGTGGTAATCAGAAAAAAAAAAATCAATAACCAGAGAATGTTCTTAATTTCAATTTTACTATGTAACATGTTTTAAATCACAACAATGAAAACACTGAAATTAGGGGAAAAAAGAAAATGAACAATATATATGTTATGATGTGACAGAATCAGATATGGCTGATGCTATACCTCTAATCCTGTGTTTTTTTAATAGAAAAGATGTAATATAGCACACACCAACCATATTAATATTCATGTCTACCCGTTTAAGCATCACACAGTCACTAATCAGAGCTGAAGGGGACTGAGCTTTTCTCACGGTATTCATTCTCCTTTTAAAATGACTTAATTTTGAACTATTTTACATTCAAAACACTTTCCTTTATCTGGCATGCAACCCCTACAGTTCAAGTAGTTAAACAAACAGAATCTAATTTGATATTCTACAAAATTAATTTCAATAGAGTGACTGATGAAAAATGGAAAGGAGAAGAAAAGGTTTTAGTATTCTGTTATTTCTAAATCTTGTCCTGCTAGAATTAACTCTGCATATAATCCACTTTGTAAACAAGATTTTTTTTTGAGATGTTGCTTACATATGTTTTACAATACACCTCTTGTACTATTAACATATAAGCACATTTTCAAAAAAATAAAATAACTCATTTATTAAAAAGATCTCACAAAGGAACAGAAATATGTTGGTACCCCAAAATAAATTGTGCTCCTAGTACCACAATACTCATATATATGGACATTGTGTTTAATATCAACATTCGTTTCACAGAATTATTCTCTAACTCATGTGAAACTTTCACCTAAACTTTTGCTTTTATGACAGATCCACTGAAGCTGTATCTACTGGATTTTCAATTCATCACCTTTTACTGAATCACTTGTATTTTAGCCTTTCTTTCTGGTAATAAGATTCAGCTCATCTTGTCCTACTCAAATTGTCCAAGATAATCCTTGCTCTCCAACGCCTGCACTGGTTACAAAATGGAACTATTGGAGTACCAAGGGAGATATTGTTTCCAAATCCTATTCAAACATCTGAACTAACAAGATTTCTCTCTTTTCACGTGATGTGGAAATTTAAAACATGAAAGAAGAGGGACAAAATTTATGAGGGCAATATTAGGAACAGGTATCAGGACAAAATTAGGGAATAAACAATATAAATATCTATTTTTTAGCATTCCAGAAGCAATCATTTCAGCATTTAAATATAATGAGCCTACCTCTTCCATTAACTTAGAGCCCATTAAAGCAGGGCCATTAAGGCCCTTTGCTTGTATCACAGCAGCTCTCTGAAAATGTGGTTGAAAACATGCACAAGAGATCGCTCTTACACATCAGTGCTCATTTTGTTCATTCAAATGACAACTTGTTCAACAACATCATATTGTATTTAACGTGGTGTGAGGGTGCACAGCCTCAGCTGATGCTACTGCCCCTTGAAGAAAGAGAGTGGTCCACCTGCTTAGCAGTTCAACCCAATCTTGTCCCCACTCCAAGAGCACCTGCCATAAATCTCTTGCAAAAAAAAAAAGAATTTAACAACACTGAGCTGCAGAAGACTAAGGAAAGCATGTTTATGGGCAATGAATGCATGCACCAATTACACAAAGCCCACTAATGCACCTGCAGAGCAGGTACCAATGTATACAGAAACAGAATGACCTCCTTGTCTCAGAATTGACCTTGTAGCATGAATGCGAACACTAGTAATTCTCCTTTCAAAAGCCTGCAATCAATGATATTCTTTGTACCAAAGAATAACTCATTTTAAAGGGTAGAAAGCATCTGAGGAAAAAGACTTTTGTAATAACCAAGACTGCTGCCCATCTTAGGTACATTCCTACACTGGCACCATCAAAGCAAAATTGAGAGGCCAACTTTTCCAGCAATACTCACTGAGCCCCTTGTGCCATCTGCTTCTTCCGTAGAGAAAACCACCTGTTTAAAAAAACCTTGCTTTCTTGAGAACTTCTTTAATCTTCTGTTTCTCAATGCCTTTGCTGTACTGACTTTATCTCTTAACAAGTGAGAAATCTCCCACTTTGAGTCACTTTTCCCTTGCTATTATTTCTTATAAGATGTCTATTAAATTGTCAGTGCAGTCATAGAGTAATAACTTTGTGAACAGCTGTAATAATAATAATAATGAAAAAAAAACTAAAATGCCCCCTCCATAAGCATACCTGTAGGATTTACATCAGTCAGGCTCAAAAATTGCTGGATCTTTATTATATATTTTCACAGAAATTGCAAAAAGATAAACATCATCTAATCAAATAATAGGAAAAAAATCCTCCACAAGATTAATGAAGTGTACAGTCTGACTGCCCTGTTATTTAACCTGATTAATATTTAGCATCAAGGTGCCCTTACCTTCTACACGCTGGTGGCAGATACCAAGTACCTCTACATACCACATATGGAGGCGCATAATGGCAGCCTCCTCTGAGCTGGCTTCTGCATTGATTAACACATATCAGTCACCAAACATTCATACAAGTATCAAGAGGCATCTGACAGCTGTTAGATTTCACAAAGCTCAGGTAACAGTTCTTCCCAGTCACCTTCCTTGCTTGTGCAATACCACAGCAGAGAGTGAGGCAGGTCAGTTAGAGCACACTGACAAGATATACGCATGCCCTTCAAACAGCCACAGTCCTATTAATGACAAAAAGCAATAGATTGGGTACCCTGTCAGAGAGAGAGAAAGCAGACATCTGCTGCATTGCAAATGCAAAAGAGGAATTCATTATGTCAAGCATAGTCTTATTCCAAACCAAATACTATTAGCATCTGAAGTGCTTAAAATTTGTAAGTAATGTAAATTCTCTTCAAAGTCTCTTGATATCCTGTGTTAAATAATGATAAACGTTCAAATCATGAATTTTATGATTTCTTATTATATTATTGTTTAATTTTGTTGAGGCTCTCACATACTTTCTCTATGCTTCTTGCCCTGTTCTATGCATTTTCCCCCCTGCTGTGTGCATCTGCTGTGTCTCTGTCTCCGCTGCTCTCTCCCTGCTGCGTACATCCACTATTTCCCCCCACCACCCCTATGTGCATGTTTGCCATCTCTCTCTCTCTCCCTCCTGCTGTGTGTATTCACTGTCTCTCACCCTCCCCCATTCCGTGCATCCATCGTACATCTTTCTGCTTCCTCTGTGCACATGAGCCTTTTCTCTGCAAGTCCTTTAGGCATTCATGCAAGCTCCCCTCTCTCCATCCATCTCCCCTCATGCCATTTCTTCTTTCTCAGTCCCCCTTCACACACCCCTTATCCCTGTTTATCTGTATCCTTTTCTTCTTTCCATCTTTTGATATTCTAGTTTCTTCTCTCTCCTTATCTGCATGATCCTTCTTTGTCTCCTTTGTATCCTTCCTCCTCCAGTTCTCTCTGATCTGTTCTCATAAACTGATTCTGAAGAGAAAATGTTCTGCGCTCTTTTGCAGAGGTGTGCAAGCCTGTATTGCTATCCACTCAGCACAGTGTCAGATGTAATGGTAGTTGGTTTTCTTCGCCGAAGAATTCTGGCTTCCTCCACCAGACACACACTGTGCGAAGTTCTCCCAGAACACCTTCCTGATGCCTTTTTTTCCACACATTACTGCACCATCAATCAGGCTCATTTCCATGTAAAGCACAGCAGTTAATATAGCCCCACACGGTCAGCTTCTTATCTGCAAAAGGAAAGGGTCTCTTACAACTCTCAGATTGATTAACTGTTGTGATTTATGTCAGGATAGGATAAATGCATGCATTAATTACTGCAAAGCAACTGGGCCCACCTGGAGAAGTTTGTGTGTTTATTGTCTCATGAGATAATGACTATAAACGTGTAAGAGTATAAAAATAGGGAAATATGAGTGTCTACTTCCCCTTTCATTGCTGAGAGGAGTAGAAGTTGGCAGAAGTCAGGAGAAGGGTCGTAAGTGTCTTGGTTCTGGCTGTACAGGTTTAGTCCCGGGCACTCCTGGAAGTCTCCCACAGTCCTGCAATCCTGGAAGCCTTCCACAGCCACGCATATCTGAGGTGAACAGACCAAGATGAGTTATAGGAGCTTATTCCGGATTGTTTGATCTTTGCTGGTTGTTGGACTGCTCCAAGCTGTTCCTCATTGATTGGGGAAATGTTGCCAAGAAATTTTTCTTGTGTAAGTAAGTTAGTTCTTCTATTTCTGCCTGTTAGACTCTTTATCCTCCCATTACAGCTGTTTAATTATGCTTTATCTAACATGAGTGTCATCCCTAACAACTACACAGCCACATACAGAAGGTTGAACTGTGAGTCTCTGGCATCAGCCTAACTTTTCAAGGTATGTCAGCTCAATAGGCCAAGACACTAACTCCAGATGCAGAGATTTACAGTTCCATCTCTCAGTTTAATCAGGGTCAACATGGATGGCAGTTGTTATATTCACATTCATTCACCATTTAACAGACCACCTCCTTTGGATAATTCCCAAGTCAGTCATCACACTTGCCCTGACCAAAAAAAAAAAAAAAAAAGCAATTTTCCCTTCTTTTCTTCTCCCCTTCCAAATAACTTTGGAAGAAGAATAGAGAGAATCAGGAGATACGAGTTTTCTGGAGAGACAAAAGTCAGCTTGCGTAACCATATTCATGTTTCCATCCTTTCCAAAGAGGCTGCTGGATTCTGGGACTAAGCACTTCTTAGTGCTCTATCCAGTTCTCTGCAATCATATGTATCATGTTACTTTTCTTTTTCCTCCAACACCATCTTGAAAATGTTTCATTTTCTTGTACTCACAAGCCTGATCCAAAGGTTTGGCCTCCCTATTCTCTTCTTAGAACACTTCTCATTTCCAGGCTAAGTTTATCATTTCCAGTTTATACCAACTTGTCCATGTGTTAGTCTTTTATATTAAAATAACTGTTCTTTCCACTTGAATGAAGCAAGAATCTACCATCTCATTCTGCCAAGCTATATGAGGCCAAATTTTGCTGTTTGCTTATTGATAGGTACATAAAATTGTAAATCAACATTTCCAAAAGAAATCCTCCACTGTGTTTTATAGTAACAAATACATCACACTTTCTGTACAGAAACAACTTTGAATGTATCTTTTCATTTCCCTTTTGAACAGATCCTTAATACTAGTCACTTACTTAATCATTTAGTGATCAACTAGTCTACCCAGTTCCTTCTACCTCCATGCCCTCATAGCATAAAGTCTTTTTATTGGTCCCTAAACACATAGCTTTTCATTTTATACTACTGAATCTCCTCACATTCTACTACTCATGGGATTATCCAGGCCCTTCTTTATGGCATTTTAATTATCCTTTTATTTATGCTGTTAATTAACTTTGTGTGATCAGCAAACTTCATCAGCTTGCTCTTGGTTTAGGTGCCCAAGCTATTGGAGGAAATATTTAGGTAATAGTGATCAAAACACTTATCCTTTAGGAACTCCACTAGTGATCCTGGTACAATCCAGTACTATATAACTCAACACTAACCACTGTTGTCTCCTATTTAGCCAATACTATATTTCACTTATCCTCATTTCCCCAGATTAGAGTACTAATTTTCAGATATTAATTTCCAGATATCTGGTACAGCCAGATGACATCAACCACACCTCCTTTGTCTAGAAATTCATTAATTCCAGCAAATAAAGGTATCAGCTCTGCCTAGCATAATTCACCTTTACTATACCCTGCAGCATTTATCCCATTTTCCATTATCTTCAATCCTTAAATCATTTCATGCAAAAATTGTTCTAAAGGCTTTCTGGGGCTTTGTTTATATTTTCTCTTTAAAAAACATGTGATAGGTTTGTTATTGGTCTACAATAACAGCTACTAGTTTCCCAAAGCAGGCAAACTAGGCCAGGCAAATAGGTACTAGGCTTTTCTAAAACCCGGCATTGCAATTATCTCAAAAAAACAGACAAACAAACAAAAGTAAACGTTCACTCCTAACTTCTATTTCCATGCCTTGAGTCTAGCAACACTTCCTTTTGCCACTGTATTCCTCATGACCTGCTCCCCAGTTACCATTTTTTCTTGGGATTCACAGCCTAGACAACTTGCTAGCTCTTTCAGATCTGCTGTAGTGCCTCCTTCATTTCTGCTCCTTGTGGACAGTTACACCTGGAATCAGCGTGGCACCGAGGCACATGCTGGACTACTGGAGGTCCAGACCTCCCTGCTTTTCTAACATCCTAATACATGGGAGAGTGTTATGCTACTGCCACATGCCTGCAGATAGAGTACTGTATACTGTAGATACCACCAGAGACCGGACTTGGAGAAGGGATATAGTCATGTTAGACATGGTCATGTATGCTTACACATGATCTTTTTCATCACTTATGTAAACAGAACTACGGTGTTCCCACTTGTTGATTCTGATTCCAAACTCAAGTAAATATTTTTGCTCTAAAACCTGTAGTCAGATCTATATATTTTGCCAAAATCTCTATATCTATATGTATTGTCAAAATCTTGTGCTGCGCAAGACAGACTGGAAATAAATTTGCAGCTTCAGATAAAATATATTGAACTATATGCTAGTAGTTAAGACAGTTCATAAAATATTCCTTGATATTAAATTCAATTTACTTTTCTTCCACCACAGACGTAACTCCCATTTTTTTTAAAATGGGGCAGAAATTTATATTAAAATGCATGATCACATCTGCTTATGAAATAAGTAAATTTTGTTTTAACAGTGCATGAGCAATTCCATTGTAGCAGGAGGAAATTTTGAGAGCTGACTGGAAAGAAAGGGATTTGGTGCTTCAAAAATGACCTGGGATTGTGAAATAGGCTCAGCTGCTGAATACCTCTGTGAAAGTGATCAATGCAAAAATGGATAACATTGTCACTGACATTTTTATGACACTATTTGAGTGTTGACACTCCAAAGAGATGAAATAGAATAGTGTGAAAGATTCTATGCCAGGCTCAATATACCATCAAGGACATTTTGGTACCTTGATTTATATATACCTTGTTCAATATTTGGAAATGCTCTTTTTCTTTCTTTACAGAATTTTAAGGCTCCTCTACATAACTTTGTGCTAATTAATAGATTTTACAAAGAATCACAAAACAGGCAGATCCATACCAATAGTATAAGCTAAATGGTTAAAAAGTCGATTGAGACATTTCTAATGAAAGGCACTATATTAATACAAAAGTACAGTAAAAAAAAAATTAAAAAATCTTTTGTAGATAAAAGTACCTGCAGTATTTTTGTTACCTCCCTAAAGTTGAGAACTCCATTTGAATAAGTCACCACCATATGCCAACAAAGCTAAAAGAAGTTTGGTTATCTAGCTCTGAATCTAGTTCTGAATTTTCTGTCTGTTTTGCCAAACAAACGTTCTTCATCTGAGAATAAATTTCCATGCCCTGATGGAATAAGCTGCTCACAGGAGAGTGAGCTAACAAAAATGACTGAGGCTCAGGATATGAATGTAAAACTGATTGCTTGACCTGCTCTGTAACACAGCTCATATCATGCATATGCACCTGAGAAGCTATTATGATTTGCACATCTTCTGTCTGAATGACTGCCATCCTATCTATAATAACTTTACCAGTTAAATCACCATCTGTTTCTCAGGCTTTCTAATGTTTATATCTCCCTTTTCTGTCCTAGAAAAGAATGTTTTCCTCTATTGTTCAAGAAGAAATGTCCCTGCACTCAGCTGGAGAGCTGAAGTATCTTAAATATCTCTTTCAAATCAAGTTATATAGGCACAGATTTTAGTATTTGGGTGCAAATGAAATCCATAATCCCTCTTCCCCCATAGAAGACATGACAGATTAAGAAACATATTACAAATTTTTCTTTCTTCTTCCATACTACCTGGAAAAGCTTCTTAAAGGCTAACATAAGAGGTAATAATGAAAGCACAAGTGGCAGATCCCTGACACAGAGCAATAGAAATAGGATAGCATTTGTAAGGATCCCATGTAGGTCCTAGGTCAATATAACCAGTAGAAATTGTGGTGCTCCCTGCTGAGTTATAAACTTTGGAAACTATAGGCTCTGTCTTCCCCATATTAATCAACTGGAGATTAAGTAGCTTCCATATTGCTATTCAGTGGTCACTGTCAAAATAATACAAAGCCAGACTGAACTAACCTTGTCTACAAAACTGAAGGAAACGAGATGCATGCACTCCTACCATCAGGGGAGTCCATAATCTCATTCCTTACGTTCTTAGTATACAATTATAAATGCAGACAGCACTGGCATCAGCAATAGATAGCTCAGAGACAATACCGCATGGGTCAGACACTTACAGAGGTCTGGCAGGAAGGGACTCAAAGGGAACCTTTTCAAAAGATGTCTCAATATGGATTTGCAGACGCATTCTGGCGCAGTCAGAACCGCTATTCAGCTCCCAGGACCCTGGATTAAAAAGTCAAAGTTGAGAGCATAGTAACTATATATAAAATCTTTCACACAGGACAAGATTAAGATCAGTCAGTTTGTCTCTCTTTATGCATCTCCTGGACATAGCAAGAATCTTTTGTTTTTGGTTAATACTGAAAAAAGAAAGCGTTACCCAATTAAAATGACAAATACCTATTAGAAACTGACCACTTACAAAAGGAGCTTCTGCTCTGCTTCTGTAGGCTGCTCTATTATTCAATTTTACTGACACAAAGAAAAATTACTTTCCGTTAGTTGTTTGTCATAGTCTGCTCTCCTCCCTCTTTGTGATAAGCTGTACAGAGAGTTAGCAGTATGGTGCCATCTATCAGGAAGAACAGAGGCAAAACAGTTGTGAAATCATTTTCCTAATGTGCATGCAGCCTGTGTTAGTCTCCCTCTCTTCATCTCCTTCTCTCCCTCCCCTTCACACACACGTCTCGTTTGTCAGAGAGGGGTTTCCAAGCTGGCTGGGAACTGCATTTGTGGCTGGAGTAGATAAATTTATTAAATGTAACAATAAAATTAACACTGAGCAATAAGCTCCTGTCCACACCACACCACCTTTCAGTTCTCTTCAAATTGGAAGAGTCCACAACATTTAGCTGATGACTTAAGAGAGGTAAGCTTAATGCTCGTTACTGTAGCATACAGCCTTAACAGCCCGGAATTTTTTTACTGATCCCAAGCAAGACAGAGCAAAATCACACAATCGCAGGGCTAAAAGGGATCTCGAGAATACAACTTGTCCCCTGGGAGACATCCCCGGTCTCAAGGCAGGATTACCTAGACTGTTCCTATTCCCAGAATAAGTCTGTCTAGTCTTTTAATAAAAGACCCCTGATGACAGTAACTTCACATCCTCCCTGTGCACACACAACTATCTCACTCATAGTAATCTCTGCCGTGAGTCAACCTGACTGCAGCAATTAAAATAAAAATATTTCCAAACAACCAAGCAGGTATTAGAGCTTTCCAAAGAAAAATCATTGCAGCAGTTGCAAAAGTTATTGCCAGATAAGGGAGGGAACAAGACAGCTTATCGTTTCAGAGCAATTTGGGGCCAAAATGATTGAGAAAAGCAAACCTACTCATTTAAAGAACTACACAAGGAGAAGAAAAATCATTTCAGGGTGAAGGAAAAGGGAAATTTCTAGAGCACTAAAGCTGCTCAATCCATTGCTTTGCTAAAAGCAAATCAAAGTTGATATGCTACTTAAACTTGTAAAGCATTCTCAAAGGAATTCCATGGGAATTTAAAAGCAAAGCTAGGCTCCCACACTGGTATCCCAGGATGAACAAAGGAGCCTGCAAGTTTTGAGATATTAACCTCTCTTTGTACGTTCTAATGCTTTTTTAATTGCAAAACTACTAGCAGGGAGAATATGTTAAGCATACTGACTTTTATCAGCTCCTAATAACAGAAGATTCAAAATATTCAAGAGGAATCTGGAAGCTGGCAATACTACACTTCTCACCTCCCAAACGAAAGAATTTGAATAAAAAGTCAATGTTTACTATTTAAGGAACATCTGAAAGCAAACAAACAAAAAAAACCTCTGCTGCATGAAGCATCCCTACTCCTCTTCCTTGTAGTCACCTTCAACAGTCACCCAGGATTGTGAAGAATAAGGTATTGGAACAAGTGCTCAGTGTCTCTTAAAACGTGCAAAAAAAATGAATAAAGCTGCCAGACTCATCAATTTCTGGAAACAAAGTGACAGAGTTATCAAAAACCCAGAGAAGTAACCACGGCATTGTCTTGCCTGACCTTCTGTGATGATGTGTGGAGGGATGCAGGGGCCACAGGCCTTATTACAGGGAAAGAGAGCTCTCTTCTTGTTGCTTTCAAAACAAAGTAGAATGATCTTTTCCAGTGCAGCTGAGGCAGTGCTATCACTGGTGTCAGATTTTCTGATGTTTGAGCTGCCCCCTTCAGAACTAGTTTTCTTCTTAAATGCGAAGGTCAGGTGAAAAGACAGAAGATGGACTAGATGGACTTTCATCTACTAACCCAGTAGCGCTCCCTGTTAAAGGGGAGGTGCGTGCTGAGAACAACAGTGGTGCTCTGCTTGCGGTCCTTAGGTTTAATGCTGCAGGAAGAATATCTGGATAGGAAGACACCTGAGAACACAGAAGAGGACTTTAACAAGGATAAAATTCCACTGCTTGGAAAGACACAGTCTGATGAGTGGACACCTGAATCCCTGAAATTTGGGCAACTTTTTGTGGTACCTTAGTGCCCTTGACAAAGTCAAACCTCTTATAGAAGATGTTATGTCAGAAACCCGTTCTGCCTTTTGTGCTTGTGTTTCTATCCTCACCTCCGTTTTGGCCTTTTTGCTCCCCTTCAGTTCTCTCCTGTTTTGTTTTGGAATGTTTTGGTTTTGTGTTTACTGCTTCCCCTTTCCTGGGGGGAAGGCAGAAAACAAAAAGAGAGAAAGATGATGGGTGATTATCATGGAAAAGATCCAAGACTGACAGAAAAAAGGGCTAACATGATCTTAGGAAGACATCATGATCTATAGGTCTAGGTGTCCTTACTACTTATTTTGGTACAAAAGAACAATTCAGACTTTTCTTTTTTGGGGGGTGTCAGGTGGGGGTGGGTGGAGGACAGATCAAGAAATCCAAATATGCAACATCCAAGAGCAAATGTAAATAGAATAATTCAAGCACAGATTATCTCTGCTAACAAAATACCAGTTTTACCTGTTTAAAAAGAAAATCCTTGAAGTTACTAATTTAATTGAAAATAAACACAAATGTTGATAAATTCTTACATCAGTAACATCCAGCTATACTACCAACATAATGTAATGCTTGATTTGAGGTTTTTATTTTATTGAGGTTTTTATTTTAAGCCTATGCTTAAAAAAAAAGCCTGATTTAAGTTAGTTTAAATTTTAAACAAGAAACAGGTAGTCAGGAAATTAGAACTGACATGTTTTGCTTTCTGATATTTGTAAACTAAATATGATACTAGCCATAAGGAAATAGAAAAATGGATATACCTATTATATCTTTTTTTCCTGTAAAATATCTTTTTTGAAATAGATATGTAAGATATATTAAGCCTAGAAGTTTAAAATCTGATAAAGCAAGGACAATTAGAGCTAAGATTTCAATTGTCTTTTTAATTAAACTATTATAAATTAAATTTTTGTGGCACAAAAGAAATTAAACTGCATTCTGCTCTCAATGGCCTGACATTCCTCGTCAATTCAGTGTAATAAAATGAAAAAAATGAAATGCTATCTCTAATAGTGAAATGCCAAACCATTTACTAAAAGTTTGCTGAACTCAATTTCTTTTTGATATAATAATAGACCTAAATTTGCTTAAATGCTGAAGCATGCATGAAGTCATTAGCAAATACACCATAATAGCAAAAAAACAGTGCTCTTATAAACAATATAAATGATGTAGAGCTAGAGCAGCAGATATATGTGGGAACAACAGTGAAACAGCGCCAGGTATAAAAATTTTAAGAAAAACAAAGAATGCAAGAGATGCATGGGTTCCAAAATGCTGAATTCAGATCTTACCTCTGGAATGTGCCTGACCATCTTTAGCCATGCAGCGATAATTACAACTTTCTAGATAATATTACACATATTCTATGACATCTCCTCTTTGCTTCCCCTTATTTTTTATAGATTCAGTACTCTATTGACAATTATAACTCATTGTGTTTTTTCCATTTTTGCATTCTTATATTTATTTTCCAGCAGTGTTCATTTCACTTCAAAGAGGCAAAGCCTTTAAAGAAGCACAGGAAGTGTGACTGATATTACTCTGAATAAAATAGCACTTCATTGCGCCCGTGCCCAGTTGCATGTTGACCCTTGCTCCTGTTGCTGCCAATTATCTACTTCTCCTTTGGTTTATTAGACTTACCATGCAAGGTGTCTTCTTCCAGTCACTTTATGAGACAAACTTGATTCTCTGTAAGTCACCTGGTAAAATGGGAGACAGGACAGCAATCTATTTTATGTTTACTTGGCTTAGATTCTTAAAGATATTTTGCTCCCCAAATTAGAAGTTATCCACAAGAGTAGACAATGCCAAGGACATGGTTTCACTGAACATATTGTTACCCAGAAGCCCTTCACAAATCTCTCTCCCAAAATATCATGACTACAAGGTCCTGGCTCTGAGCTGACCCTACTATGTGACATTCAAAACCTCTCCAAGTGCCACCTTTAGCAGGAATGCTCCTGGCTATTTCTCCCAGCCTGAAGCACAGTGCTTATAAGGTATCCAGGCAGCAACTTCAATTAAATTTAATTTCAGCATGAAAAACCTCTCAACTGTAACAAAGAAGATATTACAGTGCCTCCACATAATTCTTTTATCACACTGCCCTACGTTGCTTTGTATATATGGAATAAAAAATGACTCTATACAGTTTTTGGAGGATGCAAAATGACTGACAACAGCATATAACACCCCAAGCAAGAAGTGAATTAGTCAGTCCACCGGTGATCGCATTACCAAGACAAACAGCAATACTGTTTCCTTCCAAGGAAACACATCCCTCTGCTAAGCAAACCTCTTCACAAGACCCCTCATCTCAGCAAGGATCTTTCCCCCTCCCTGCCTTCCCTTGGGGACTGCATTTTTCTTCCAGAGCAGACAGCTCCTCCGTGGGCCTTCCCACGGGATGCGGCAGGTGACCGCTCCTTCGGCTGAGACGGCCCCACGGAGCGGAGGCTCCCCGGGATGCTCTCCCGGGGTTGCCACGGCTCTCTGGGGCAGGAGACGGGAATGGCGGTGGTGGTGCTTTGAGGACTGCCTGCGCCCCCGGCATTTTTCCCCGCAGCACCAAAGGCATTTCAAAGAAAAAAAACATTGCCAGCAGATTTCTCAGTTCACCCAGGCTGAATATTAGGAGCCCTGAAGAATTGATATCACAGCCAGGGGAACAGATCGCAGAGCATGTCGCAGGCCCCCAGCCACAGCGTTCTGGGGCACAACATCTGAGAAGCAGGGGAGAAAATGTGCAAACCTCTAATATATAAATAACGGGAATGATCTTTCTTAGATCACCTAGGTAAATACCCAGATGCATAATAAAACTATCCTGCTCTACAATACAAATACACTTGATGCATAAATTTGGTGGAATTCATGTATAGATATTTATACATATAGCATTACATAGCCAACTCTTCAAATTTATATAAATGTACATAATACATGTATCTCAGGTTATCACAGTAAGCATAAACAATATATATGGGTTTAAAATTGTGTTCCCCACGTCTCCAACCTCTCTACCTATGACTATCATGTTAATTCATCTTGATCAAGATGGCAAGCTTTACAGCTTTATATAGCTTTTCCTATAGGGCAAAAAATCCCCCCCAAGAGAAAAACAAACACCAAAACTTTCAGAAAGTAGTTTTCTTCTTTTTTGAAACATAACTGACCCTTAAAAATGGACTGCCTTGTGGCCTCAATGATCAATATTAATTAAAAGTTTTATATTCTCTCATTTTATCACAGATAAAAACAGGATCTTTAATCTCTTCCTCTGCTGCTCTTAATATTAGACCTCGCAGAGCACAAAATACCTGACCTTAAGCCTTTCAGCATTGCATCCATATAATTTTGCGCTGGCTTTTTAAGAAAGCCTTTGCTTGGATAGCTCTCTTCATAGCACTTAACTTCCTCCAACAACAGTAAGCCCAAAGAGCTCTATTGACTTCAGAGATCAATTGGGGGCTTAAATGCTTTTCCAGATGAGGTCCTGGGAGGTGGGGGGCACCTATAAGGGGAATCACAGTACTGCAGTGCTGCATTAAAAAGCACAAGCTGGAAAGCTCTGGAGACAGTTTTTGCACATATATAAGGAATGCACCTTAAATAAACGTTGCACGCAAGAATGCCTAGAGGGTGAGGCAGACTCCCTGTGTACTGCCAGGCAGAACCGAGACACTAGATAGATAAACAGTCAAGTGCCAGTGTCGATCTTGCTGTCACTTATTAGGCAAAAATATTAATGTGGCCTGCGCAATAGGAAAAGCTTTTCTTCAAAATGGATATGTTTGCTCTCCGTATTTATGGGTATCCTTAGACAACCATCTCTCAGCTTATTAGCTGAGGGTTATGTGTCCTGGCAGGTCTCTGGAGACTGTCTTGCAGGCTGAAAACATCTCAGCAGCAGGTTCGGCTAATAGGGCCTTTCTGCTTCCTAATGGCGCCAAATACTTCTGGTGATGCAGGCCTGTGTACCTTTTCCCCAAAACATCAGCGCAGATTATTCATGTGTGTCCAGATCAGAAAAGCAGTCAGTACAGGCTCCCTTAAATCAGAATACACTAAGTTACATAAAGCTGTTTAAGTTCAGGGCCAGACTGCAGAACATATGTGCAGATCTAGTGATCACCTGAATATTCCATACTCCAAAGGATATTTATAAAGGCTGTGTCTTTACATATTTCACATTGTATATACAAATGGCACTAAAAATAGTTTAAGAAAGGTTATTTCACAGTTTCTCTATAAACAAAAGGAGAGGATTCACTTCAAACATAACTGGGGAAAAAAAGAGGGAGAGAGCAGCTTATAGTTTTCTACAGGAAAGGACTTTTAAAAAAATCTGCATTTTAAGACACTTATTTTCTAATAAATAATGGGAGCATAGGTATGTGTCTCTGTTAGTAAATAAAAAGCCCCAAGAAATTCTTCTCTGCTGGCATTTTGGATAAAATCTTAGCAGAGTCTCCAGCCTAATTGCTATGATACTATATGCTGCCTGCCTCACAGCACAGAACATATGGCATCCTCAAAGGATTTGATATCGTTTTTTTATTTAAAACGTGCAAGTCAGTTGGTCATTGTTAGCCCCCTGTGGAATTAGTCAAACAGCTGCTACACTCCAACTAAGAGGTAAGAAAATCTTTGTCTTTTTTTTTTTTTTTCCGAGTTAATTCCACTGACGTACTTCTATCAAATAACGAGAGTCAGTAATATTTTTTACAATGTATTTTAATATTGCATATTTGATCTGTGGAGTAAACAGTACTTTGTTGAAGACAGACATCTATAAAAGAACACTTTCATATTGTTTGCAAATTGCTCTGAGTCATGAGGCACAGACCAGGCAATAGAAATATTTAATGTAATATCTAAATTTATGAGAGACATCTTCGCTTCTGAATCACAAATGTGACACTTTAACCCATTCATAGTAAATAAAATGTATTGTCTTTAGAAATATTTTG
Organism: Crypturellus undulatus; assembly: GCA_013389825.1. Taxonomy (NCBI): domain Eukaryota; kingdom Metazoa; phylum Chordata; class Aves; order Tinamiformes; family Tinamidae; genus Crypturellus; species Crypturellus undulatus. Next base: position 1,183,776 of record VWPW01029434.1, read on the forward strand.
AACAACTCATTATCAAATAGATTACTTCTTTCCAAATTGTCTTTTACTTAGCAAATAATGATTTTCTAAAACATACTTTAAGTTTATGATTGGAAAGTAGACCTGTCTAAGGATACCCTATTCATTCTACATAGAGCCAGGCTATGAATTTCATAGTTTTCTGAGTTCTTATCTTCCACGGTTCACAGACTCCATCTCTGCTTGATCATCAGGGTATCTCCCCAGATTGAACCTGTTTTTTCTTTCTACTCTTTCAAACTGACAAATTTTTCATTCTTGATAAGAAGATTAATGAAATAATAACTAACTAAAGTGAAAAAAAAACACACAACCAAAAGATATGATGATAGATGACTAATAAAAAATCTCACCAAGAAAAAAAATGGAAATGGGAGCGATGATCAAAACATAATTATGAAACATGAAGCATCACATATGAACATCACGTGCTTGTGCTCTTACATCTGATAAAAAGAAGAGATGCAGAAAACATATATTTATTTCTTTACCATATATTTATTTCTTTAAAAGGAACATTCTTACAGGGATCATTCTAGATCTAGCAAGCTAGTTGCAAGCTTTTTCACCTTTTTTTTTCCTCTTAATTTTTAGTTGTAGTTCACATTTATTCATAATATATATGAACTTCTCTCACAGTGGAAGAATACTAGCTATAAAAAGCTGACTGTTAAAAGTTTCCAGAACCAGCAGATGACATGCGTTTCTTTTGATAGCCAAAACCTGTAGTTTTATTACAATTACTAATAAATAATTACAACTATTATAGAAAAAGTGCAAGAAGTCTCTCTTAATACTCCAAGGACTCATATTAAACCACATCTTTAAAATCGTTTTCAATTCCAACACACCTTAATTAAAGAACAACCTATTCTGAAAAAAAAGACCATAATTTTATTATTACATGTTAAGTGCCAAGAGTGCATTCTTGGCCCTGTAGCAGATGTGAATAATGAGATAATAACTTACTGAAGGATAGTAACTATGTAAAAGATACAAAATGATCCAACAAAGGAAGAATTTACAAAACATATGAACCACAGTACTTTGCAGCCAGTGGGAATCTTTCCATTAACTTCAAAGACTTTTAGAGAGCTCCTAACAGACACAGATCAGCAAAGCTTTTGGTTTAATGCAATATTTCCCCCCGCTTTCAGAAGTATTGGGAGAGGTAAAGAAAATACTAAGTTAAATGTGAAGCACACTAGAACCTCAGCAATTGTAACTTTCAAAAACTTTAGAAGTACCAATGATTCATTTTTTTTTTATTTATAATTTATTAAATCTTGGAATGTGTGCTTTCTTGTTTAAGTCCTGAATAAAGCTCAAAAATACAAAATACTGGAAAAAATATCATTATTCTTTGCTGAACCATTCTTCATAGACTTTTATGCTTTATCCTGTTGCCACATCCCATAAAAATATGATTGCTGATAGTTTTTATCAAAGCTATCTTCTTTTTATCATGACTCCCTCCCACAAAAATACTTCTATTTAGTTCTTCTTTGGCCTTTATTAAACTAGGAGATCGTTAAGAATATAAAAATCTTTTCCTTAGGATCTAAGTTATCTGAGAACAAACACAACTTTTTCCAAGTGTTGGAGCTGACATTTCCCAACTATTTCAAATTTCAGGAGTTGTAAAAGACAGCATATGTACATGAAATACATGTCATGGTAAGGAAACACTCTTTTCTGCAAAGCCCATCATCATCTGAAAAATAAAAGTACCAGCAAGGTGACACAACCATTGTCCTATGGCACAGCCCAAAAGTTTCAGATTGTTACAATCATTTTACAGCTCTCACTAATGGAAGTCAAAAGTTTCCATGGTGCAGAGGGAAAGATTTCTTTGTCAAACCACTTATAAGACCTATCTGAAAGAAGCTTTGCTACATACTTTTGCAAGCATTATTTGCGCTTAGGCCTGGTGGCATAGGGATACCAAAGATATTTAGACAATAAACCTTGAGGTAGCTTGGCTGCTTATTAGATTGTGCATGTTAAAAAAGAAAAAAAAGAAAAAGAAATAAAAGTAACCACGATGCAAGACAACAAATGTTCCTCTGCACACGCAGTTCCCAGAATTAAGAACTGTACAACAGTTTCTCGATGGTATGTACACATGGTTACACCTCAGAGCCTGCACAGAAATCTAAGGCAAGTAATGAACACACCCACACATACCCTAAGCATTCTCTTCAATGAGGACATTGTAGATCTTCCCAGTCAAGGGGCCGTGCCATTCATTTTCCATCTGCTTTTAAGCAGGAAAAGGGACGCCCTCCTCTGACAATATGCCTTTTTTTTTTTCCTTTCAAAAATGTCTACAGTATTTTGTCAAGTAGCCAACTAAAAAAAATCAAAAAACAAAAAGCCCCACATCTCTTTCAGTTGTAGCATCAGCCTGGGACAGGGGTGAACAGAATTTCAAGTTTTCAAAAGACTATTCAAAGGCAAAATATCTCCCTTCCCCAAGTAGGTGATAGCCATTCATTGCCCATGACACTGTAATGGCCCTTTCACACTTTTGTGAACTTTGTTCATTAAGTGCCAGCAACCTGCTAAGCAAATGGATGATCTACTTCAGTGATTCCCAGAGCAGGGCACAGGCTATTCTTTCAGCAGCAATATGAGTCGAAGCAGCTTCATCGTCTTCACATCATCCTTCTCCCCGTCCTGTCCCCAAAAGTCATCGTCTCTTCTGAACTGCCATCGCAGTTGTGAAGAAAAATGTCTTTACAGCTTTGCCTTCCTATATGGTATTTCATAAGACAATGAAAAGGGGATTTCTGTTTGAAGAATGTCTGTTTTGAATGGTTGTAGATTGATTTCTTGGACACTTCTATATTAAGTGACACTGTAGCCCGAAACAATGTCAGTTTAATCAGCTTGGGAAAAAAAAGTTCAAATAATGAACGAATGATTTTAAAATGCATTCAGAAAGGAAGGAGATGATAAGATTGTCATACACTCTTAACTGGTCATCTATACGTGCACGAGATTGCTGCATGGAGCTTCACCCTGTTCTAACTGCACACAAATTATATACTATTCCTTATGAGTATGTGAAGCACAACCCACAGCTTCCAGGTTGCACATGGAGAGAAGGGAAAAGCTAACACCTCCCTGTCTCACATATGGTGCTAGCATATGCTGAACAGACACCACTATCTATACTATAGATCTGCAGAGAGGAAGGAAAACCTCTGCTTCAATCCACGCAGCGAATAGGGTCGATTCTGGTTGTTTAATACTGGCACTATGTCAAAATACAGCCGATTAAGCTCCTATGGTAAAACATGATTAGGACGCAAGTGAAGATCACCTGGTTGATTAGCCTGCAGGTCAAACTGATAGAGAAATTAGTGGTGAGATTACACAGAGCCGACAAAATAACTGGTCTTTGGCCTCTTTATTAGGGGAGGCAGATTGACAGACAGAATGCTTGATGTCAATAAAATACAAACATACAATATTCTCAAACCCAGATCATAACCCAGATAATACTAGGAATTAAGGATGCACTTTTGATTTGTACTTCTGAGAAACTAAGTGACAAGGTTAAGATAGGGCTCTAGACTAGATCATGGCATTACTATAAATCTTAGGAAGCAAAACCATTCCAATTTTATATTTCAAATCTTTTGGGTTAACAATTCCAAAATTGGCTTCCCCTTTTCTCCAGTAAAATGTCCCACTGTTAATTTACTGAAATGGCAGCAGAGATGACCTCTGGATTTTTTTCTACAGAGGTAAAAACGATTAAAATTTTGCCTGATGGCATTTAGATTGCTGCTAACCACCACTGGTTAGTCACAGAGGTGGCAATTTTGTATCTAAAGAGTGTATATGCTCACTATGCTAGGCATTGCACAGAGCCCTGTTAGCTTCCTCCAATGCACCGAGTTAGGGGATACTGATTTTGAATGTTTGGTTCACAGTTGTGGGTCTGGTTGTCTGCAAGCAAAGCAAACCAGACAGGCAGCAAATCTGCTCTGAGTATTAATGCCACATCGATGTTATTAACTCCCCAGTCCCAAACACGGCATACCAGGCCCGATAGGAACCTACTGAAAAAGAGCAAGATTTTACTAATGCTGATTGAGTAACTCATAGTAACTGACAAGGATGATGCCTCCTTTTTTTTGCTGCTTCAGATTTCCTCCTTGGCCCAGAGCTGGTGAGCAATGTGCCCCTCAGATGAACCAGTTCTGGTTGTTAAATCAGAAGAAAGCAATTCACTTTTTTCTTTTTTTTCCTATGACAGTTTTCTAACAGTTTAATGAACTGAAATGATTCATCAAGGATCACCATGGCCAGCAAGGACAGTTCTTCACAGGGTGCATGAAAGCCACTTTCAGCAGCAGCAAGTCACTCTAGTCAATTTGTGCATCTATGTCTANGGATCACCACGGCCAGCAAGGACAGTTCACAGGAGACTCCAGGGTGCATGAAAGCCACTTTCAGCAGCAGCAAGTCACTCCAGTCAATTTGTGCATCTATGTCTAAGCCAACGTCCAAAGGATCAGTGATTATGCTGTTTGTTACGGCTAGAGAAGGACAGAAACGTCAAGGAAGGCAGCTAAAAGCAGCTTTTTATATGGCCTTCACAGCAATCATTGAAGTAGTAATTCTATCCATCTTTTGCATAGGTAGGCACAGAAGTGCTTTTATAGCTACTGATGAATGCTTAAGTTTAAAAGCACTACAGAGACACTTTAGTACAGAGTACTAATTTGACAACTTTCTAAGCAGGGAGCTCACATAAGAAGAAGGATTTAAGAACTGTATCATTAATTTGGCCGGGAACTCAAAAAAAATCAAAGAAAAAGTAGTCTGAAATCTGCCAGAAAAGTAATTATTTACCTAGAGAAACCTGGAAAGTCCATTCTAGATGGACGATTCTTTTTTCTAGTATGGAAAGCCACTAACAATCTTATTGCCATCTACTGATAATCTGCTCACCCATGAAGAATGCAGAAAGATATGAAACATTGAGCCAGGAAAACCAGGGGTTCAAAAACCAGAGCAGCTTTAAAAAAAATTAGATAAACTTGCTGTACACTTTGCTTCCAAGACCATAAGCCTTATACTCTAGGTTTCACGAATATCATGGACTGTATAGCACAAGCAGACATTCTAAGAAATACTCAAAGAATCAAATAAATAAATAAATAAACAAGGAGACAAACACAAGTTTTCAGAATCCAGAAACCTGCCAAACATTGACTTTTTGAGCTTGAAGAATGGATTCTGGGAACCTTGCGCATCTCTACAGGATACACAGTTCTGTTTGATACCACATCCTGAAGCGTCATTCACCTTTGAATTTGGGTTTATTAACTCCCATGTACCCCAAATGTGAAAACACAGTACTTGTTAAAAATTAAGCACCTTACAAGTCATCTCAGGATCTTATACAGTAGGACAAGCCAGCAAGCCCCTCCTTGCATCATTAATTAAAATTGGCAATAAAAAAAATTACATCTTCCAAGCTGACTCTCTGTTATAGCTTTCTAGTAATTTCATCCCTTTCAAACTGTATCTTTCAACAGCACATCCAAAAAAGCCTCCAAGAATTTTGCACCCACAAACTTGCAACTATGAAGCAAGACCTGAATAAAATTCATCCTGTTTTCAGTTACCTTTTGTTCTTCTTACCTTTGACAATCAAAGACAGGGTGATTTTTTTTTTGGTGTTGGTTGTTTTCTTGCTTTTTTGTTTGTGCCTATTTTTTGCTGCTTTTTTTTTTAACTAAAATATATAGTTTCAATCATGTTTTCACACACAAGACCAAATTTAGAGGAGAAGAAAGTATTTTGGGGGATCATATATCAGAGTGCAATTACTTTTTTAAATCAATGTTATTTCATGAGCATTCTCTAAGCATGTATGACTAGCTGGAAGTCATGCCTCTACTCAGAGGAAATGCAAAGCAGCTAATTTTGCTATGTTTGATAACAAATCTTAGAGGAAAAAGTAAAGTTGTGTAAAAGAGACACTAGGAATCTTTTACCAGAAAAGGTGCAAACAGGCAACTGATGGGGACGGGATGAAAAAGAAAATTTACCAACTTAATTTTCCCCTTTAAATCTATTCTATAGCAGTAATAATAATTGAAAATAGATACTGCTGAGGATATTCAAATACACTAAATAATAACACACTGAAAAATAATAGCGTGAATCTAATTTGCTAATGGATAATCTAATTGCTAAATTCTAATCTAATTGTTGATGCCATATCATTTTCTGTACTGCAGCTCTATTCAGCACTGGCAACACACAACAATGTATGTATATGCACTGTGCATATACTTCTTACTGTTTCCATCACTAAACACATTCTTGCCCAGTTATACCCAGCAAACAACTAGTCAGTATTTTCTGGTGCTTCAGAAAATCCACACAATCAATCAAACTCAACTCTGTCCACTCAGGACATATTATTGGATAGTCAGTCTAATATTGAATAGTCAAGGTAATGTTCTTGAGAATTAGATTATAAAATAAGTTTGACATTTTTGCATTAAGTCAATTTTGAATTATGTGGGCATAAAAAAATCCACATTTTTTTTGCCAAAGTGATAAAACAGCACAGATTTAATCATTACACAAATCAGCATGTGCAATTATCCTCAAACTACCCACAGAAAAATCTCTGGCTTCCATAGGCTGTACAATACAATGCAATACAAATTCTGCACAGAAAGGAACTTCCCAGACCCTGAAGTTCAAGAGAAATAAATCAAGGCCAATTTAAGCTGATAACTGTTACATAAATTAAGTATGGATCTTTATAGCAATTACACAATCATTACTATGATTCCATAGCACAAGAAAGAAGTAATCCTACTCTGAGAATTACTAATCACTAAAATCTACACGAGAAAACTATTAGCTTTTTTACTAGTCAAGCTAAGCAAACTACAGCCAACATAAATCTCTTCATGGGACTCCAAAACAAATTTTACCTCAGCCTCCTCCCTAGCCAATCAGCCAAAGCATCAGTCATGCTCAGACTTGACCTGTTATCCTTTACCACGGACCCATCCGCGCTGACATAACCTGATACCACCTCTCAGCTGGAAGGCCAACTAACAGTTGAAAAATTATAAATAGCAGCTTCTTGAATCACCTCCCAGCACAGATGGACCAGCATTTTCAGGCAGCTTCAGCACATCAAATAACAACCTTTGGTTAAGGTTTGTTTAAATTTACCCTGAAACAGATGAGAAATTTTGCAGTGAGTAACAAATGAGCCTAGAACATTATACTTACATGACGTGGAATGTACTCACGGACATAAGATGGATCATTTACTGCTCAACTCCAGAATAAGCAAGTTTCATAGGACCTCCCGAGAGATGCACAGCAAAATGATGTCCAAGATCTCTGCATGGACATAGCCCAAGTCTGTTCACAACCCTCCTAACATATGCGGCGTTATTTTTCATCTGGATCAGTCTCTTAATTTGGTCACTGCACATGACCACATAAAGATTGATAAACATTGGTGCCAGTTCAGCCGAAGGAGGGTGACAGTGGGAATGTGCAGCAGGGAACAGCAACATCAATCTCCTACTGCCAGAATGTTTTACAACATCAAACCACAGTCTTTTCATTTAATTAATTAACATTCATTCAATTAACATGTGAATTAAATAACTCCTCTTTCAGAGATGGAAACCCATCATGTCAATAAGATACTTGACTCATGACAAGCTCAAACCCTAATTTGCTACATCTGTTCTTGAGTAGTCACTGTAGGCAAATTCTAAAAATATTTAACAAGGTCAGAATATATCAAGTGTCACATGGGCTTGGAAACATTTTACATCTTCACATTAGAAGCCCTCAAAGTCTGAAATGGATAAATAATTCACGTGCTACATCTTCTTGCTGTAACTACACTAGTTTTCAGCTTTGGAGATAAATGGTTACTGCTTTCTCAGCAGAGAGCTGCATCATGTTCCCTTGTGTAGCAAGAACATATACCACTGGGGTCCCAAAGAGCCTTGTCTCCTTTCCATAGTTAGCCAAGAGGTGGAAATAGGTTTTTAAAATTTAAGATAATAATGAACACAATCTTTTCTAACAACACAAACATTGCAATTATTTAATGTTATGTTTATTGGTTTTGACTCAGATGAGAGGAAGTATCTATCAATTTTGAGGATATTCTTTTTTGCTGTAAATTTTACATCTTAGCATTTTTCCACTTGCTTGGGAAACATTATAACACATCAAGTACTATGCAAGTATTCATATCATCACTCTTAACTCTTCATTAATAAAGACTGCCAGCTGTTGTTTTGGAGATTTTTTTTATACTCTAATATAAGATGCATATGTTAACACTATGAGAGTTATGTAACCAAAGCAATCACTTCTCCAGTATTCTGCATCCAACTCTATACAAAAGCAACAGAAGAAATATCTCTAGACAAAAGGATATGATACTGATAGATTATACATTAATTTACATGAATGTCAACATATTGGGAAGCATTATAAACCATTTAATCTACCATCAGAGTGGAGAACATTTAGGAATATAAAAAAGACTAGTAGTACTTCATACACAATTTGGCTTTAGGGACCAGATGTATTACAGCTTCCATATGTCTCAGCCTACTAAATGCATTCTTAATGGCAAGCTCTTGCAGAGAAAAATCTGCGCAGTAGCTTGAGTGTTCTGTCAAAAGGCAAAATCACTTAATTTAGAGTTGCCCTGAATCTTATTTCCATGATGCTTCTGCGTGTTTTGGGAACCTCACAGGAGTCATAGAAGCGAATGAAGTGTCAAAGCGCGGAGAGTGCAAAAGTCTTGCAGACTTTTCTATTGCCTAACACATACCATAATAAGCCTTTTTTTTTTTTTTTTTTTGAGATTCTGCCGATTTTGGAAGCATTAAATATAAGTCACTGATCTTTTGACTCATAATCTCAGCCATACATAGTGAGGTCCCCATATGCTGAGACCTTCCATAGGCCATTAGTACCAAAGCATTCACAGAACAATTAACCATTTCTGTATGGGAACAAAACAGCAATGAAACTGGTGCTGCAGTTCCTATTTTAAATTTAGAATAATATTTCACATTCAGTACTGACTATATAGGCCAAAACAAAACAAAAACTGTCCTAAATTTCATTGTGCAAGCAGAAGCTCATGTTAAATAGTCAGCTTAAAACATATCACACACATGCATTACCATTTCTTCTCTACTACTTCCTCATGTATAGTTTATTCAGACAAGGTAAAAGTAATAAATCCCAAGTTATGTATGCTAAATAGCATTCCTTTAATAAATACTATTAAAACAATGCTAAAGTGATTTAAAAGCCAAACTTTTATTTTAACAAAAATATTTTGGATACCTAGGATCTCAAGTCTAATTGAAATATGGTGGCATTTTAAATTAAGAATCACTGCCAAGGAATACTGAGCCAGCCAGCTGAGCCACTCTCAGTGGCTGAGCTAAGCACTTAGATTAGTTTCTAATGCAAAGGCCGCACGCACATCTAGACAAATTTCTTCAGACATGCTGCAGTATACACAGACTGTCTATTGCAATGACTTAAGCAACAATAACCTGATTGCATACTTCATACCATAAATTAACATGTCTACATATATGAAAACATGAGCTAAAGATATGAGATAAGGCTAAGAATTTTTTTTTTAATTCAGCAACACCATGAAAGTTTATTAAGATATATTTTCTACCCAAAAAAGGGGAAAATTAAAATAGATATATTAATTCATTATGGTATGGTATGTCAGACCTGTGTTCTTTTTCCGTAATGGTTAATTGTAAGAAATAGTTCTGTAACTTCCAAGGCAAGTTTGAGTTTCCTAACATGAAAGTCTGTAAAGGTAGTTTCAGGGAGGAAACAGATTTTCGCCTTTCAGTGTAATGGTTTATCAAATAGATCAAATTCCTCTGCAAGCTAATGCTTTCTTCTTGTGGATTGCCACAGATGTTTTCTCCTGTCTACTACCAGCAATAAAACTCCATATGAAGTATTATGACAAACATACAGCCTCTAATGACTTTTCTGCCCTTAAAATCCTGTATAAAATAATCATTGCATTACCATCAACCACAATTATCAAAGCAACATCCTATTAAAAAAAAAAGTTAAACCATTTCTATTCATTCCAAAAGAATTATTTCAAAATATATTCACTTTTATAAAAATTCAATATATATGTATTTTATACTCATGATAAACAAGCTTCTTTAAACATTGTCATTCCAGATACAATGTTTAAATAAACTGCTAGTTTTACTACCCATCAGACACTTTACACAAACTTAAAGAATCACCTATAGTACTTATTGAATATGATTTATTGTTCCTAAAATGTCTCTTCATTCTGTAATTTGCTGTGTGGAAGGCAAACTTCACCAGCTCGAATATTGTGCTCATGTGAGGATGTGCTTGCACAGATCAGACTGAGTAATGAAGATGTTGGTTTGCCACCCGTAATAGTATTACCTTGAAGTCAAAATTTGACATTCGCTTAATTTGAATAGGGTAAGGAATAAAGAAAGAGAAATGCAAATTTTTATTTTATTCCTTTGCTGAAACTTAAGACACGCTCTTTTTTACTATATTAAAGTAAGACATATTTATTAATTATATTTCACATCAAAAGAAAAGAACAGGGAAAATAGCAGCAGTAAACACAACAAAAACAACCTGTTTCAGAGCAGGGCATAGGTGATTATAAAATAAATATTATAATCTCAAAGTTTCATGTTTAAATCTCATTACTCTTAAATTCTACTCACAATAACCCTGAATTTGTGCTTTTTTCTGATGAACATATTTACTGGAAATTAGAAAGAATAAAATTTTGAAGACAGACTTTGCATCTTTATGTCCTTAATATTGATGTAAGAGATTATTTTCACCTACGTACAACAGCCACAGCACCTTAGTCTATAAAAGCTACAGTCATATGCCAATATATGTCTCTGAAACCAAGCATAAGGGTCACACGAAATTCAATATCGCATATTTAAAATTATTTCAAATCACTCCAAGTCACCTTAGCAATAATAACACAGAAACCAAAAAAAAAAAAGTGAAAGATGAAGACAACTGGAAGTTCCTTATCCTTACATGGGTTTATATAACATCCTCTGCATTCAGGGATCCACAACGCAAAACCAATACTCCCTGACCATACCAACACAAGTGACTACAGAGACACTAAGCTTAAAAGTCTATAGGAGTTTAGGTTTTGAAGAGACTTAGACCTTTGAGTTCCTTCTTCTGCAATTCATCCCAAAGAAAAGCTTTCTTTGTTCCTTTTATTCCTTTTACCAAGGCAGTGAAGGTGCAGACAGAACTGGATAAATCATAAGCCAACTAGATTGACACAGCAATCCTGGTATTTTGTACTTAAAGTTATGCTGTATTGTGATAACATTCCTGCAATCTTCCTGAAAGATTTGTTACTTCTTTAGACATTGAGAGATCTAAGGTATAATATCTCCTTTCTATATTTTTCTAAAGTTAAAAAATCCTTATTCAGTTCTTTTTTGTATACCAACAACAGCAAACAGTGCTTAAAACTGCAAAAAAAGTATTTCAACTACATTTACTACTACATTTATTTCAGCTGCTATATTCTCATCTTAGAAAAACACAATCAAATATCTTATATCAATCCTCACTACACTGTTTGGTCATATTTGGAAAAGGTCGCTTTTTCTTCAATAAGGTTTTTGCTAATTAATCGTTTTTGTCATACTAGAATATAAAAGAAAGAAAATTAACTTTTACCTCAGATAGGAAGGTTTGAAATGACTTAGGCTCAGTTTGTGATCAACAGCAGATGATGTCATAAGATCATGGTAGGGCTCCCGCATGTCATTTAGTGGCCATTTGATGAAGTAGAAATAATGTTCATATTTTACCAGTGAACATTACGTACTAGGAAAACATAACTTGCAGGACACTTATTCTGTTAAGACTGCCAACAGTTAAATGGTAGAAGTCAGCAACTTATTGACTTGAAAGAAACTTTGATACCTTTGGAAAATATTACCCAAGATACTTAAATGACCAAGTTACATCTCCTTCATGCTAAATGAAATGTTTTTTAACATAATCAATACCTCCTAAGGATCTGTATTAGATATCAACGTCCGTATCTCCATACCCACCAACCTACAGATAAATAACTTCCACTTGCAGAAGTGCATTTTCCCTTTTTGATCGTTTGTCTTTTCTGTCTAAATGTAGAAGAGCAAAAAGCATCTCAAGAAGTTCCTCTATAGGTCACCCGTAAATAACGAATTTTAATGCTCAACTGATCATCTGACATTACAGTGAAAAAGTAATTATTTTTCTGTATTCAGAATGAAACTATTTATTTCTATACACATTAAGTAATTCAAACAAATTCACATATTAAATGAGGTGTTATAACTAATGGGATCTGTTTCCTATTTCTTCCTAAAACAATAAAAGAGCATTTGAGAGATATACCAGCTATTTACAATATATTAAATTATTGTATATAAGTATATTCACATATATTAAATATATCAAGTACATTTGTTTGGAGATTTCTAAAATATATGCACAGGAAGCAATGCAGAATACTTGAAATATTGTGTCATTTTTATTCTTTATAGTTCCTGAAAATTCATCAAAGGAAAGTATAATGATACTAATTTGTATTTCCAAACATCCTCTAACAAAGTTCCTTACAGAACACTTAAGAAAATTAAATCATCGCTATCTGTAAAAAATAAAATCACATTCTGTCACAGAACAGAAACTATGCCAAGCAACTGAAATCCAAAAGCTATTAACTCCTTTTATCATTCTTTTTTTTCTTATTTTTAAAACTATCATCTAAATCTATCACCTGAAATGAAAGTTACAAAACAAAAATGCTGACTATGACATACACGAGAAAATTGCTTTAAAGCATTTTACTTAAAGAGCTTTAAAGAAATAAAGACTTCAAGACAATTTGATGTTTAAAACTGACAGTGTTGTACTGTCAGTACTTTTAGTCATAAAAGAGAATATTTTTTGGCACGAATAGGCAGTCATAGACGCAGCAAGCATATACTAGAAAACACAAACAGCAAAGAAAACTGATGTGGTCCTGACCTGCAAAGATATTCACTACCAAGTGGCTAACTTTTCATGTCTGCTCAGCTCAGGATAACAGCTATATCAGCCATTCATTAATTTTTCAGGCAGACAACTTCATTCTCTTGCTTGTGCTGCCTCAGGGGTCCCAGGGCCTTCCCATAAATATTTTTTGAGACAGGTGCCTGGTGACTGCCATCTCTTAAGATCCTTAAAATTCATCTATATCTCGTCCCTGCCTAGCAGAACCTTTCAGTTGTCCAAAAGGAGCTAAGCTGTGTGCCAAAACCATGAACCTCTTCCCATGGGATCAGCCAACAACATAAATTTGATCCTAATTAAATATCAGCACATGGTCTCATTTTTGCCACATTAATCAAATCACACCATATCAAGTTGCTGCTGGATTTATACTTGTTCTAGTAGGAGAAATGAGAACTGGTCTGGTACAAGACTCAACAATGTGAAGTTGTTAGGATTTTTTTTTAGACATATTTAAACGTATCTAAAACACTTTGTTTCCATCATCACTGCCTACGATCTTCATCAGTACAACCTCATCGCTTCCTTACTTTTCCCTTCTTTTTAGGGAGAGTATTGCATCGGACAAATATTTAGTTCACCATAGAATAATGCTAGTTAATGTTTTAAATAGTGCAATCACATCAAGCATCTTTGTACCGTAAGTCAGGAAAATGAAAATTAATCACCAAAAGGAAACAGGAAATTATGCCTTGGGCATAATACACAGTCACCAGGAAAAAAATCTTGTTGACTTCCACTTCTTGTACAAAAGTCATGGTTAAAGGACAAGAAGCTTTGTTTTGCTTAAATTCCATGGCTATATAAGCTTTACAATACAATGTAATAAGCTTTAACTGAAATAAATCCATTTCTGATAATCAGGGAAGTGCCATTTTCCCTCTCTACCATTAAAGTTTTATTCATGGGAAGAGAAAAACTTTCCTGCTGATTTTAAAGTATTTAAATATTTCAAAAATTATTTTAAAAGTCCAGTATATATGCTTTGGACTTTAAAAAAATATTTGTTGATTTTTACTCATATCTACATTAAGAAATAAATTTTCAAAACCACAAGGTGTAATATAATAGGGTATACTGGAAGTAGTAATGGCAAAATTTGTTGATAGTTATATAGGTTAGTGGCGAAGTAGAAAATGCACTGAAAATTTCTTGCAGATGTTTAAGAAAACAATTAGTTGACTTGAAAACATAATGTCTAAAGGGCTACAGAAAGGAGTATTTAAACCATTGCTACAAGTTGATAGCTTCTTAAATTAACTGCAAGAATATAAAAGGAAAAAAAGATGTAGGCATTAATGAAACATGGGTTTCACCACAATATTCAGTAAAAATACTGCCCAGTTTCATTATGATAAAGAATCAAAGTTCACTGTTACGATTATTTTCTCACAATACATATTCCCTATAGGATTTTTTCAACTGACTCTTCTAAGTAAAGCATAAGATGTAGGAAATACAAGAAGTCCAAAGAAAAGAAAATATCAATTAAGCTGGCATTTGAAGACAGTTCTAAAAAAAAAAAAAAAAGAAAAAAAAGAAAATCCAGAGTGGAATGGAAAAGCAGTGTAAAATGAAGCAGCCCAAGAATGAGAAATACCTGCAATGTCATTAAGCTGCACAAGCCTTCACAAGGCACACAGACTCCCAGCGCATTGCAGCTTAGATACTTTTCTACAAAATTACCATTGACTGCTTTTCCATTATGGAAGTTTTATGCTCTTTAACACAGACCATGGGGACTACTGGTTTAATCCATTAAAGCAATTCTTCTTTTCAGTTCATTTTTTCACCAAACTTTCACACTTTAAGACACTATCATATAATACACTTCACTATGTCACAAGGACAACATGGCAAGGTCAGTCTGCTAAAGAAAGGATGAGTGAAATAAAACTGACCTGTCTACAAGGAACAATTTGGTAGCAAATGAAATGGAGTATTATTTTCTTAAGTAAAAAGAAAAGATACAGATGTATACTTGCCTTATATTACTTTAGGAATTTTTTTTCCTAATAATGCAATATTTCCCTTATATCAAACAAAAAGTGAAGAATTGTAATTCATAAAAGCTGACATAAACACCAGTAAATTGTGAACAAAAACAAATTAAAACAAGTGCTCAGTAAATAGGTCATATTTCT
This sequence comes from Crypturellus undulatus, assembly GCA_013389825.1. Classification (NCBI taxonomy): domain Eukaryota; kingdom Metazoa; phylum Chordata; class Aves; order Tinamiformes; family Tinamidae; genus Crypturellus; species Crypturellus undulatus. The sequence continues at coordinate 1,199,114 of VWPW01029434.1, forward strand.
GCTGATGCACATCATAGAAAACAAACAAAAAAATGACAATTCCTTTTTTCTGGAGCGGATACTTTTATCAAAGAAGGTGCAAACAGTCCCATTTAGAATAATGATCCATATGAGTCAGAGTTAATTCAAATGTCCTATTATTTAAGAGATTGAAAATGTTGCTTTCATGTGAATTTAAGGGACCTGCAGTAACTGATTAGAAGATTTTGAAAGCCTTCTAACTCCACCCATTTCAATAGGGATACTAAACACGAGACTTTGTGACATCGGTGTGTCATACCCTTCTCCTGTATAAGATGCATATGGTTTGTTATTTTTAGAATTTCAGAATCCTACACACTTAATATGTTTTTTTTTTTAATTGAAATGATAAGATTTGCTTGTTTATTAAGAGAGTAGACTCCCTACGGACAAATGCAGAAAAAAATGCTTTTCTGTTTGCTTTTATAGGAAAGTCTTCCAAACAGTGTTCAATATATAACTTTATTTACTAGAATAAATGACTTTACTATATTTTATACAAAGAAACTATGCAAACTAGTCTATATAACTGTTCTTGCTGACAATACTTACCTTGAAACTGCTCCAACCAACTCCAAAAAGAAACCTCAGGCAGAGAACAGAAATGGTGCAGAAGAGCGGATTCCATGCCAGAAAATCCTGCTTTCCTCTTACACTTAATAATGTCTCTAAAGATAAGAAGTTCTTCAAAGCATGCACACAAAATAGGGACACTTAACAGAACTTTCCCAATAAACTGGTAAGTCTGTTGTTAAAGTACCCAAATTGATTTATGGAGTTTGTGAAAACGCTTAAGCAAAAAGGATTAATTACTACTAAAGTGACTCCCAAGCCATTAAATTTTATCAAATTCAATTTCTTAGGCCAGATCATTCTTGACAGCTGACAAAAAAGTAAGCCTTAAAAATATTATCAAGCCTAAACTACCTTCAGAGAATGTTGGTCTTCTTTCTAGCAACCCTGTAAAAAGCCTCTCCATACTGATCATTTTTGCATTTTCAAAAAAATAGTATGGAATAAAGGCACTAGGAACAATGCCATAATAAAAATAATAAACATAATAAAAAGTTGAATAAGAGGTTCAGAGTTAACAAAATGATTGGGCAAACATGAACACGCAACTTATCAGATTAATACAACTCCCACACAGCGCCCATGGTTTGTTCCCGCTGAGTAATGACGACTGTCTGAAAGGCAGCACAGGTACAACAGCTTGATAATATTTCAGAATGATTCCTGTGACAATGACTCCTACCACTGCACTTTGCTTAGCTATTCAGGCACTCAGGTAGGGTGCTTAAGTAGACTTTTGACATGTAAAAACACTGCTTATTTGAACATTTTAGGTGAAGCATTCATCCTGAATATGTCATTTTCATTTTGATCACAGTGTTCATAAAATAGTGAAGGGCTGATGGAAGCTCCAAGTGAACACTGTGCAACCTAAAACAAACAAAAATAAAGCTACTGAAAGATTGACCTCTCCCGCATTATATGACACGAAGTACAGCACAATATTCTCTGCCTTAGCTCAAACATCATTTTATTGAACGGATACTCCTGCTAAAATAACAAATTAGTCTGACTTGCCTTCAGTTTTACTTAGTACCCAATATGTTTCCTTTAAAATACAGAACACAACCTTCTCTAAGAATTTATTAGCAAGAGTCTGTCTCTATTCAAAGGAAAAATCACTTTTAAAGCACATTCATCAAGGGACAAGTTTTAGGTGGAAAATTTTCCAGGGAAAGTGTTAAACAGTGTTACAATCTAAACTTTTAGAGATTTATTCTGTATAATAGTATTTTTCATTGATGCACATATACACCGGTAAATCACAACAATCTAAACTTGTCCTGATGGTTTATCTTTAACGGCCTTATCCATAACCTTGTCTTTTACTTCATTTTTTGATGGCTTACAGGGAAGTTTCTCCAAGCCTAAATCCTGCCAAAGAAAGATTTGTATTCCCTCACCTTTACAAATTCACTTTGGTTAGAGAGGCAGGACAAGTAGTAGCCAGATTTAACATACCACATCCTCACGACAATAGAAACAGATGCTACATACCATAGGAGAGACAAATATTTTTGTCACTTAGAAGGTAGGAATTAAGGTCCAGTGCTGCACGTATTGACAGTAGCATAGAGAATATTCAAAAAAATATGTTTTGTTTTCTTTCTTTGAAGGTTATCTGATTTTTTATTTCTTTTTTTATAATAGGAGCTATGAATACCTGTTAGTAAAACCAGCTGGAAAAAGTGGTAATTTTTAGAAAGTCATTCTTACTATTGGATAAATTTCAAAATAGTATAGCTAAAAGCTAAAATACTGCCACAGTATTAGCAATACTGTAAGCTGTAAGAGCTTGCAACCTAGGATTGCTCTAGGATCGTATCCTGGTATGACAGAATCACAGAATCACAGATTGGTTGAGGTTGGAAGGGGCCCCTAGAGATCATGCAGTCCAACCCCCTGCTCCAGCAGGGAGACCCAGAGCCCGGGCACGGGGTGGCATCCAAGCAATCCATTCAGTGATTCTCATCCAGATTGAGTAGCCAGGGATCCACTCCCATAACTCACCCTCGCACAGAGATACCAGTCACCATCAAATTGGCCCTCAGGTAGTACCACCCTTGGCCAATCAGTCTGGACCCAGTATCCCAGCCCAAAAGAGAAGTGGGAAGCAGTGCCAGCACAGGTGCCCACCAGGAGTCCACTTCATTCAATAGCTCAGCTTTCATTTTACATGTTTGGAAACAATAAAATCACCCACGGGAAGTGTGAAAGCAACTAATCACCTACCAGAAGTATCACTCTTAAGCCAGTATCAGTCAGCCATTGAGATTTAGCTGATGGCTGACTACCAATTAAAAGAAAACATTACGACTTTAATTTGATGAGGAAGCCAAAATGAATTTGTAGATTATCTACTCGTGGTATAATGAATCAAGCAACTTTAAAAAATAATAGAATTAAAAAAAAAAAAAAAACTAACACTACTGCTATCACTACAACTAACACTATCATCCTTCACAAGTATATGTCTCTCATACAGCTAACTCAATCAGACAGTGATGCTCATATAGAGCATGTGACTGGACAACAGGATCAAAAACAGGACTACCTCCCTGTGGCAAGTAGCCGTTAGACTGGAAGTACATTCGAAAAGTCTGCACATTTTTCTTGTCAGCTGTAGATGTGTCAGTGGAATAGCCATAACTAGTAAGACCATTAAAAGCAGAACATCTTCCTTATTGATGTGAACAAGATATTTGATGCTAGAAGTTGAGTAGGTCTCTGTAAGGTCTTTGTTCAAATGCGCTCTCCCGGCAGACTAGAACATTATCTTTTCATTTATAATAACATAAAACTCATTGTACTAAGCACTGATGAGTTTGTCACAAATGAACCGGGCTGTATATTTCTCATCTCTGGCCTCATTTTCATCACAACCAGCCTTCCTGCACTAAAACTGACCATCATCTGATACACCGTGGCATCCTGGACTCCACTGGACCTCTCAGCAGCTGGCAGCTTTGGAAACATTGGACCTTCAAAGGTTTCTCTGTTTTTTAACAGTCATCTTAATACCAGTATGCAGTAGGTCACACTTCAACCCAGCAAGCCTTGCAGTTTCCACAAGAGGAAAATGAAAGCATTATCGTCAAAATAGACAAAACTTTTCCCCATCTTGGTTGCATCCTTCTCTAGTTAGGAGCAGCTCACAACAAAATCTCTTCTCAGGTTTCAATGCAAGTTTATCCTGAAGCTTCTGTTACATTATCATGTACGGAGTCATTGAGGGATGTGGCATGAGACAGACTGCTGTAACAAACAATCTTCATTTCCCTCCTTTTTATTTCTAGGTTTCAAATATTCACTAAGAATTCAATAAGACTAAGTATTGACTGCAGCGGGTGATGGGTATCTACCAGGATGATAAACATGCACCAGAATATGACAAATTCTCTCGCTCATCCAATGCTAAGACCCTACACACCCTCATATATCTGCTCTGGGCTGGGCAGAGAGAGAAGATGGAACCTTTGACCTTTTCCCTAAAGGGGCTTTTGATAGCGTCTTTCTGGGAAAGAAACTTGAAGGTCAATAGAAACATTTTGGTGCAACCCTGGAATTGCTCAAGGTCTGTCTCTGGAAGTATCAGTAACAGAAAAACTGTTCCGGGTCCAAAAAGCTCCTGACAAAATAGTCCAGGCTGACACAGCATTTCATAAGAAATGCAAAGCCAACCTGCAGTTTAGGGAAAGAAAAAAGAAACCCAACTCCCATTTTTAAACCATTTGGAGTTCACCCACTTGTAACCAAACCTATTTGGCCTCTTCCACGCACTTGCACAGACAACGAAAACTAGCAGATGTATTACNCTGTCTCTGGAAGTATCAATAACTGAGAGAAAAACTACCCCGGGTCCAAAAGCCTTCTGACAAAACTGCCCAGGCTGACGCAGCGTTTGATAAGAAATGCAAAGCCAACCTGCAGCTTAGGGAAAGAAAAAAGAAACCCAACTCCCATTTTTAAACCATTTGGAGTTCACCCACTTGTAACCAAACCTATTTGGCCTCTTCCACGCACTTGCACAGACAACGAAAACTAGCAGATGTATTACACAGATAAATCATAATTGCTATACTTGAATATAAAAACTTTATAAAAGATTCAGCATCTCTTTTATCCTAACATTAATAGATGAGAAAACAAAAGCTTAGTAGTCTAGTCTCCTTTAAAGTCAAAGCACCTTTTCTTTCCAATTTGAGACTAAAAGATATGCATTGGGGAATACTATTGCAGAAGTAGCATATTTTGAAAACAATTTCTGGTATGAAAATACATTCATTTTAGAAGCATTATAGAAAAGTTAATTTCATCATTCTGTTCAATGGGAAGACTAACCAAAATATTATTTTGTGTTACAGCTAAAATGCTAAGTATATATATACATATACATTTCAAAATATTAATAATGAAAGTGGTAAAGAGGCCAATTTTTTTAAGGTCTTTTTTTACTTTTCCTTTTTTATTGGAAAACTGGACAGAAATTGGAGTTGGAATCAATGGAAAACAACAGCGAAGCAGTATTGTTTAGTTATTATCATAAAATAGTACAAAACCATTTAAAGCAAATCCTCTTTATAAAAGACCACTAGGAAATGAAAGATTGCAACCAATTACATAATAGTATCAACGAATCTCTTAAGATTCATAAATGAATTCAAAGCATTCATCTTCTCAGTATGAATGTTTCCTGCAACTGCTTCTTAATAACTACTATAATAACTATAATAAATTTAAGTAAGTTTCAGCTACAAAGCACACACTCCGGTATTCTCGTTTCTAAATTTTCTGGTTTCTGTAAATTCCTAGTATTTCTATAAGACATTTATTTATTTATGAAGTTAGATTTTGAGTTTGGTTTCTCATTAAAATGAAGCACAGACCTTTTTTTTCTATGGTCCAATAACATACAGTTGAGTTACATAATGAGGCTCTGTTAATGTAATAGATTTATTGCACAGAAGAGATTGAGGAACCAAACATGAGTTTGTTTCAGTGGAGAAGATGAAAAAGGTTACTTTTGCTTGCTATCACTGCTGTGAAAAACCTAAATCTCAGATAATTTCTGTTCTGTATTTGCATTCATTATAAATGTGAAATATATTGTTTACAGTGTTTATTGTTATTATCATTCTAAAAGACCTTCTAAAGTAGCTGTTTCTAAATAGGAAGCTTTTCTAAAAATAAAACCTTTAATTTATCAAAGTTCGGCAATGCTTCAGCACAGACACAGAGCTGCAAGGACAAGCAACGAAGAAAACAGCACATGAAAAGCTTTTCACAAACATTGGAAGGTACATGGTATCTCAAATGTACAGAAAATAAGGTTATACATGTCTGTTATAGTCAGACAGGGATACATACCTACAGAGAATAAACCATAAGAACTAACACGCTCACCTATGACCAGATGTGTGCAGGGCGGTGTTCAGTCCACACCTGTGTCACTGCAACAAACTCGTGTCTCAGATGACTGGGTTGTTTCTAGGAGTCCTGGGATCCTTTCTCTGAATTAGCTCCTCAGTAATTCAAAACAGTGAGGCGGCTTGCGATGCTTTTGGAGAGAAGTTGTTTGCCCTGCCTGTGGAGAAGTGGTTTTAGTTCACAATGATATCTAAACTAGGCACAATGATATTTAAAGTATATATTTCTACCTCCATATATTTCTTATTTCTGTCTGTTTGCACTGGAACCGTCTTATGACTCTGGTAGATAAATGCTTTATTGCAGATGATGATGGAAGGTAGTAGAGGTGTTGGTTTACAACATCTAAACCAGGCGGATTATAATTCTTTGACACTGGCAACAGTGACATTACAAATGCTGACAAGGCAGAGTAAAACACTTACTGCATGATTCAGCCATGAAAAGTGCTGTCTTAGGGACAATTTTCTTACTACATTAGTAATATCCAGAGACCCTTTAGATGCCTTGTTAACAATAAATTCCTCCCCTTTCTAGCAGTATATTTAACTATTATTTGTCAGAAATACAAATACTCAGAAAAGTTCTACATGGAACACAAATGCATCTGCAGGTACAAAGCATTTGAAAGTAGTGACACTCCAATTTATTATTACTCTATTTCAGATAAGCCTGCACCTTTAGATGATAATTACAGATTATATGGGGAAAAAAGGAAAGAAAGCAAATTTATTTTATTTATTATATTTATTTTTATTTATTTATTTTATTTAGTCACAGTGTCCTCCATTGCCCTGGATTGATAAGTGACTTCTCTTTCTAGAAACCTCTATCTTTCTTCCTTTTCTTCCATCCTTTCCTTTCTGTTCTACATCACCTTTCCTTCTTTTACGCGCTTCATTTTTAGTAACTTTATATTTTAATCTGTTTTCTATTTCTTAGTAAATAACATGCCACCATTTCTGATTATGACTTTTTTCTCCTCTAATTTCTTTGATTCCCTGGACAGCAAAGCTAATGAAAGTATTTTACAATTTTGTTATTAATCTCCCATTGCATATGAATGGTGCAAATATGTACAAATTATGACATCAATTTAAAGACCAAGCTGGAACTTGAAAAGATCACAAATATTATATAAGTCTGTTTACAGCTTGACTTACTTAATTAATATTAGTAATTCAGCTAGGTATCACTATGTAGTAAAGAGGCAGTAAAGACAATATATAGTAATAGAACTTTTTCCCCTTGATGAAGGAGAAAATATTCTTCTGTCACCTGGAAACTAATTAACACAACATAATCACATATTTCCTGCCTAGTAAACATAAGTCTCATAGGAGGAAATGATCGTATCACAAATCACTAGCTATTGCTTATTTGTAGTTATTATATAAATTAGGTGACTTAGATTAATCTCTGATTCCCCAGCCTTTGCTCGAGGCAGTAAAATCACACAAGTTATGTAAAACTTGGGGCACTCATCTAATTCCCTGGATGTTTTTGTTTTATTCCACAGACACTTTCAAGGATAACATTGGTAAATGCTCATTTCAAAGAACTTTTTCTCAGTATGACATGGAAGAGGATAAATGCAGTTTTAATAATAAATTCAAGAGTATTGACTAGTTACTACTTTAAATAATAATTTAATGCATAACATCAACTCAGGACTTGAGCAAAATCTGCTGTACTTCAGGCAAGTAAACACATCTGGTTTTTTGTGCAGCTATTTCACATATATTTTAGTAAAAACAATACATTTACAAGCAAGGTTAATTCAGATAGACTTTGAAATATGGTATCCCGGCTCCAACACTAGTTCCTAACAGAGTTAATTAATTGCCTATCACTAAATGTAAAGATTCTAAGCCAAAAAGCCTTGCAAAAGTTGTCAGCATATCTTGTAGCAAAGCAGCATTGAAATAAAAACAAGACATTCCTCTTCATAGTTCCTTGCTAATAAAAGCATTAACTTTAGAGCACATACAAAATGAAGTGAGGACCTCCTGCTGCCTTTCTGATCTACAATTGGTGGCAAATGGGCAATTTCCATATGGGACAATTTACTAGTGTTACAACCTATACCCGGGGGCTTAAGGCACTGAAATGCCAGCCGGAAGAGTAAGATCAGTATTAACATATCATTATGAAGAAACAGTAAAAGAGGAGAAAGAAAAAGACAAAAAGAAAGCTTCAGTGAAAGATTCTTTGTAGAAATACTTTGAGGAAAGATCTGAAAATTCGCATTCAGAGAGGCATACTGCAACTCACTCTTTGGTGAAATATTAAACCAAGTCAGTGACTCCTCAGTCGTTATGATCATTCCTGTGAATTAGCAAATAAATGGTTCCATCCAGTATTAAGCAAGCTGCAGCCAAACTAGATAATCTTTTGATGAAAGGAGATTCTAACAGAAACCAAAAGTTTGCAAGACAGAGCTGGTCTTAGTCTCTGTCATGTCAGAGTTCATGCATCATTCAAAATAAGTTGTGTTTACCTCACTCAGGGAAATACCACAGGAGAGAGATCAGTTGTCCTCTCTGTTCATTATTTATCATGCTCTCATGCCTGGAAACTGTTTACCTTTCGCTTTAAATGAGCCACTCCAAATGATATATAATAAGAACCAAGTGGTATATTCTAGTTAAATATACTCTACAGAATTAAAAAAAATAGTCAGATAGATTCAAAATCACTTTGTCTAGAAGGCTGGTTTTTTTGCATTGCTATCTAGTTCTGTCAAAAGTAGCACATAATATTAGTGTATGTAAGAGGATGAACAATTAAGACTTTTCAGAAGATTTTCTAGACTTTTCACTTTGTTCACATCATACATTTAGTCCCATGGCTATAACTAAGTTGATTTCCTCATGAAAAACACCTAATCAGTTTTCAAAGTTGTTCCCCAACTCAGAAAAGATTTGAAAAATTACCACAGAAAAATGCAATAAACAAAAAAAGGAACAAAGGAAGTAAAGAATAGATGCAGCAATAACTACTGTTTTTTTATTGTTTTCCCTCAAGTTTATAGATTTGAAGTTCACGAAGCATTTCATCTATTTTGGAGCCAAGCAAAGTATAAGGTGATGATGCATTACTTGAAGAAATGCTTTCTTTTGCCTTAAATTACATATATGGATTTTACTCTGTGGCAAAAAAAAAAAAAAAAAGAAAGAAAGAAAAAAACGAAATTGCTGTGGAAATCTTTGCATTTAAAGGCATGCTTAATTCAGTCGCTAACTAGTGGACAGAAGCATCTCTAGCACTACTTTTGCAATCTTATTTAACTAGAAATCTTGAGACCTTAAAGCCTTTATGCCACTAGGCAAGATTTTGCAAATATATAAGCAAACAGAACTCAGATGACTCATCTAGCAAAATTTACGTAGATTTAAAAGAATATGTGCCAGAGCGGCACTGTATTTGTCCCACTTACAGAAGGATGGTCAGGAGAACTTCAAGCCAAAGCAAACTAACAAAAGAAGTAGTGTTTGATGCAGGAATCAGTGTGATGGCTTTTCACTTCTGGATAACAGTAATTGAACAGCTGGAGTTGTCAGCACTGTTTTCTCACTGGAGCAGTGATGTAAAAGGATACGTTGACCAGTTTTATGGTTTACCAATCTTTAATGATCGTAACACTCTCTTCTAAATTTGTTCACTTCAGGTCACATACCCCTCATCACTTTTTCTTCATGGCACATGCGTATCTGTAGTTCTGCTGAACAACAGCTCAAAACTCTACCAGCTAATAACGTCCTGTCACTTTTCACTAGAACAGATATATCCACACACCCAACACCTGATGTATGATTAAAAAAGTAAATGACTCCCTTACACATTCTAAAGCAAATGTCAGGGGGCTTCCACTGTGGTATAAACCCTGCCACTTCAATACAGAAATCCAACTTCCTTAGCTCTTCTAATATTGCTATTCATTCTTAGATACTAAGACTCTTAGATGAACTTGGTTTATACAGAACTATAACAAACATGGGCATATGAATACTCAGTTAGAACATTAATAATAGCTGATAACTCAGACATTTGTGAATTGTAAGAAAACATGTTTTGTAATCAACATACGTATCGTCCAGTTCTTCAATGTTCACAGTAATTCAGCATACATTTTCTTTGTATGGTTAATGTATTTTTTCTTCTCTTTTTCACTTTCTAAAGTGCAGTTTTTGGAGAACCAATTCTTTTCCATTATGAGGACCCATAGAAAGAAATTTGTGCTCCAATGAATTTGCAAATGAGCAGCAAATATTTACCAGCTGCTAAGATCATCTGGTTGTTTTGAATTTAATCTAAATATAATTAAACAAACAAGATATCAGAATTCTATTTAACAGTTTGGAGTAAGACCAGTCAAAGTTTGCTTTATCCTAAAGTTATGCTAGCATTAATGACAGTCAATGCATTTTCCTTTTTTACAGCTGTACAAGTATTAGCTTTTGGTTAACTAACAAATGACATCACAATAGATCCATAATTTTTGCCAAATATTTATAAGAAGGGCATTTGAGATGCATTTCCTTTTTACGAAATTCACTGTCATCACATAAAACATGTCTGGCAAAGCAAACTTGCTTCCAAAGGAATTATGGATTTGTTTAAATGAATGTTTATTATCTGCTAGCAAACATTTCAGATTCAAATTGCAGCTTTTTGGCTTTTTTTTTTTAAATTGAACTTTTTCCAATGCTGTTTCTTTAGGAAAGAAACCATGAAGGTTTTTATTCCCACCCTTCTTTTTATCATTTAAAAATATCACATACGTCACATATGTTAAATCTCAAATTTTAGGTTTTCAGAGAAGCACACAGACTCCAAGTCACACACATTAATGGAAAGAGCAGGGTGTAAGATGCAGGACCGAGTTTTTACCACATCACAATATTCTTCAAATTCATTCAAGTACTAGAGTTAAATGGATGCTAGTAAAAGCAAAGCCACATCATATTGTGAACAAATCTTTCTTCCTCTCAACTATGAAGCTTTTGGTTGCTTGTCATGACACTATCTGCTGTCTGGATTCAAGAAAAAGCCATAATATATCAGTCTTCCTCCAGATATGAACAGTTGGTAAAACAAAACAAAGAATTCTCTCCCATCTTCAATTAGCTTTATATAAAGATACAACAGATAGATATTTTTACCAAAATCTCATTCTGCTGGAACAATGAAGACTGAAATACCTTTTCATGGGCTGATCTATAATGTTTGTTAAGTGTGACTGGTACACACTCATGTCTAAAGTACAAGTGTGACACGTTTTAGTACAGGAATAGAAAAGGCAGGTAAATTCCAAGATACCCAAATTCCCTGCTCAATACCACCCCCCACCATGTCTTCTACACTCTCACAGCATGAAACTATCTTCCATAAAATTTAGTAAAAAAAACCCCTTACATTCTGACACAAGAAATTCTGAACCAGTATGATTTTCTAGACTCCTGAATGTACTTTGTTTCTAGTTTCTCTGCTCAAGACTTTCTTGGATAACTAATTACTTCCATTCATTTGCATATTTACTGAATAAAAATTAACAATATAAAAGAAAAAAAGTAAGTACATTTAAAATCTTCTGCCCCTCGAAGTATGAACATTCACTTTCTCCACTTTTGGTGATTAAGTCAACAAATTCCATAAATAACAAGGGATGAAGACTATAAAAGAAGTGAATGAATAAATTCACTCGTGTTGGTGCCAGAAACACATTCTGTAGTTCTATTTTGGCCTTTAAATTAATCATTTGTTCAAAAGAAAATGAGGAAAATATAGTGGTACATTGCTACTAAACATCAAGAGACCAGGAATTGAGGATGAAAATGTCAATATTTCTACTATCTATACTAAAAAACTTGGAGATACAAGATAACAACAACAACAGAAATAGTATGCGGTTATATGTAATAAGAATAATACAATTTTAATTTACAATACAATAAGTTCTAAATAATGCATAAAGGACAAAAGTATACCAGATTCATCTGGTAAACAACAATGCAGTAAATGCTACAGGGAATGCAAAATAATAATAGATATTATTTAAGTAATGCTCTTATATTCTGAAGGATTCTAAAATATTCCAAAGACTCTGAAAATGTTACAGCAAAAGTACAGAGTGCATATTTCTTAGCTGGAGATATAGGTGGGGAGCAGCCAACCAGCAAATAACATATTAAGTAGCAAGAGAAGTGAAAAAAATTGTAAAAAACCTCACCACAGCCTCTCATTTTACCAAAAAGATCCCTTTGATCCTTAGTGCATGTGAACAAAAGGATGCAAATATCATTTCATTAAAGAATGAAAAAGTGGAAAACATATTCTGAAATTCTTCAAGAATAAAATACACTGTTTCAGGCAAATTATTTCCTCAAGAAAATTTATCAAAGGTTATTATGAGACAACTAGCAGAGAGGAAAGGAAAAGGAGATAGTCCAAAAAGCTTCATAAAGAAAGACCTGAGGTATGCTGCAAACCAAGCAACTCTAAGGCAAATGAAGGTACTATTGAAGTTCAGAATGGCATTTTTTTCTGTACTGTAAATTAAAGAGAAAAGCCAGTTAAGAAGAATGATAGGTTCTTGATTTGATTAGAAATAGATTTTGTTCTATTTTTGAAGTGTCCAGAAAATGGGGAAAATGAAAAAATATCTAAGGTATAGTATATCTTGCAATATCCTGTGCAGGTTTTCTGCCCTCATATAAGCTACAAACAGGCACACTTTATGCCTTTTGTAATTAACACCTATGAAAGGATTATTGAGGTCCTACCCAGACAACTCCCATGGCATTCCTAAGAGTTCTGTTATTTGAAATGTTTAAGATCATATACATATACACAGTCAAGCATATAAGCAACAGAGAAACAGTTTGCAGAGCTGCTAATCAATCCCATGGCCATTAGGAGTCACATCACTGGGAGGGCTGGCTCTGCTAAGGACATTCTAATATTTCATTTGAGAACAAAAAGAAACATGAAATATGATTCTTTTTTGGAAAAAAAAAATAGATGTTTCTTCAGGATTTTCTCTTAACTCTTTAAAAAACAAACAAACAAAACAAACAAGAAAAACAATGTACAAACCACAGATGAGAAATTCAGGAACTGAATTCTCAGGCACTGGCAGCTCTGGTTACAGACATCATCCATCTTAGCCTATCACCCTCACGGATTAAACCCTGAGCACTGAAAAGGCAAATCACGGACCTAACTCCAAATGATCCTACAATAAAGGCCTCAATTTTATGTTCTACCCATGGAAAGCCACTCTACTCACATTAACTTCAGACAGATTTCCAGCATACCTGAAATTTCACCAAGGGCACCTGACTTTGACAAAAACAAAAACGAGGACTAAAATGCTAGGACAACGCTTTATCTCAAAAATTTATTTCATTTTTTAAATAAATGTTATGCTATACAAATTAATTTACTGGGAGAAACAACACAGCATTACATCATGTAGTCCCACTCACAAGCTAAATACCATCTGACAGATGACAAACTACTCACAAGATTTTTGCTTGTACTCATGGACTTTTTGGTGAAGTTCTCATGCTTGGGCCCCTTCTGCTTATATTTTTCATCTAGAATCAAACCATTAAGAACAACAACAATAAAAAAGGATAAAAGACCATGATGACTAGCATATTGTTAAAGTCTCCATCTAAAGCATGTGACATCTGAATGCTAGCCAGGCTTGTAAGATAGCTAGAAAAGTCTGAAAAAAATGCAGGTCGTTGCTAGAATTGCAATTTTTCTGCATCTGCATATAGCTTTAAGGAGCGGGGAGTATGGAAGTTGGGTGAAACAAGTAACAGAAGAGCCCCAGCAAATACTAGAAAGGAAATAGAGGAAAGAAACTGGATCATGCAGCAGACCACTTTGGGAGCAAAAGACTGGATATTTTCATCATTGGGCATCTAAGATAATAAGCTAGACACTTCTCAGAGCTAGTAACTTGGTTGTCTTAAAAATTTAAGGCAGGTATCGTTTCATCAGCTACTCATGGATCTAATCTTTACCACCTCATTTTCATCCACAGAAGATTCCGATCTACAAATATCCCAGAGGCAAAGAGCATCACTGAAAAACAGCAGGTCTGGCATAGTCAACTATAGGCAGTGTGTAAGTCTTTCTCTGAAAGAGAAAAAAAAATGCTAATCTCAGCTTCTCACACCTTCTGTATGTGACTTCTATGGCTACAAAGAGCATCTTTGTATCACTGAAAAAGGGAGATATTCATTTCCTAGTTGAATGGACTGGAAGATTTTAACATTTCTGGACAGAGTAGAGATCACAGATCATATTTAAATGAGAGTAAAAGCCCAAACTATTACACTTCTCTTGAGCCACTCCTATTTACTGTTGAAGTAAGTGCCACATGGAAGACAAAAATGCACCATATTCAGTAGCATAGATTCCTCCCACACAGCACCTGTAAGCAATGTAAGTCCTCCAAATTAATGGTTAGAGAAAACTTTTAAATCACAGGTAACTTTGCATATTCCACATAATATAAATTCTATTGAATTCATACATGTAAACTGTGATCCCATGGACATGAGTATGGGCTAAATATGGACATTAGCTTTTCAAATAATTATAACTGTATTAGATTAAAGCAGAAAACTTCAGTGGAAAGATTCTACAAACACCTGTGTGAAAAAGTGATCATAAAAGTACAAAGTGAGCAGCAGTGGCGAACTGAACGACACAACTCTTCAAATACATACAAGTATTAGTTAACAAACAACGCAAAAAGGATTCAGGATGATCCCAACAGATGTCCAAAAGAGTTTTATTCACAACTAATTGTATTTCATTCTATGGCTTATACGGACATAATCTTGTAATTGTTTGTACCTATTAAAGAAATGTGTACTCACAAACAGCTCACAAACAGCAGCATTGAAGTATAGACCAGGCAGCATCTAACTCAAATATGAAGACTGAATAAAGAGCAAAAAATATCTCCATACCTACCAAGTATGGTTGAATACAGGTGTGGAAGGCCTGTTAGTACTGCACATACAAATTCTATAGTAGCAAACACTACCATGCATCAACAACTTTTCTCTGCCACCCATGAATCACAGCTACTGAAAACCAGTAGTATTGTTAATTCTTGCTACACAGTTTTGTCTCTCACCTCACCCATGCGAAAGGAAAACCTGAAGAATAATGTAGCCAAGATAAATAGGATGCTTTGCAAGAAGTCAAAGTGACCTCACAAAATGTTACCTGCTCGGTATTTTATTCTGCACCTCTCTTGGTTAAAGTCCTAAAGAAAAATTCCATAATCATTCAGATTCCTTAGGGGGATACTGCTAGATGATGGAAAAGAAAGCCTGTGCTGAATTAAAAGTTTTTGGAGTTGACTTCTCAGGCTTTTGGGCAAAATGATACTTTAATATATAATAAGTTTAATAAAATATTTTGATATTTTATAAATTATATCTGTACTTTGATGAGAAATCTGATGCTAATAAACAGTACTTCCTGACATTTTGTAGCAGGTAGTTCCATCAATAGTCAATATGACAGAGTATCTGTATGCATTCAGCTTTTAAATATAGGAACAGAATAGAAAAGAAATAATGCATTTGTACAGTGAACAATTTTTATTCCCCTGCCCCCCCCTTTCTAGCTGCCTTTTACTTGGCAGCTAGAAAATATCTATTAAGGAATATCCAGACACCATGCCCAGGAACTGCACTTCACATTGATTAAAAAAAAATAATAAACAAAAAAAGACTGTTGAAGAATGACTCTTACCGGATCATTCAATATTCTTACAACTTTACAGTAGTTTTACCGGTCCTTGATCATAACAATACACCTTCCTACATGAGATTTAAAACTACCATAAAAACATCTGATATCCCATCGCATCGTCCAGTGGATAAATAGTTTTTCTTCTAGAAGTATATGTTGTTCATACTGAAGTTGTTTTCTACTGAATATCAACTTTTCAAATGTCTCCCTCACTTTCTATCACCCATTTTTAAAAGTATAAAAGTCCTTAGGCATAAAATACAATTGCATCTTAAAAAGAAAATCTATATTCTTAAGAATTTATAAACTATAAGTACCACATTTTATACAATTATGTGAAACAACAGAATAGTTCTTCCCATGCACACTGAGAATAAAACAACACTAAAATAAAGTAGTTAAGAATTAAACTGAGTATCAACAGAACTTCTGAGGTGTGTTTTTCAAATTACTGTTATCAGAGCATCAACTACAGCAGTACTTTTAACTCCAAATAACAATATAAATTACATGCATGTTTCTGTATTAATAATGATTAGGATATAAAAATAAAGATAACATATGAAAGGCCTCTTGCCTAGCAACTGACCTTTTCAAGCTTATTCCAGCACTTTTCTTGCTCCTAATTATTGTTCAATATTCCTTTCCCAAGGGCACATTAATAATAATAATAATAAAAAAAGAGGATAACAGCTATGATGGCTGATTTAGAGGTTCAAGTTCTTTACTGTAGCAATGAGATGGTTTTAAAAAGGCAAAATGCCTGTCACGAGATCCTACCAGACTATTGGTAAAATACTGACAACAGCACTACAGTAAATCAATCAACAATGCAAAAAGCTGACAAAGAAAGAAAAAAATAAAGGCTTGCACAACTTTGCAGTTTACAGGCTTTTGTTAATAAATTGTGCTGTCTAACATTTTATCTTGTGTTATTGCAGGAAAATTCTAGATTTTGGTGCTAGGACAAGTCAACAATACTCAAATAAATTTCAATTTTAGGAAGGCATACAAAAAATACTATGCTATTCAGACACACATAGAGACAGTATAAAGGCAACCACATTTCAAACAGTAATAAATATTAAAAATTACTTTGCAAATCAAAGACCTCTCATATGATCAAGTATTATTCTTTAAATGTCACTGGCAGTTTTTCCATGTTGCTATTTTTAACTAAATTATTTGTATTAAACTTGAAATCTAGTTGGGAATTAGAAACCTCGCAGTTAGTGCTAATTGACTTTGTCCCACATGCATAAAAACTCACTAGATTAAATTACAAGCAATCAGTGGTATTTTTCATTTGAAACAGCCCTTGGTGAGACTCATTTATAAACAAACAAGATACAGCATTATTAATTTATTAATGGACTCAGTGTAGTATATAATGGCATCATTAATACCAAAGTCACTTCTGCTGATATATCTAATCAGAGTTCTGGGAGGGTAAAAATTAACCTGACAAATGTTTGGGAGAAAATATGGAAATAAGAAACACACAAAGCAATTTTTTAAAAGGCCTATTGAGAACAGGGGCTGATGAACTTCATAAAAGAAAAGGTTACACACAATGGGCAAAAAGGGAAAAAAAAAACAGAATCAGCATGCCTATTTGCAGCACCTGTATATCACATGAATATAAACTGCACAAAACCCTGACGGCATACTAACTAGCTTTAGAAATCAAACACCAGTGCTTTTGTCTCGGTGTTTTTCAGTGTTTTTTTCAGCTCGGGTGCTTTGTTCCCGTATTGTGTTTCAGTGTTTTTGTTTGTTTGTCAGGGCACTCCCAGCCCTCCCTGTCCTCCCCCTTCCCTGGCCCTGCAAAGCCCCAGACTTCAGTGCAGCCCAAGGCCGCCAGTTCCTGCCCTGGGCTCCCTGCCCTGCCTGCACCCCAAAGCTGGGCTGTACACAGCCTGTCTCCACAAATGACCCCTCCAACATCACATCCGTGGTCTCCAGTCTCATCTTTGGCCCCACTTTCTTTTCCTCCCGCCTGGACCCTGGACCTGGTTCATCGGTCCCCTTGCCTGGGGCTGTCGATGGACCCTGCCACCTGCACCAATTCTGCCCACCAAGTTCAGACCCTGAGCGACGGTGCTGCCCTGGCAAGGGCAGCTCCCAGCGATGCTGACACCCAACGTTAACTGGAACACAAGCAGACAAGTATGCTGAAATGGAGGACAGACTAAAGGGATTAAGGGGGTTTCTGTTTACATCTGCTTAGGTATGGATTTTAAAAGCTTAGCTTCAGGATGCAGTTTCTCATGCTAGATTGCTACATTTTGTCGCTTATTTATAATTCAGTCACTTTTGAGAATTCTACAGACACTTCCTAGACAAAAAAAAAAAAAAGCTTTTTGTTATATTTACATTGATTCTGTTAAAGTTGTAATTCCTTTATGCTTTGCCTCTTTTTTTGGTCCCATAAACTGTTTGGGAAAGGGAATACCTTCTCAAGTATGCTGCTTCTCAGTAGGTCTTAGATTCATCTGAAGACCTTCTGTAGGACGAGGACTACTTATTTGGGCCTAGCTGTCTTACAAACCCTGTCTCACCCGGCTCTTTGAGAGTCTGGCTGATTGTGATGTACGCAGTCAAAAAATATGCTGTGCTTGGTCATGAGACCTGCATGGCACGTACAGAAAAACCCTCTTTGATGTCCTGCATCTGACTCACCACTGGTGCTATGAAAGCACAAAGAAGCCCAGGTCATGGTCCTCTGGAGCCAACATAAAACAGAAACAGAATTAGTGTTAAAACCTTAATCTGTCTTTTTGTGTGTGTGTGAGACAAAAAAAAAAGGAGGTGGTGAAAGAAAGAGAGGTGTCCAAGCTAAAGCAATACTGTATAAAATAGTCTTGTGCATTGAACAGCATTTCAAATTTCAGTTTGTCCCTTGGTTTTATATGGTCCATCTGGCCTGCCCTCACAGGTATCATTTCAGAGCTGAGCAGCAGAGGGGTGAAGAGTAGGGAGAGATCGGACAACAGAGAAGTTAAAGGAGGCTTCTTCACAAATTAAAGATGGTGAGAGAAAACAAGAGGAGAAATTGAGCACTGAGGGTCTAGCAAAAGAAACTGTCAAAACTGTAAGAGCTTGATAAATTAGCCATTTTCAGTTGTTAAAAGTCAATAGACAGGTCTCAGACAGGTCTTCTCTCTCTGGTGAGTTTGAGAAGAAAAATTCTCCCACCCCTTCCTTTCAAGTGCCTACTTTTACAAGCAATTTACACTCCAGAAGCTCCTTGCTAAAGAAAATAGAAATGTAAGAGGGCCAAGTCGCAGAATTTCAGACATAGACCTATTCACTTTCCCTTGTTAATTCATGTTCAATTTTCTAAAAAAAAAGTCATTCCAAATGTCTCCTGATATTTATGTCATCAGGGAGGTCAAGAGAGAGATAAAGACTAAATTTCTCAATTAGTCATAATAGACAAGGGCACTGGACACAGCTTGGCTTCACAGAAACACATCCCACTTTATCGTTTACAAAGTTCACTAGGGATGACGGGAAAAGCTTAATGAGTCACTTCCACGCAAACCATGGAAATCTCAACACATGAAGACCTCCAGAGTCTCAACACAGTGCAAAGCTGGTTCGGTGCCCAGGCCCAGGAATAGAACAAAATTTACTGCAGGAACAACCCATTAGGACTGGATGCTTCACAAACTAGGCGTCAACTTCAGATAAATTCTCCTTGACCCCAGCATCACAAACCTGTTCCATAGAGCTTAAGAGCATCCACTTCAGGGTAACAAAAATCACATGCAGACACTATCTGTACAACCAGGTTAGAAGCTAAGATAACACAAATAGATTCTTCTCTGGGACAAATGTTTACCTTTTCTTTCTACTGAAACTGATACTGTAAAAGAAGAGATCTTAGATGATTATGTACATATATATTCCTATCTCTCCGGACTTGTGAGCCATCTTGGACAAAAACTGAAGGAAATTACAGTTCTTAAAATAATGAAGCTTCTAAAAGCTAAAGTTGAGACAAGTGGATACTTCTCGTTAAGAAAAGGGAGCTAGAATTCAACATTACAGAACAAGCTTTCATTTGTTCTCTTACTGATAGATTTTTCTTTGAAAAAGCAAAATGAAAATATATTCTTAACATATCAAAAGTAACACGCTTTGAGACAGAGATACAAAAGAAGTCTCAAATCCTCAAATGTCTGTAGAAGGCAAACTTCCAACTCTTCATGTCTTCATTTTTATAGCTAGTTATACAAGCTCCTTGTGATTCTAGGTAGTTTGAATAAGACAGAAAACAGAAAGTGAGAACTTAGATGAAGATAGAAAATGTAATTTGCCACATTTCACATAAAAACACTATATTCTTAATTTTCCCAAGAACTGTGAAGAGTATTGTATGCAGCTGCATTACCAATACATCAGGTGTTCCCTGACAACTCAGATTGCTTCCCTTCATTGAGCCAGTGTTGCAAATGCAGTATCAACCTATAAATGTTTTATCGACTATATTTGTCATATTTCCCAGTAAACAAATTATTACAGAATAAGGAAAATTAATGAAAATAGATAGAAATATGCTGGTTCTTTTTTTTTTTTTTTCCCTAAAAGGAGTGAGGGAAGAAAAATGTTACTTCAAGAACTTTGTTTACCTGGAAGGGAAAAAATAAAAAGTAATTCTAAAATAACTTAGCCTAAAAAGCCCAATATGTTGGATTTTAGTGAGAGCTTGTCTCTCCAATTACATTTGGAATACTAAAAGAATTGATTAATTGCATAAATTGTTACAGCAATTGATTCTTTATTCCCACCTGCACCTCATCTGAAAGTACATGTGACAGACAAAGTCCAAAGAAGTTGGATAAAGTAGTAATCGGATTAAAAACACACACAAAAAAGCCTGGACTAAACTAGAAGGTGGCTATCAAACAATGAACAAGTACTTTATATACATATCCAAGTATATTTCTCTATCACATTCTGGAAGAAGAAAGGTAAAGGAACTCTACGGAAAGGGCACAGTTTATACTTGATGAACAAAAGAAAGGACTTTGCACAGTGAGAAAGACGCTGAATCCAGTCATGTACTATTGCAAATTCTAAAAATTTTAGCACTCAACATTCAGTGTATGAATATTTTATAGAAATTACTCAATTTATACACCTGCCTACCTATGGTAAAGTTTGAAAATTGGAGGGAAAAAAAATGAAAACATGGTCAGAATTTTTTGTCATCCCCAAACTGAGACCATGCATCATGAACACACACTCAAGCTATTCTCTGTGTATCCATGACGGGAAAACAGATATTTTGTTGTATGACAAGATATTTTGTTGTATGACAGGGAAAACCACACAGTTTTCCAAAAGGATGAGGGTAGTGTTACTTGGTAAAATCAGGGAGTTGCAACAGAATGCCATCCTCTCTATTCCATTTTGAAATTTTTATTTCCTCCAAAGAACAGCACAAGCTCAGGTCTTATTGCAGTCCCTTCATCAATAGTCCTTCCCATATATATCAGCTTGAACTACCTCTAGCACAGGATGAACTAGAGCATGAAGGCCATGGGCTCTGTCAGGGCAAGAGTCTGTCTGTCAGGGACCCTCCATCCCAGCAGTGAAGTCTTTTTTTTTCCACTTGTCTATTCCTGTCGCTATGAAAAAAGCTAATTTCAGGCTCTAAACCAAAGTGTATTCCATCTGCATGTCACACTGATGCATCAAGTCATTTCACTTTAAAGCAAAACTGAATTTGCAATGGAACAGCATGTTTCAGTTTTTAGTTCTGAGATACAATACTTGGTTCTGAGAGAAATGTTTTGAAGCCATTCAGTGTTTCAGATTTTAAGACTTTTATAAGGACTACACTTTTATCTAACATACAGGGTGAGGAAGTATGAAAGGTCAAAGCAAACTTTTTCTATTTTATGCTGGAGAACAGGGACTTTGAGGACAGAAAAAGAGTCATACCATTTACTATCTGGGCAAATAAAGGAGATGTGTTGATCAGGCTAAGGAAAAAAACTTCACAGTCTATCCAAACTTCCCCTCAAAGTGCCTTTCCCTTTTGTAGATACGCATTGCAATAGTAATACAAAGAAAAAGGCTGAATAAAAGTGAGCTGAGAGTGTGGACAGTAACACAGGCTGCCTATTTATGCTCAGCAAAGTATGTGCATTTTCTCTCAACCAAGTGATATAACACTTGCTCTTTCTGTTCTGATTCGGTGACATATTTTAACTGGCAAACTATGCCTGCTTCAAAGTCTACCCAAAACTCTGGAGCCTTCACTAAGATCATAATACATTATTTTCCCAATATCTCTGACACAGTATTGCCCAGGAGAATACGCCAATCCTTTCCAGAAGATACTAATTCTAATACTAATTAGAAGATACTAATACTACTTAAGCAGCACTTTCCTCTGTACAATATTTGACATCAGCTGTATCAGTTGGGTACAGTTTATCATACTACTAATAATCAGGATTTATTTCCCCATATAAAATATTATAAAAACATTCAAATGTGCAAAATGCTATGCCTTTTTGATCTTGACTTTTGCACTTTCATTAAAGATGCTTTAAGATTTCTGAGGTTCTGGCAGGGTCTATTTGGAAAGGAAGTGTAGACCTTGTCAGCATGAATGCATACTTTAGATGATAAGAATGGATTTTTAAATTTCTTTTGCTGTCTAATAGACTAATGACAATTCAGCACACTAAAACACAAAAAAAATAGGTGATCAATACAAAATATTAATCTGAAAGTTTAACTATTCTTAAAGTATATGTATAAAAGTACAGCTATATGACTAGATATGACAGCTGTCCTAATATTACTCCTTTGACAGGAATTCATGCCAGAATTCCATAGGAATCAATGAAAAAGCCTGGAAAAATTAGAATAATAGTCTATACCTCTCTTTTTGTCAGTTTTTGACATGCTTTAGGTCATTTTCTGTATTTTAAAATATATTAGGATATTGCATAAAGATTTTATGAGAACTGAGAAAAATAAAATATTTTCTTTCTTTAGAGAGGTGCTCTACTCCCGGTTCATGCATCTTTACTTGCTCGAGTTTTTAGCAACTTGTAAAGAGTAAGAACTCATGGAACCAAATTAATGCATAAGTCATAACTGCCAGCAGCTAAGAAAGAGAACTGCATACGTAAATCAAAAGAGAAAGAGCAGTGTGGTAATTCCTATTATATTTAGTATAATGAGAACAGTACTCAGTACTTTCAAATAACATTGAATAGAAGCTTAAACTATACTGAGTTCTTAAATAAGTTCTTGAGGCTTTGAAGAACAGTGGCTAGCAATAAAATGAGTTGGTTGTGTTTCAAGAGACATTTTTTCAATTCAGATCTTAAAAAAAAAAAGACCAAATGACCTTTAGTGGAATTCTTCAGAGGCCAGCTTTGCAAGAAGCAAAACCATTAGGCCTCCCATCTTTGCAGTTTTTTACACTTGTAGCTATGGATACATGTTACAATTGCATTGAGCTGTCCTTTTCAATAAAGTAAAAGGGAAACTTTTCCAAATATTTGCAAACTATGGTTAATTAGAAATGACCCTACACACCAGGAGCATCTAGAATTATTGTTTTCCAGATTCCTGTCTGCGAGCTTCAGTTGTGCCTTTTAATTTTATAGTACTAAGACATTTTACAAATAAATTTCAGGTTACATTCTAGTGAATTGGAAGAATGTGGGCACATTCCTTTAAACTTAGCTAATGCTTAAAACTGACATGAACAAAATTTTAACCCCAAAGTATCAAATATTGTTGTGTTTCTTTTCTTGTTAATTCTGACTTCACATACTGCATGTTACTGCATCTTGACTAGGCTAAAGCATTTTCCGATAGGAAATGTTTGAGGCCTTCCTGATATTTTAAAAATATGTAAAGAATCAAGAAAAACATTAAGCACATCAGCACTCATGTAGGTTTCAAATTTGATCCAAAAGGCTTCTTTAAGAGTGAAAACAGATAGGAGAACTCAACTTCAAATAGAGAAGCAAAATATTTTGGAGTTAAGCAATGCCATCATAACCTAGAGGGAATGAAAAACCCAACTGATCAACAAGCTAACTGAGCTTCTACTCACATGTCTGCTGGACAGTACCTCACCAAGCCTTTCAGAAAAAAAGTACAAACACTGAGCAGCTCAGAGGAGTGATATTTGGTTCTGCCCCATGGGACTGCCACTGACCTCAGTGGCAATATCAGCTTTTGTACCAAGGAACAAGAGATTCCCATATTATTAAGAAATGGCCAAATTTCTATTACTTTAATCACCTAAAATATCTCAAAAGTCATTAAGTTGTTTTTCAGAACTATTCCAGTTTGAAGTCTGTTACCTTCCTTCAGCCTTATTTCATATACTATACCCTTGTTTAAAATATAACTAGAAGATCTCAATTTATATGCCGAAGGATTTCTCTACTGTCCTGTGCTTTCTTTTCTATCTGATCATCACTCACAAACCTTCCTCCTGTCAACCTCATGTAAAGTAAGAGAAAAATAAGGGTTTATCCCTCATCTTACTGAAGAGGCCTCCAAATCCTTCCATTTCCTCCTCCCCTCTGACCATGTCATTATCACACAATCTTACATCACATCTTCCATGCCTTCACGTTCATTCCCTATATGGATCTACATGCATGTGAATCATCTCTTCACAGTCCTCAAACATTATTTCTTTTCCTGCAGACTGAGAAACAAGACCTTATACGAGTCAACATCTTAAAAACTGGAAAGCAGTGGTGATGGTTTTGAGCTGGAAAGCTCTTAAAACCAGTGGTTACTGGTTTAGGTACTATAGACATAACAAGATAGTGAAGCTGATTGTGCTTCAATGTGTTTCACCATTTAAGTGATGACTGGAATAGTCGATGAATAGCTATTCATCGACTATTCCAGTCATCACTTAAATGGTGAAACTTCTGTCCAGAAATGCCTGAAAAAAACCCTGGCATTTTCAGACTGACCAGTGCCGAGGAACACCATTCAAAATAAAACTCCATTTGAATCAACCAGCAAAGAAAAAATACAATGAAATGTCAAAGTAGGTCCAATTATACATTTCTGTTAATTTTCTGTTAAAGATGAAACATAAAATAAGACTTCTGTACTCTAAAAGTCATTTTTCTGTAACTCTCTATAATTTTGATTACGTGTGTAATAATAGTATGTGAGAATTGATAATGTTATATAAAAACATCAGATAAATATGTTACAGTTATACAACTGAACAGTCAGTAATAAGATCTTAGTTAAATATAAATAGGCAATTCTAAAACAAGTAGATGGAAAGATATTTAATAATCAAATGTGAAATTTAACTACTGAAATATATACATTTGATTAATATATTAACAAAGATCAAAAAAATCAAATGATTTGACCTATGATTGCAAGTGAGCTTAAAATATGAAAACAAACTCTGCCCGAAAAATCTAATGACTTTAAAGATCTAACTAACAAATTGCTGGAAGAAGGGAGGGCAAGCAGGTAAAGAAGAATCATAAATTAGTTTTGTTTATTTCTTACATCTAACCATCTACTATTGGTCTCTCCTATAGACAGGATGCTGTATTAAACTAACTGTTGTTCTGATCTCCATTAGTCTCTCTTCTGTTGTGTTAGAGTAGAAGAATTTTCTACCAGTTGTTTTTTTCTAAAACAATGCCTATTTTGATTGGAAACAAGAAAGAGAAGAAGGGAAGGAAAAGCTAATGAATGGTAGAAGAGCTCACTGAAAGAAACCTTATTTGTAGCTCTACTGCTGTGTGGATCGATGACAACTCTTCGTTTGCAAAGAGAAATTGGTAACCTGAGGTTCCCAAAAGACAAGGAATAGACTGAACTTGAAGGATTTGTCCACTTTAGAAACAGCTCTAACATCTCACAACTGTGCTCCAGACAAAATAGCCTCCCCAGAAGCGATACTCAGTCACTGCCAAATCACCAAGTGACTGAAGGGCCTTGATAACTAGCCCTTTTTTATGGTGGAGAAAGCTTGTCTGAAGGTCACATTAACCTCCTAGCAAAATCTGATGTAATCATATTATCCCAAACTCTATTTACAGCCTTCCTTCTGCACATACATATCATCAAAATAGTTCATCACAAATAGTAACTACATTATTTGTATTGCAAACTAAAAACTACTTCAATTGCAATATACAGTGGAAAGGGATAGAGTATCATAATTCTGGAGTTAACTATTGCACCTCAGAGATTCAATAGATAAGGTGTCTATAACGTAATGCAGGAGAAAATACAAATAACTAGAAAATCTTGTAATGACGATAAAAGTTTCTGGTTATTTTAGACTGCTTCACAAACCAAAGGACTGATTCCTGGCAGCTGAAAGCTTATTCAAGATGATGTGTCCTAGTGAAATTGCAATTAGGCATTTGCTGCAAAACAAATAGGATTTTATGATCTACTGTCAGAAAGGTCTTATCATGAACATAACCACAGAATGCAGCCTAGGTCACTTTAATGATATAACACGGAAATCAGCTTCCAGCAAGACATTTCTGATTATATCTGCAGCTCAAACGTCTACTATATTCAAAGGCACTTCTAGAGATTTGCCAAATTGCTGATGCCGAGATACATAAGCAGTATGCATTTTTCCTCTACTGCGCAGTCTCAGGTCCCTTATTTCGCATGATCTGCAAGGAACATCCAGAGCCTTGGCATGAACTGTAACATGAGAGCATCAGTGCCTGTTGTTCTGACAGACCTCACTGAACACCCATGTACTCGTGCATCGTGCTTGCCATTCCTCAGCCTCATAGAGACAGCATCACCGTATTAATCTTCTCTGCAGAAAGGGGTTGTTCCAGATTATTCTGCTTATTGTCTAATTAACCCACTGCCCACAGTTCTCGCTACTGCTCTATCATCTTTTGCTATTTACCAAGAAGGTTTCATCACAAGTTCATCACTCATCACTCAAAACAGCAGATAATACAGCAATGACACCCACTAGAATAACACCCACCCTAGAATAACAGCTGTTTGAAACACCTGAAGGAAATCGTCCACACATTTTAGCTGAGTCTGGGGAAAACAACAACAAGAAGAAGGTTCCTGTTGTATACACTCTTTACAGGCCTTCACTATGGGGCAAGGTCAAAGCAGTTTGGGGTCATAAGACTAGTAGTCACCTCCAGTTAGACAGGATACTTAGGATAACTAGTGGATACAGAAATCATGTTTGTATAAAGCTGTATTTAAAAGCTTCTAAAAAAGTTGGCACCTGTGCTTTCAGGACTGGCCTACTAGCTACTTGGCAGCCTGATTTACAGAAGAGTAAAAGGATTATTATTGCCCCATGGATCCTTTCAATCCCAGTTCTTCCTAATCACCCTCTACTGTCCCATTTAGTTTATGTATCAGCAACGTTCCTGATGCTCTGCAGAGCTCTATGCTATACTGACTCCTCAGACACAGTGGGTATAATACCGACAGGATTCACATCCGCAGCTGAACCAGATCCCTGCTCCTTCCCCCACAATCCCTGTGCTTACATGAACAAGAAGTATTGCCTTCATAAACACTATGGGAGATTCAAGGATACTCCAAACACGTTTCTTCCTCACAGTCTTCCTAAAAAGGAATGCATCCTGCTGACCTACAGACCTATATAGTAAATTACACAGTAATGAAATCCATCCTTCTTTCCTCCTTTTTCTGTTGATTGCCATCTTCATTTTGTTTTCCAACTTGAACTGAATTTTCTTCAGGGCAAGGAATTGTCATATTTATAATAAATTATGTTTTAATGTTAGCAAAGCATGATGAAAAGTTAGAATACAATCTTAGTGTCATCATGACCTTTCTGTAAAAAACAAACCGTAATAATATTTTAAAGGATTTTTTAAAAATAAATATCTAAGAAAGCCAGTAAAACACAGGGGATTGCAAATTTGTATCAGCATTTATTTGGGAGGAAAAAAATTGAATTTTCATAACAATGCTTTAATTATGTTTATTTAATTAACGAAGTAAATATAACAACATTGCTATATCAAGGACTGATTTATAGATGGCATTTACTTCAGTGCATTTCTATATCTACATAGCATAAATCATAATTTTTAAATCTGGTAGGTTAAGAAATAAAGAACAGATATCCATTGTGAGCTCAGAACAAAATACTACCCCAAACTGGACAACAAGTGAGAGTAACAGTGTATTCATGCTTGTCAGTATTTGTGCGCATGACCAACCATACTATAAAATACATAAATTAACAGAAATTCATCCCTAGAATGTTAAAAAAGAAATATTCATATCACAAGTTCATTTTGGTGGAGAATATATAATAGCAGTTTGGGCTGTTTGAAAGCTTTAAAGATTAAAGACAATGGCAGACCAATCGTAAAATATAGGTAGAACAACTGAGAGTTTACAATAAATGAATTTTATAACACATGATAATTTTTCTATTGAATGTAATACAAGTATATGTAGATATTTAAATGTGTGTGTGTGTGTGTGTACACACACTCATTTGCAAACCCCTAGTGGTTGAACTAAATTAAACCATTTTCTAACTCCTAAATTGGCCAATGTAAGGAGCGAGGCTATTTGATTTATTTTAAAAAAAAAAGTCTCATTAAATAGCAGTCTCCATTTCTTTCCTTTCAGAATACTGCGAGATACTGCTAACGATTTGGGAAAAAAAATCTGTAGGCTGTGGTTAATGATCCTTTTGGGTCAAAACTTCTACTCAACTTGTTTATTTTCAAGAGATTTCTATGTCTTGCACAATAGATGACTGCATTTCTCGTCAGTGTTCTTTTACTGATAGTCAATTGGATCTTCTGAAACTACATATATGACTTTCATATTTTGGGGTGTCCTAATGAAAGAGCCCTGTAATAAAATTTTGTACAAATTGGTGTTATTCAGTAAGGTACAATCTAGCATGTCACTGTTCAAAAAAAGACCCACAGGACTAGATCTTTCTGAAGTTCGTCTTCTGCACACACACACAGAATAATTGCAGGAAGCCTCTAGGATATTTGCTGGTTTTGAATGTATTAGCTGTACTATGTCAGACTTACACTAATTTATGACTACATAGTGTATCAATGAAAAGGGTACCGCTTGCTCTGAGACAAACGATAATAACTAGTAGCCAGAGCCATAATAACAGATTTTTCTTCAGAAGGCAGGACATTTTACATTTATATTTGCTCTCTTTTGCCAAAATCTATTCTTCCAAAATTTCAGATCTTCTTTTGGATGATAACTCTTTGATGTAACAACAACTTTTTCAGCTCTAGAAAAATGTATTCCACCACTTTGTAAAGAGTGGCTATAAACTGTACCCAATCATCAGATGCATATTTTCATGCTATGGAATCTGTCCTGAATGAAGATGAAATTACTGATATATAAGAAGTAATAGCATTGATACCACTTGTTTGCTGAGTAGGTACAGTTGAATTAAAGGATGGCAACTGTGTTAAACCACAATGTAACTATCTAACTTGGGGCAAGGGGGAGGAAGGGAATACTGATTAAATGTATGCCCTGCATTTTTCTTTTTTTTTTTTTCATTCTTTTGTTAACACACCCACTAGAAAACAAATTCAGGATGAAACACATTGCCTCCTTACCAGCTGAATTGCTATCTCTTTTCCACATCTTTTTCTTTATTATCTCCTTTTTAGTTTCTGATAGCCACCAAATATACAATCCTCCTAGACAGTCGTCTGATATGACTGTTTTTCTTTAAGAAATTGAAGGATTATGGACCCAGATTCTGACAAAAATTTATGATATCCCTCCTATTTGGATTTGTACCCAACATAAATGATCCTCAACTTTACATCTTACCTTTCTTTGGGTTTGAGCATACTTACGGCCTGCTTCCGCTTGTGGGATACTATTAACTATCATTACAAACAACTTTTTGAAGGGAATACAACATATCCTAATACCCTGGAGCATTGTATCTGCATGTTGCAGGTACTTCTATTCCAAATTATCCTCCTACTCCACTATTATCTCACCTCCCACTCTCTACAATAAAAACAAGATTTGCTTGATTTATAAAGGAAGTAAACATACTGTTTCAGTAGTTTATAATAGCATAAAATGGACTGAGTACAGTTCAAGGATATATCTGCACAACCGCCTGATGTATAATTTAAGCCCATTTTATTATTTCAGCTTTAAGCTTTAATTGGTTTCTAAAGAAAGCTAGAAAAACTGCATCTTTATGCAGTTTATCCAAGATGGAGTCCTGATGTTTTCTAACACATAAAATGACATTTGACATAATGAACAAAAGCAAGTCTCAAAGGATCCCGAATGACTGAAGACTGCCATTACTCAGACTCAACAGGAATCTTATTCTCTTCTTTAGCTTTGTATGAATAAATAAAGAGAACCAATACTAGCATCTCCTGGTGTTATTTTTTTTTCTATTACATGTATAGTAAAATTAAAATATAGCAGATTTCTAATTTTCCCAGGTCATTTTGTTCCCAAGACATCAGTCTCCTCATGCACTTTTCCAATTCAGAGGCGTATTGTCTCAGAAGCACTGGGAAAAAAAAATCCAGCAATATCTTAGTACATTTAAAAAAGCAGTTTTCAGCTAGATTAGTCCTCTGATCTGTTCACTGTGAAGCAACACACAATAGCTAATAGACATAACCAGGTAAGGGGAGGCAGTGTGTGGAGAGAAAAGGGTAGAGGAGAAGAAAAAAAAGGATGAATAACAGCTGTTCTTTTGATGACAGTGACAAAACTGTAAGGAGTCCACAGAATTAGTTTCACTTCTGGCTCTGCTCTTTCCAGCTGCTTAAAACAAGTTCTGTTGAAGAATTATGCTTTTAGTAAAAATAGCCATCCAAATCGGATGTTTAGCATCTACCAACTTTTTTTTTTGTGCTAAGACTTCAAATCATAGCATAATTTGGGTTGGACGATACCTGTAAAGATCACCTGATCCAAGTCCTCACTCGAAGTCAGGCCGTCTTCAACGCTGGACCAAGTCACCAAGGGCCACATCTAGTCAAGTTTTGAGTATCTCTAAGGAAGAAACATAGGCAGCTTGAGGATGCACATCAAAAAACGAAACACCTGGTGCGTTCTAACTTTACACCCTTTACACTAGCACTCCCTTTTAATATTTTTATTTATGCTTACTTGTTTAAGGAATTAGTAGGAACATCAGCTTCTACTTTCTATCACACTGTTGAAAATAAAGAGAAGACTTTGATGAAACCATCACCGTAGTTCTCAATGACATAAGGATCTCTATGTAAGAAAGATACATTCATAAATAAAATACTGCCTTTTGCATCATTCCATTTTAGCTTATGCAAAATTTCAAGTTAAGATAGCATATATTCTAAGTACAGAAAGTGCCATGGCTACACTGGAAAAGCAACTTACAGTAGAAACAAATTACTAGGCTTTACTTGCTAAGCACCACTCTTGAAGCAAGCTAGATGGATACTTTTCTGAAAAATGACTTAGATGGTTAAGCTGGATGCAAATGCTCCTTGCCAGTCTAAATAAATCTTAACACAGAGAATTAGAGGAAGATGACGGTGTAGCGCCAGTGACAGCAGAAGAAAGATAAAGTGGGAATGGAATGAAGTTGCCTCCGTCTCATTCACTCTTATTTTCTTCCAATTTCTGCCTACAAGGGTGAGGAATAAAGTGGAATAGCAGCAATAGCACCAGCACTGGCAGCAACGAAAAAGAATATGGCATCAGGGACTACAAAAGCCTCCTGTGCCCACTGTTACTGATTACCTTTCTCCGATTGCTGCTCCTAAGAGGCATAAGAAAAGATTTGGTTTATTTATAATAAACTCTACGTGTTGAAAACACCTTTGTTGACTCAATGTATTTATAGGTTATTAAGTAAAGGGGATCATTCTAACAAACAAGCAACTGGGACATATTATAAGAGAGAAAAACAATATAAAAACGATACTTACAATCAGTTTAGTTTGTTTTTAGAACTGTATAGTACCTGCACCGTTATGGCAACCTCCTTTTATTGATTTATTTCACCTTTAAGAAACATTTCAGGGAGACTAACATGTTTCACATGTAGATAATGGGAGAAACAGCCTTTTTGCCTGTCCTTCAAGGCATTTAATTCCCAGTCTGCATTAATAGGGACTAAAAAACCTTATTATGTGACAAGTCTTCACTAACTCATGTAGAAGAGTACAGCAAGATATCCTGGTTAAAATGATTCTAAAAGCTGTTCCAGATGCCTCTCCATTCCGAAAGGCACATTTCATTACCATATCCTGATTACATAAAAAGACATAGAATAGAAACTAGTTTACTGACTTGGTTGATATACTTGTGGAATTATTAAGTTCAGCATAAATGCAAGACTAAATGAGCTTCTTTAATTTCCATAATGAAATTGTTTTCGTAAAGTTAAAAATACTGTAATGAGGCCAAAACGGTGTGCTTTCAGAGACTCCCATGGTGAAACAAATGAGATTTTAGCTTCTCTAATTGGGCATACTGCAAGCTGGGCTTGATGCTGTCCTCAGCACAGGGTGTTTGTTATCCCTAACAAAAAGAGGTCTACAGCTGTCAGCATAATACTGCATAGCTTTTCTGAAGCCAAGCCATCAGGAGGAAGGCTGCTGCTCTCTGACTGGGACCACCCAAAGGGAGAGATCAAGTAGAGAACTGCTCTACTCTTCCCTGATTAAGAAGTTATTCGTCACGTAATTTGTTTACAGCTATCACAGAGACGCTTTTGAAGCAACAATTGAGAATTCCCAGAATCCTCTAAGAGAATTTCATTTGATTAAGTAATGAATATGGATATTCCCTTATTCTTTTATTCTACCCCCCTTGTTTATTAGATCTCATTACCTGTCAACGCAGGCCTTTGGAGTCTTACTGCTCCAGCAGAAAACAAAAAGTTAGAGACATTGTGTTTCGTTTGTATTGCCAAAATCTCCTGGCTTCCTGCCATGTGCAACATGAGAGTACCAACTTCCAAACCCCCAAAAGTTTGGGAGTCTTTTTGAAGAAATATTTTCCTTTTATTCTCTGCACTTATTTCCAGGTGTAAGAAACAGAAAAGAAAGCCAGCTTAAAAATCATTTCCCAGCAGCAAAAATAGCTAATAATTAATTCTTTCACAACTAAGTTATGCTTTCTTAATTGAAGAAAGAACAATATTCTGCAGAAGTGAGCCGAGTACTCTTAGAGCTAAGCCAGAGGAAATGCGACTGTATAAACTTGTAGAAGTTAAACACAAGAAATGTTTCATTCTAATTAGTTACATGAGGAAGAAAGGCTTCCTCATAAATACAGACTAATTGGGATTAATTCTTCTTTGTTCTAGACCTAAGCCCTTACTTTAAGATCCAAATGTTTAACTTATGCTGAAACATTTTACTGGACTAAAAATGTG
The DNA here is from genome assembly GCA_013389825.1 of Crypturellus undulatus. NCBI lineage: Eukaryota > Metazoa > Chordata > Aves > Tinamiformes > Tinamidae > Crypturellus > Crypturellus undulatus. The sequence continues at coordinate 1,232,361 of VWPW01029434.1, forward strand.
AAGCCATAATTTACTTACTATTTTAGTTTTCCTATAATTATTCTATTCATTTATTTATTTCTTTCACAATTTTCTGCCTTGCTTTTACCCCTCAAGCATTCAACTGCCAACCTCTGTTATAACAGGCAATACTCTAAACCATTAGAATCACAGAGTTTTTGTAAATGGCTTTCTCCTTTTGCTTAGATTTATCTTTCAAAAAAGAATGCCACCAAACTACACAGAGTAATGAGGAATACGGTTCTATATCAGCTGTCAGCATGTTGCCAATACTGGATAAGGCATCTCTTTAGAAACAGTTAGAAATATTTAAACAAGTAAATATCTAGAAACTCTTGTTAAATTATCCTCTTCAGCCAATTTGCAATATACCTGTGTGATGCACAAATATTTTGTAAGGAAATAGAGGGAAATATCAGCAGATAAGTGATTCATTAATTTGTTTTTTTTTACTTTTTAATTCCAGCTCTATTGATTAAAGACTCCCAATCTCCACAGTACATGAATCAGACTTAAATAAGAAGGCATTTTCCCTAGTTTGAACCCAGAACTTCACTTTGGATCACAAAAACCTTCTTCAAGGATACTTTGAACATCAGCATGGGGTAAAAACAAAATATCACATTATTAGATGTTCAAAGAAAGTGTATCTTGAGAGCTTCATTTAAAGACCGGATGATTCCAGGGAAAAATACAGATTGGGAAACTTTTTACAGTCTTTTGTGCTAGTGATTTTAAAAGTATCAAAGTGTATATATTGTTGTCATTTTGTCTATCATGACACAGTATGCTAGACATAAATTATATACTGATTNATCTTTGAGAGCTTCATTTAAAGACCGGATGATTCCAGGGAAAAATACAGATTGGGAAACTTTTTACAGTCTTTTGTGCTGGTGATTTTAAAAGTATCAAAGTGTATATATTGTTGTCATTTTGTCTATCATGACACAGTATGCTAGACATAAATTATATACTGATTGCATACAAGGTACGAGCAAATTATTCACAACTCCTATAATAATTTTACATTTGGAAAGAGCACAGTAAGTATGAGAAACTTATGACTGTATAGCTACATAAGCCTGTAAAGAATATGTACATCTACATTAGCTGAAACTAACTTCTAGGTTATACTGCCTAAGGCACAAATGTTAAACCCTGAAGCTACCTGCCCCTGAACCATGCACAGGATGGACTGCAACTGGCAACTGGCCCAGTTTTTAGAAACAATAAATCATGTTATATAATCGTGTATGATAATATATTGAAAAAAAATAAAAACAATACATCTAGAAAATTGGTACAATTAGCTCTAATCCAAAATATGCATTATCCCAATGTTAATAAACATTTTTAAAGAATTTTTATTTTTTACTAACCCATTTCTATACAGTTTCCTAACATAATTCATATCTAACAAAGAAAGTACGTTATCTGTTAGCCCTTAACACAATTAGAATTCTTCTAAACATTTCTATTATGCCTTCATTATAAAAAGAGAAAATACTTAAGTGCAAAATATCTTTGTCCCACTGTTCTTCTTTACTTATTGTTACTACAATGAGCAATTACACTGTCCCATCGACAGGCATATATGAACAAGATCTATTCTGACATGAAGCAAATAATAAATCTCTCCCTGTAATGAGTTCTGCTTTCTAATAAATTCATCCATTATTTCAGTCTAGTAGATTAAATGTTAAAAAAAAATATAATATGAAGCACATACAAAACGTACATACATATATATATAAACAAACTCTGAGGTTAAACCACATTGTGGAATTCACATTATTTCACAAATAACATGTCACCTTTATTTAAGCTGATTGGGCCAGTATTTCTTTTCTACCAACTGAACCAGCTAATTTACTTTCATTGACCATCCAGGAGTATAATCTACCACCTGCTTATTGTGTTTCGCTCTGGCTACAGATAGAAAAAAAAAAATCATTTTCCCTCCCTCATTCTGTAGCTTAACTTTGTACAAATGTAATCTTAAATTCTTCAATTCTCTGAGGCATTCTATGAGTGGAAATGTTGAGATTTTTACAGTACCACATCTGTGCATGCACACTGTGATTAATATAAGACAAATCCTCCAGGCATATTGCAATTGATGCAACAAAGCTTCACTTATTTGAAGCACAGCAAAATTATCTGGTTTTCAACTGCTAGCTAATTTACTTGTTCACAGACAGACAGGTAGAAGATTAAGCACCTTTTTTCTTCATTCCTGTATGAAAGCAGAAGATGCATACAGGGTGGTAGAAGAAAGCAAGGTTATAATAAATTCTAATATTTTAAAAATATTTTTTTCCAGTTCAGTTCAACATTTTAAATGAACTAATATCCCTTAGCAAGTCTAAATGATAGTGTGATGAGGAAACACAGCTAGTCAAATTTTCTTCACTATTTTTGTTCCTGCGTAAGACTATTTCTACTACTCTGTAAATATTCACAACCCCACCACATGCTAATTCTGCTTATTGCCGAAATTCAGGAAAAGGAGCCAGAAACATGTTCTGATCAGTCTGCTACTTCATTTTGGGTTAAGAGACTGCAGTTTTGACAGTAGGGCCATCTGCTGTTAACTTTCCTTCTCATCATAATACCAGTCCAGTCAAAAGCAATTAAGTGTGTTTTGCCATTATAATATGTAGATAATTATGATAAATTACAGTTTTTAAATGAGCCTCAAATTATGCATATGGTAGGTATTTTCCTAGCAGTTACTGGTGTAAGAAATATTCCTGCATTTGTGAAATATTTCAGCTAGTTTATTAATGATGTTAGTTCTGTAATGAGATATCTACAAGGAAATTTCTTAGGCACAGAGCCTGACACTCATTAGAAATCTATTTATATCTCAGCAAGACATTATGCCAAGTAGATAGCGATGTCATAACATTCTGCACTGCTGTTGTACAAAATGCTCAGAAAATGGCTTTATGTTGGTCTATTTTACTATGGCACAAAAATCAGTGATACACACACATACACACAAATACACAAATAGCAGGAAGAATATTCTATTTTTTCAATACAACACGGAATTATTCAGAAGATTCAAGCATAGGCTAAGAAAACAGATAAAAAATATCACTTGAAGAAATGTACGCTAAACCTGATTTCTCTCAAGCTCTTTGGCATTAGATGAGTGATCCCCAAGAAAAGCCAGGCATAAATAAACAACAATTAAAACATGAAAACATTCAGAGTCAACAAAAAGTCATTTTCTACTGTTAAATTGGATTTATTTCAAGGTACTTGTTTGATGGCAGAGCCACACTCCAATATTTTCCTTGAAGTTTGACTGAAAAATCACCATTGCTAACATTTTTTCTTTTATGTAGCATTTCCTCTGTACTTCCTTGCTACTTAATGGGCTTCTTTAGAAATAATCAGTTCGTACAATGCAACCACATGCTTTTCATGACTACACCGGCACTGAGTGATAATCCGGGATCCTTCACACATCTAATTCTTGCCAGGGAGGCTCTGCCCACTTCATAATTCCTGTGCATTAGCAGCCGGTGGCCCCTGACTCAAAGTGGACCACACAGGAGCAAAGAGCAAAGCAGACAGAAGGCAAAAAATATATACCTCACACTAATACAGCACTAATCGCATCTTAGCTCTGTAAAGCCACGAAGACAGTGATGGAGAGATGAAAGTTAGCAGAAGATCATTATCGTTCCACTAGCTTCAGAAACTCACAGTCAAAGGCACGAGCGGTCTGCACTGATATTCACGTCTTTTTCCTCAGACAACGCAGCAGAGCGATATTTCAGCAAAGCAGCGATACAGAGGGAAAGCAGCGGCCAATATAGGCTCTGCTTAAATGTCAGAGCTTGCTCTTCAGCTGTGCTTGCAATAGCTGCCGAGATGCTGAAATGGAAAACACCAATACAGCAGTAGCAAAATAGCCCTGTGTTTGCCTCCTAACTCTGAACTCTTCACAGGAAAGGACAAGATCTCTATGGAAAAGGAAGGGAGCTTTTATATAATTATGTATGTAGAAGAGAGGTATTTTCTGTCCCCATCTCTTTGGTAACTGAGTCACTGCAGTCACGAGCTGCCAGTGCGTTACCCAACTTCTTCCTCCTTGGCAGGGCAGGCAAATTGCTCCCCACAGATCAGATGCCAGTCAATATGGCAAAAGGTACCGTGTGAGCCAAATTCCTTGTTCCATAATCCTAAATTATGCTCAGTGTGCTTAGCTTCCATCAGACTGCTGCTTGGGGCTAGCTGTTGTTCCTATATTTGTTCCCTTTGAAGCATAACATCAAGTTGTCCTCAACATTCATAATACCATTTCATATATACCATATAATATACCATACCATATAATACCATTCATCTGAAAAAGCTCTTCATAAAAAAAAGAGAGAGAAATAAAGCTGTGGAAAAAACAATGTTCAATTAATTTATGTTTACAGATTAATTTTGCAATGTGTCCCAAAAACTAAACTTTATTATAACTTACCAAGACTAGTAGAAGAGGATACTCGGATTTTAAGGCTTTACAGTAGCACAGTAAGACATTACAATTTAGTGAGGAGAGTTGTATGCAGTCTATAAAATGGCATCTATAAATATATGCATCAAAAACATATATATGATGCTTCCCCTTTGTCAAAAATTACTATTTTCTGAATAAAAATAAGAATTGCAATCCCTGCGCAACTAATTAAGCTCCATTTCTGCATTAGACAGCATACTCTTAGTACCAGATGCAGGTGTTTGGTGAGAAGAGTCAGAATGGCAAAAGATTAACTGAAACTTTTTTTGAAGTAGTAATGAAAATGTCCTCTTTCTTACACATAACAGTCAAACAAATTCAGGGAGGTTTGGTACAAAATGTCTTCTCTATAAATGGAAAGGTTCTTTTACTGTATTTATTATCATAAAATAGCAAGAAAAAGAATTCTTTCAGACTGGTCATCTATTACTGTGGTAAAATATGCTTCTGAAAGAAAAATCTTTTAATCAAAATTGATGAAACAAGCCAGTGGGGATACTTCAAACGGGTATGGAGTGGTGCCAATTATTTATAGAAAACCAAAAAAGGCACGTAGAGTGCTGTAAACAACTAAGGCTCAAAATAAAGTTCATGCAATCCCTATATTTCCCATTCACGGGTAAATTTTTCATTTTCAAACACTCAGTATTCCACTTGGAGGCCAAATGGATTTCAATATAGCCCAAATGACAGCATTTACAAGTATATAATACAATTTGAGGGGACCGTGACATGTGAATAACTCACAAGAACTGTTAGAAACACCAGTATGTAAAAATCTAGAATGGAAATGAAAAAAAAAAAAAAAACTTTGAATGTGTTGTTCTAATATAGCTTTATTTAAGAAGCAAGTATGTATATTAAGCCAGGAAAGAGACATAGGACAACACCTGCAAAACATTATCTACCATTAATGCCTAAGTGGCTAGTCCTAGAAGCTAATACAAAACTAAGATGTTTTCTTTGGGAAGTGTGGGGGTTGCAGCCGTACTGTTAACGAGACCTGTTGCATGTTGTGGGAGTTGCAGCCGTACTGTTAACGAGACCTGTTGTACGTGACAGAAGCAGAGATAGGGAATGGCGGACGGAAGATCTCGCGGTGTCACGGAATGGGCAAGGGTTTAACCATATTAGGGCAAAAAGTGATATCTGGAGCCTAATTGGTACATAAGACAACTTCCGCCTGGACAGAAGTTATAAGAGCCAGCAGTGAATTTCAATAAACGTCATTTGGCCTATCATCTCATAGGTGTCAGTGCTTCTTGACCCTGAGGTGGATGGCCTCAGTATTCCCTCTATAACCACGGACAACCACCACAGGTTGATAACGAACCCGACAGGGAAGCAAAGTCTTTGTCCAAGAAAACAGACAAAAACAGTCTGCATCTTTGAGAATACCTCTAACTGACACCTGGCCTTCAGCTAACAATTCGGGAGATCACCTATTTGTTAAGGTAGAAAATAGGTAAAATATTTGAATAAGACTTGTTTGGCATTAATCTCTTTTTAGATTGAAATAGTAAGATAAAAAAAAAAAGTGGAAAGCTTGAATTTCCTAAGACTTGATGTTAAAGATGCTAGTCTTCATCACCATCAGTTGTATCACATGTATTTTAAGAGTTTGTCACAGCACATACTAATCTCACCCTCGTTTATAACATCTCAAACATCTTCCATAAAGATATACTGCAAGCCATGGTGTTTAGTAATGACTAAAATACTGTAATATTCCGGATAAGAAATCAATTTCCTATTTTCATTCAACACTGAAGCCTGCTGTATCAAATAAACCTCTGTGCAGTTCTCTGTGAGGACACAGAAGGAAGAATCAGAATTTAATAATAAACCAGAATTCTTTCCTGTAAGTACTCCCTCACTTTTCATCCACCATTTCTCAACAGTACCTTTATTTGCAAGCACTCTTCCTGCACTGATCTATATGTGACCAAAATGCCTGGAGTGCCTTGAGGGAAGCACGAAGCAGGCTAGAGAACCCTGTGGTACCCTTCCAAAAAGGTATTGCATCCATCTTCCCAGTGTTGTCTGAGGCACCGAATAAGATGGAAGAATATCAACACTGGTAAATAAAATGATGCTTAACATCGCCTCTTTTATGTACATAAAAATGAGATAAAGTCAACATCATTTAAAGTCCACTGGCTTATTATTGTTATTATATGTTGTTGCCTTCATCTGAGCCACTGGATGGTGTTCTCAGCCTGGTACAAAGATTTTGAAGAACATAACACCATCGTAACATGAACAACTAAGTATTACACGGACAATAGGAGGGTATTTGTTTCCATGAGACCCACCGTTTTTGCCTCAGAGCACAATATATGCCCGTGTGTTGTAAGACAAGGTACCACTGCATGCCCAGAAAAATACTGGGACTCTGTTATTGTCCCCACTGTATCAACTAATGGGATTTAAAAAAATTGTTATGACTTCACTGTATATCTTACTTCAGGCAACAATGAAAGCAAAAGCTCTTCATCATCGTCTTTTCAAAACTATTCAAGTAACGAATGAAGGAGCCAGATAATCACACATACAGTTCTGAGGACTACAGAACTATTTCCTTATAGTGCAGATATTATTTTAGAATAAAAAAGAACCAAAAGATAAGTGAAACTCAGAAGGTGTTCCAACATAACAAGGTTCATCAGCATGGCTTTCCATGCAGATCCCCCCAGTTGCTGTGTACTGCTCATTTAATGGTTGTCTTTGGACATGCATGCATACAGCATCTCAAACAGCTTCAAAATGCCAGCTCTGCCTGTGAACTCTTCTGAAATTGAACAATTTCTGGAAAAGGATATTCTCATTACTTTTTGATGCCTTTCATCCCATGACAGGGAGAAAAAGTCTCTTTGAGTTACACAGAGATAAGGAAGAAATCGGCAGACAATGCTGTCCTTTATGTACTCGGATTCAGAACTAGCCCTCACTATGCCCACTTCCATTACATGTTAATATGCCACCAAAAAGGAAGTGGAAATCTTCTGTGCTCCTTTTACAATGTTTATAACACTGATTCAGAAACTTGCCAAAAGTAGATGCAGTTGAAAGTACAAAAATTCATCCAGAATATCTGAAAAGTAAAGATAAATTTCAAAATGCCTTACTCATACTTTAAAATAAAAATCTACTGACATCTGGTATGGATCAGCTGGCTGAATTGCCTTGATTACTCATCCACAGCCAAGCTCTCTTTTATTTATTCATTTACTCATTTATTTCATGGTTATAAAATTGTATTTCATAATAAATATGGAGAGTGACAACACAACCCTGATTATATGATAATATCATGTTCTCAATTTCTTTAACAAATTTCAGTTTTTAAAAGGAATAGTGTGTCTGCAAAAACGTCAGTCCTAAATTTTATCCATGCCTTTGCTGTCACAACTTGTTTTTGCCTTTCTTTGGAAATGCTAAATTTATAGGTGTTGACAAAGTATGAAGGACAACAAGAAGAAAGAATCTGTTAAAAAAAAATCTGTGCAATTACATTACAGACTCATTCTCCTCTAGAGCAGACAGCCCTAAGCTGCAAATCACGGAGGGCTGAGAGACTATCCTTGGTAGGTACAAATAAAGGGCATGTTTATTCACTCTGCTCTAACCACCTACCTGACATAGACGGAGGCTCATAATTTAAGAACTGAATGAACATTAGAAACAGAATGATGTGAATTGAAAGGGACCTGAGCACTGTCATCTGGTCCAACTCCTCGCTCAGAACAGGGCCAACTCGGATGTTACGGGGCCAACAAGCCTGGTTGAGTTTTTTAATACATGCAGAATGGAGATGCCACAGCCTCTTTTCTGACAGCTTGTTCCGGTGTTGATCATCATCATTTTAGAGTTCTTTGCACCCTCCTCTGATTGAATTCACCTTGTAGCCTCTTCTTGTTTAACAGACCTCTCTGGGAAGGGTCTGACTCCATCGATCCTACACCAACCCATAGGGCAGCTGCAGTCAGCAGGCAGGGCTGCCCCTTGGACATCCCCCTCAGTCTTCGGATCTTCAGACTCGTTCAGGCCGGATCCAGCCCTTTCCAGAGAAGTGTTTCTGCACACGCACTTCTAATATGAGAACCCTAGAACTACATGAGATGGCCCAGGAAAGCGAGAAAGGTTCCCTTGGTCTGCTACCATGTAAGTGCTGCCCCCTGCTCCTACAGTTGTCTTTGGGGGGTTGTCTCTATGACCTGGTGAAATAAATTTAAAGACCTTCTCCCTCGATGAGCAAAATCAGTTGCAGTTTCTAGACACCAACAACCCTACTTTGCAAGACCAGGCAGCTCACTTTTCCCTCCTTCCCTCAGTCTTACAACAACAAAGGATACCTTGGAAAATATAGAACGTACACTGATGCAAGGCTTTCTTGAATCTGAAAATGACCTGAAAGGACAGCTCAGAGATACAGGAATCTTTTCAGTTTTATCAAAGCCCTTCAGATAACTGCCCAAACTTAAGATCACATATGAAGAATTTTTCTCTGAGGATGGTTTATTTTTATTCATGCTGTTGAAGAATGGATCAACAAAACCATAGAGCTACAAGGGGTACAAGATTCATGGTCTCTCTTGTGATGAATTACTGAAATTACAGTCAAAAAGTGAATAGTAGAGGTGTTTTGCCTACAGTGAGATAAGGATTTAGATCAACCATTCTTTACCTGTTCCAACAGTTCTTCTTTTATCTACTTCTTCATGCCTGCATGAAAGAGAATTTTCAGGAAAAGTTTTCATTAAAAACAAGTACAGTAACCTGCTGAGTCTTAAAGAATGAGTTACTTTCATATCTAAAACTTCCCACTGCTTCTAAACACATTCGTGACTTCGAGCAGATTCATCTATCTCATTAATTAGAAGAACAACTAGAGGAAAGGCAGAAAGACAGAAATCTTGAAATTTAATTAAAATTCAGGTACATTGTGTTTGAATGAACATTTTTATGTATGTTGCATATAAAATAAAGATTATTATAAAGTCTTACCTACCAATTATTTTTTTACAGAGAAAGAATAATCACAATCAGATAACAACTATTTTGAGCATGCCATTAAAACATTCCAATCAAAAATAGAGGCACCAGCGCTGAGAATGTGGCAACTCCAGCTCATAAGCCTGCTCCAACAGGTGCTCAGTGGAACAAGGTTCATGTTGCTAACACCACTTCAAAGGGAGCTTCAAAAGCACTAAGTTATACATAAACATTTCAGGTACACAAGTGGGGAAATCACCAATAAATTCTGATTCCTTTACTTTCCATAGGAGGCTGGAAGATTTTAAATTCTTAATCACACAAACTCTTAGATGAGTTCTTTGCAGTTACTTTAGAATGCTGGCGATCTTGCATAACGTGAACCATGAAGCCTAGCTGCAATACGCTCTTTAATTATATGCTCAGTCAATACTGCCAAACACATGATCCCATTTCAAAAGTACTCCTAACAAAAAAACGCATTACTAAGAAATATCCAGACAAGGAAAGTAGGCTTATGAAGCTAAAAGATTCTTTTTGCAACAGAACATAGAGCAGAAAATCAAATCTGGAAGAAATAAGCATAGCACTAGACCAGAATGAGTTTCAATTGTTCTGTGGCTAAATTCTGAAATATTTCTACTGACATCATCAAAGGCAGATTTTTTTTTATTTTATTTTTCTTCCCACAAAGTCAAGAAGGATGTGGATTATCTGGGGAGCCTCACTGACTCAAGACACTTATTGAAAAATCTTGCTCTCATGCTCAATGTCTTACATTCTGTTATACACAATAACTGACATGCACAACAAGACTCAAATAAATAACTATTTAGTTATAGATTCTCTGCTCGTTGTTGCTATTTTGCCCCTTCAGAAAAAATGCTAAGGAATAATAATACAAAAAAAAACATACCAAATAAAACAAGAACAGGATATTCCTCCTGAATCTGAAGAAAAACTTCTGTTTTTTGACTGGTAAAAAAAATGTTTTGAGGGTAACAGAGTGCTGGAATAGGTTGCCCAGAGAGATTATGGAGTCTCCTTTTCTGGAGATATTTATTTAAAGCCTGTGTGGATGTGATTCTGTGCAACATGCTGTAGGTGAGCTTGCTTGTGCAGGGATGGTTAGACTAGATGATACCCAGACTTCCCCTCCAACTTCAAGCATCCTCTGATAGGCAGCGCTTCAAACAAAACAGAAAAAAAAAATCTTAATATCTCATTTAAAAAAAGTCTCAAGAAAGATATTCTTTTCCCAGCTTTGTTTCCTAGGGTGCTTTCAGAGGGAGCTGCATTTCGCTCACTGAAAACAGACATCATTTTCAATACTCCACAGCCTGGAGAAGGAAAGGAAGAGAGCTTTGCCTTTAAAGAATTTTGCTTCCACAATCCAACAGAATCAGACAAACAGGAAAACACTACCTGCCCAATTCTACATTCTACAATACATAACAAGGCTTTACTTAGAACAGTTTTGCACTTGCATCTTTCATCTAGAATCAAAATAATCACCCCATATAAATCTGAATCAAGTATTTAAATATTTCAATTACTGAATAGCAAGCCAATTGAGGCTTAAAGATCAGACCAATTGCTGGAAGTGTAGTAAGATCAGGCAAGGCTAAAAAATACTTAGATCTTCAGAAGATGCAAATAGTTTTCAGGCGTTCTGCACTCAAAGGGAGATAGAATTATTTATTTGATCAGTATTTCTAGGCTGGACATGTAGAGACAGGCTTCTGTTCATGACTCTACAATTTACTACATGACCCACCTATATTTCCCCATTGATAGGTCAGATCTATTTCATAGTCTATGCTACAGCTTTACAGAAACGTCATAGGTCCAGTTTCCTCTGGGATGTATATCATTTTATTTTAGACTTCTTATTATCTATCAAAAATGTTTTTTCCTGATAGTTTTTCATATAGCTGGAGATGAATCTGAAGTCTCCTCAACAATCATGGGTCCTCAGGGACTACATAAGAAATCGTTATTGCTCACATAGTAACTTTTAACATACTGATGAAGCCAAGTCTGCTCTTTTCAGTGATTTATTTAACTGTTTTGTTTAAGTTTTCTTTAGATGCAAGAGTTTGTGTATTTCTTTAATCAGTCAGAAGTGAATCTCTTGATAACTTTTTTCTAGTTTAATACTGGGCATCAGCCAGTCACAGAATTAATAATAATTTATTAAGGATCACTCAGGGTCTTAATTACCAGGTTTTGATTGAGCTTGCAAAAATAATCATTCTATGGATCTGTGGGAGCAACTAAATCTGAAAGATAACATCATCAGCATCTCATTAATCTCTCTTCTACCAGTGCTTTTTGCCAAATGTTTTTTTCTGCTATTTGCATTATCTTGTCTGTGGCAAACCTCGCTCAGCTACTCATGACCACAAGTATTCCTTCGTATGGTATCACATAAAGTAATTAACAAATTAATAAATAATATTTCTATTCCTTACATTACCTAACTAATACTGGAATGCTGCAGGAAGATAGGATATTAACAGCAAGCACACACATGCAAAAACTGATCTGTGTAAAAACCCCATCCTGAAAACCTAAAGTTTTATCTGATTTCCAGACAGGATGGGCATTCATTCATATCACTAAAGATAGGTGTTTCAATTTGTTTTGATTCCTGAAAAGCCTTCTCCAGTCATCAATTCAAAGCAGGCATTTCTAAAAGAGATTGTCTCTAAAAATACAAAAGGATCTCAAGGAAAACACCTGACTGAAGCCAGGAATATGTGGATATAAAAAAGCATACAGTGGAATGTGTGGATATAGAAAAACAACTTAATCATATCACGTTATCTCTTCAAGCTGGCAGAATTCTGGGAATAAGGCTTTTGATATGACTTGATTACTGCGTTTCCCATATTCTTTGCAGAGTCTTGCCCTCTTCAACGGCTGGATGATGGCCACAGGAAATACATAATATGGACATTCTGTTCACAAGGTAAACAGAGATCATACTCTCCCAGACTGGATGTAATGTTGTTTATCTAGTCTATGGTTTCTGTGTCTGTACAACTTCTTAGTTAAAATTATGGAGAAGTCAGTATGTCTGTGGTAGATTAAAAGATGAGGCTTTGTTTGTCTCACAAATTTATGTCTTTACTGTGAAGTTTCAAAGCAGCGATTGCAATAGCAGAACAGAAACTGTCCTTTCGTCTTCTGTTAGATTTCTGAGTTGTGTTCAGTATGGCTAAATAAAAGTAGCCTTTACTTAGAGGGCAAAATTGACTTTAATATCTATCAATAAGACTCAATATATAAACTACCAATCAACTGCATTATGTATTATTGCCCTAGTGCAAGGGGTAACTTTTAATGTTACCAGGGTATAGAACTGCATTGTGAAAAGCTATTACATGAGTTTAAGCCAGTCCATGATTCAGAGTGACAGGGCTACTTATTAGCCAGGTAAATAAATCACCTTATACATGGTCCGGAATTTGTTTAGAAAAGAAGCATCTTTAAGACAGTACTTGGGTGTGTAAATCCTGTATTTTATTTTATGCAAGTCGCAAGATTGTAAGTAGGAATTACGTATTTTGCAACAAAGGTGCTTTTACCATAACTGTTTCTTCACAGAAACCTATGGCAATATTGCACACCTTGACAACACCTGAAAGTTAGTCTTATAAGATCTGATGAGTAGTTCACATTAAGCAACTTAAGTAAATGCTTGTCCTGTGAGTCTTTCACAAATAGAAGATTTGATGGTATTGGTGATCGGGAAAGTTCATTGTTGCTGGATGAGAACTGCTAAATTATTCAGTAACACGTGATGGTCTTGATTCTTGCCTATTTCTTCTTTCTTAAATAAGTCAAATGTTTTAATTAAAAAAAAAAAAACACCTTTGACACTGTTAGCTTGCTTCAGTTTGAAACTATACCAATTGATAAGCACTTTTTCAATCTATTGCCACAGGAATTCTGCATACAGCTCAAAAAACACCCAAGATTCGCATGCACAGAGGAGCACCTAACAGGCTATAGTTCTGGCTGTAGCAGTTAACACCTTCATATCTGTTTCACCACCTGGAACTACACTGATCTTAAAGAAAAGTGAGAATACTACATTATGGTAGAAGTTATATATCAGGTAAAGAATTCGATATGTTTCACATACTGTTGTTTCAAACACAGTAGGTACATTTTCAAATGTGGCTTACTTATTTCTAGTTCTTGTAGCTCACGTTCTAGTCTTAGGACACACAGCTAGGGAACAATGTGCAAATTTTAGAGAAATATTATCTCAGATCTCCTCCTTCATCCAAGACCTCTTACCTTCTCCAACTAGCTTTTATAAGATTAAAGAAGTTATCTTTATTCATAATATTCTTAGGACAATGAATGGTTGAAATACAAGAGTTGCTAGCCATTGGGTTCAGACTTGCATTCTGCCTAGTGCTACGGGTTGGATATAGTTAGTAATGTACTACTCTTACTTCCAGTTTTAACTGTGAATTTGTAAGTCTGGACTTTTCTATCAGTGATGTGACTGCAAATACATGCCCCCCTTTTTTTTTCTTAGCTTAGATTTTTTTTTGTAATGAAAGAGTGAGTGATTACTAACCCTTCTGGAAGTTCTGAAAGGACATGGTAGAATTGATGAATGCAGCTTCTAGAGTGTCACTGCGTCCTGGAGTAAATTCACAAGAGAAATGGATGCAGGGAACAAAGTTTTCCCTGGGCACGTTGCTTTCCATACTTTATTACAAAAATTCCTTCAATATAAACAAAGCCTAATCAGATACTCACAAACGTTACCATACAGGTAATACATATTAGGTGTTTTTTTGGATTAATTTGCAGTAAATATCCAGTCCCCTGTAACTGAATTTCAGTCCAATAACAAGTGAAAACTGTCAGTCACACTTCTAGACATCTCTAGCAAGTCAAGTAGAGCAGCCATTATTTTTTGCTTATGGAGGACCTATCACAAATTACTTCCTAGCCTGAACCTCAGGCTTGGCTTCACAAACCCCTTCATTACTTTATCTTTCCTGGGAATTTTGAAAGTATATTCAGGAGCAGTGAGAAAAGCTCTAACGAGTTCTGAAATATTACTTTCTTAAGTTACCTGATAGAAACACCCTTAAGGTTTAAAACAAACAAACAACATAGCAAAGGAGAAAATGTACGTTAGGGGTACATACTTTGAAAGTTAGCATTAAGAGGAGTGGAAGAACATGTAAGGGACCTTAAAATCACTGTTGCTTGATCAGCTGAACTCATAAAAACCTGGTGTCCCCCATTGCCCACAACCCTCAGTTTCTCTCTGCATTGCTAATGGCTCCCTTCATAACAGCCCGTAGGATCCCAACATCTCTGGAGCTATGACACAGTTTGGCCAAGGGCATTCCCAGACACCTCGCCACGGTATTCTTGTCTATATCTCAACCGCAGTTCTCCTAAACTGTGATGTGTTTAGTTGCCTGTAACTACACATACCCAGAAGGAATGAATGAGTAAATAAATAAATAAAAGCTGGACTCTCCCTGTGTTCTTCACAGTGCAGGCATTAACAGGGGTCTCTACATTACGTCAACGCTATTTTTATCCACACTCTAAGATTTCAACAGTTTTGAGATCTTGGTGCTTGAAATTGGTCAACACATCCATACGCTATTAGAGCATAAACAGAGACAGAGAAATTGAATATGCCTCATTTCCTTAAGCGAGCAGGCAACAAATTAAATAAAAGGCATCATTTTTGCCGAAAGATGCTCATGTCACGGCTGTCTGCCACTTTAAAATTTACGGTCTTCCTTTATGCACAACCATTTGAAAAGGCAGACAAAGGAAGAATGTCAATACAAAAACATTCAAAAATATTTCTTAAGCAGAGATACACCTCCCAACAGTAT
The DNA here is from genome assembly GCA_013389825.1 of Crypturellus undulatus. Taxonomy (NCBI): domain Eukaryota; kingdom Metazoa; phylum Chordata; class Aves; order Tinamiformes; family Tinamidae; genus Crypturellus; species Crypturellus undulatus. The sequence goes on from VWPW01029434.1 coordinate 1,247,778, forward strand.
AAAGCTAGTACTAAACTTCAGTGGGTATTTAGCTACATAACAGAGATAAAAGAGATACTTTTCTGCCTTGACAGTAATGCATCATAAAAGAAGAAAAAGTATGAAAGGCTTCCTAACATGTTAATTGAGCTAAAATAAGGTTTCCTAAATAAAATATTTGGATCATCCTACGTCAGAGCAAGCTCTATGAAGAAAATATAGGGTGCTAACTACAGAGATAATGGAAAACTTACACTCTATACTTAATTTTTCCTGTATTTGCTGAATAGACTACAATAAAAAGCCATATGACACACTTTGGGAAAAGATCAAACATAAGGCTCAGCAATTAAATTTCCCAAATGAATGACATTTTTGACAATTCTCTTCCCTTCAGAAATCTTAGTGATTTAGTTCTTTTTCTTGTTTGTTTTTTTCAACATAATGACAGTACTTGATAAAGAGACGAGACAGTTGACATTAAAAGGCAGCACTAAGTGTTTCTGAAGAATAATGCTCCGTATTATTTTTGGTTCTCCTTTTTTTTAAAAAAAAAACCTTCCAGAACACAAGAAGTGAACACATCAAGGTTCTTAAAAGATCATTATCCCACCTCCTGACCCAAGGTAGGACCACCCACCCCCACTGCACACCTCTGAGATTTCCAACAGCAGAGATGCCACAGCTTTCCCAGACTTAAGGAGAGGTTCTTCCTTCATCATCGTGGAAGTTCTTTCCTCACACCTGACATGGATTTCTTCTCGTGACATAACTCACCGCTTCTGGTCTCAAAGAGGTCTAACAACTCCTCCCTCTCCTTCTGCAACATCTTCCTAAAGATTTAGAAGCTTCCCTGTCAGTTTCCTTTCTATATTTGTTAAAAAAAAAATCCCAAAACTATCTAAATCTCCTATATAAATCTATTTTTATATCATGTTTTCTAGCATTATTTATTATTATTGTTGTATTTCTCTGATTTTGCAGTTTATCCCATCTCTTTTGAAGGCTGATGCCCCAACCTGGTATATCAGTCCAGCCAAGATCCTCTCATACATAACACAATGTAATGCTGTTTACACACTACAAAATATTTTCTTTCACAGCAGAACAATATTGATTCACATTTAATGTGTTATCCAGTGCAGCTATTAAACCCTTTCTTCATTTTTGTCTGAGCAGTGTTCCTCCATCTTCTGTTTGTTCAGTAAATTACAACAAAAATCTCGGACATTACAACAGAAGACATTATAAGGAAATTATATTGTCTATTAGAAATTTTCAAGCTTCCCTTTTTGCTTTACAGTTTGTTTAGTGCTAATCCTGTCCTTCAGTATGCTTTCTGCTGCTTCCTCTTCAGTATCAACTATGAAGCAAGCAAGCATTTTGAGCAGATTAAACTAAATGAGATATTTGACAACTGCTCTACGCTGTTTTACTAGTGCATCTAGCTCACAGCTATTACTCTACTGTGTATTTCTTTTGCTCACTTATAAGCATAATATAAAAAACAGTGTCCAAATAGGAGAGCTTCTACAGATCTACCGTTTCCTTGACATCTATAAAGTCTGCCACTTTCATAAAATTAGACAGGTTTGATTACAGCTGCTCTCAACTAGCACACACACCAGAAGTTATGTTTTACTTCTTTTTCCTCCCTCCAAAGTATTAGCAGAGGGTTACTGGCTACAGCACTTCTTTTTTTGAAATCAAGTTACACGAACTATCAATAAAACAACATTCTTTCTCTCCTTCTACTTCAAGTTTCCATCCCGCTCTGTCACCTTCAATAATTATGTTAGCTATGGCTTTTCCAGGGTGGTTGCACCATCTGAGAAACGAGCACCACAATAACCCTTTTCTTTTTCCTTTTAATCATTACCCATGGACTTCCACAGTCTTTTTCTTCTAGTGCAATCTGGATGTCAGAGCAAGTACATACCATTGCTACAAGCTAATGCTGCTCCTATTTATAAGGTATAAATATTCAAGCCTCTGAATCATCTCAAGTTATTGTTATGGCATATAATTTTGATCACATCCGAAGACTTTCAGTCCTTCTTCTTTATTTCTTGCATGTCTTGTCACCTGTGGCAAATGCGTAAGAAACACAGCTCCTGCTGAGTAGAGAAGAAGCCTCTGTGATGACAGCAATCCCAAACCATGGCATCTCCAGTCCAAAATTCAGCATGTAGTATAAAGCTATTCTCTTTATTTCAGTTTCTAACAAACAGTGATGGGGATTCATTAAAAAAAAAAAATAGTTTCTGGGGAAACTGGGGTCATCGGTGCACAACAGGCACTGGTAAAACATGTATGTTTAGGAACCACTTTGAAGCCTTGAACATCCAGGATTGGCAGTGTTTAAGAGTTTCACTAGCTGATAGGCAATTGCACCAAAATTCAACTGAAAACTGAATCTTTCCTCATTTCTCCCTTTCTTTGTCTCCTCCCTCAAAACTATAAGCTGGACATGAAGTTCGCACGTGAAGATACTGAGTTTAACAATTCTCCTATTCGTTTTGTTCATTTTCATGAAAACTCTAATATTGTAATACAAAAATAAAATAAAAAATAAATAAAATAAAATAAAATAAAATAAAATAAAATAAAATAAAATAAAATAAAAATATAAAACAACTTATACAATGGATGCCAAATAAGACAAGAGCTTTTAGGAATTACCAAAATCCAGATCCTGCCACTTTTCCCAAAAGCAGAGGATATGTGAATTGCCCATTTGTTTAAAGTGATACCATTTCCGCCACATTCTTTCCTATGACTGCCTCACTCGCTGGATCTATAGGGTTTAAACACCAGGCCAGGGGCATCCTTCCCACCAGGCAGCTGCCTAAACTGATGAGTTTGTCTACCAGGAAGCAGAAGGCCACCAAATTCCCTCTGCCTCCCTGCACATGCAGATGAGGAGAAGGGAGACCAGTGCCCATTGTGTTAACTAATTATATAGATAAGTCCCTTACAAAATTTGAAAGAGAATTCGAAATCCCTCAAAAGCCATTCCCAAAAGGTCTTGTTTTTTCCCCCAAATATACAAAATATTTTTAGAATTTGAAGTGTAAAATAACGTGCGATTCACACTTAACAGTATAACTTCATTGCTATAATATTCTCTTTCTTTTCCAAAATCCCAGTGTAAGGTAAAAAATGGATTTGCTTTTTACTTCTTCCTTTCATCTATTTATATTTGTCACAGGCTTAGTATTACTTCTACATAATTATTTTATTTATATTTTTTATATAAAAGACGTAAAGCAAAGTCCAATATCATTCACAATACACCAAAAATATACATATTAAAGATAAAAACTAAATTATATTGACTATTCTCTACTATTGGCAGGTTTGCTTCGTCTTGCTATGTAGACTTTTATTAAAATGTAATATTAATACTGGGCTAATGTGACAGCCGTGACTATACAAACCAAGTTATAAAGAAATAAGCTTTTATTACTTTTCCAAAGACACAGGTAGCTTAAAAGTAACAGAGGGATGATGAAAATTGCTAGGGGGAGGCAGGAGCAAGTAAGCGTGTTTCTGAAAAAAAAAATACCTTTTTTTTTTAAATAGTTAAGTGGATTGCTAGGCTTAAAGTTAACACAACAATCCTTACTTAACCAAAGAGCTTCACTTCCTTTAACTTTAGCTACATATTTCCCCATATAAAAATCAAGTACATGAGAATATAAATAAAATAAAGTGCTCTTCCAAATTTGAAGAGTTTGAGTTCTCACACTGGAGTCATACACTAGAACACAGTACTAATACAGTCACACACCAGAAGAAATAAAGAAGAAATAAAATTGGACTGGCCAGAAGCCAAAAAATATGCAAAACAAACTGCACAAAAATAGGTTTTGTCCTGCTGGAATTCTCCAGGATCGGTATGACTTCAAATGCAACAGTTGCAGAACTCCAGCTGGAGGACTACTTCTCAAAGTCATTAGACATCAAAGAGCGAATCATTCTTTAGTGAAGATTAATGATGAAAAGTTTCACTGTCATTGCTGAAGTCAAACATTAAACTTCTAAACCATTAAACAGATATTCCAGCCTTTATGTTAGCAGGACTTTTTTTCCTAATTGACTTTAGATATGTATGACTAGAAGCCTGCTGTTCCTGTAACTGTGGATAGGCCTCAGCCTTTATCCAGCCTTCAGCTTAAACTTGTCTTCTTCTACCTCCGCAGTTCCGTTGGGTTATTCCCTTGCTGCTGCTCCCTTCGGAAACTCTGTGGCTAACGAAGGCAGATCACTAGAGGCAATGGAGTATCACAATGAGATAAAGAGACAAGAGTAAAAATCAAGGCAGCGCAGGAAAGAATGTGTTTATAGAGGTGAGTCTGAGCACCAGCAATACAAACAGATGGGGTGGGAACTGTATTATAGAAAGAGACGAAATTCCACCTATCCTGCTTACCTTTCATTCCAAAAACTAAGTTTCCTTGCCAAGGAATTATTCCTCAGTGTAGGCTGATGTCTTGTCAGTCACAGAACAGGTCTTAAGAATAACCTATAATTAACATTTTCTCCTCCTTACCGCACATCTGTGCCCTTAAAATGCCCATCAGGCCTGGAGGTAAAACTAGCAGAGCATTTTATTTTTAATAGACATGATTGGGAATGGCTTCCAGCTGAAATGTTACAATTTTTCCCAATAAAGTGGCTTGATATGACTCATTAGCAAATGTCATAAGCCTGTGGCACAAAACATCTCAAAAAGCAGATAGTTTTGTCTAACTGTTTATTAAATAGATCCAATTCTTATACTGCAATGTTTTCCCTCATTTCAAATAATCTAATTTCTCAACAATTAAGCAGTTAGTTTCGATATACTCCTGCTGATTTAAATAGGAAACAAAACAAGTAAAAGGGTATAATTTTTATTAGGTCAATGATAGCTTCAGTAGGTTGCAGTAAATTAAAAGTTTCATTATGTGCAATTAAACAACTTTATTAATATAACTGCAATTTTCCTCACTGTTTTGGCTTACTATATGCAAATTATACTGAGATATACACATTCATACATTCCTTGTACTACTCCTACAATTCTTGTAAGTCAAAATCCTTTTAGGCTTTTGAAAAGGACAAGTTATAGAAACTATAGTTATAACACAGTGTCTCACCAGTAAAGCTGCCCATCGTGGTTAATAGTGGAAGAACCCTGCCCTTACAGCTCTGTAAGTGAAATATGTGTGTGTACCCGACACTGGTCCGTTATTATTCATTCCCCTAATGAAGAAGAACATCGCTGTCTTCTACTGACGCAGCTTGGCCAGGAATCATAGCCTGGACTGAAACCTTAAATATGAAGCTACAGTACAATGCTATTCAAATAGCTAATAGAACATTCGTCTATTATTTGAAAGAGTAAGTTTTACTGTGCCAAAGAGGGAGTTATGTTATGAACCTAGTTTGAAAAAAATCCAAAAATGTTATGATCATCTATCTTGCAGAAGGGAAGCAATTTTCAGCCAAGTAATTGGTACATTTTCTTAGCGCATTATGTTTCTCAAAACATGTTACTGTGGGTGGAGATTAGCATCCCTTTTCTTCAAGAGGAAAATTACTTGTCTGCTATAGTGACTGGTACTGTCATTCTAGGAGCTGGCAAATGTTAACAACCTCTGGAGGTGTTCTTTTTTACAAATATCTCAAAAATAAATAATACATGCAGATCAAGAATCCAATGACCAAAGAGAAGTTATAAATAGAAAGAAAACATCATAGTTTAACTACAGATATCCATCACATATTCATACATTGTGAACGGTAATCTAACATTCCAGCATATTAAAAAGTATTTTTTAAAATAGTGTAATCATCACATTTACAACTAAAACTGAACTTTGCCAGAGAAAGGATAGAGAAACATACTTTCTGAGCAAAAGAAAAGATTGGCTATACCTTACACCATGCAGAAAACATCAAAGTGAAATTAAACAGTTCCTTTGCAGCTATCCAACCTCCCTGCATTTTCTACAGCCTGGCAATAGCTGTACTTCTCCGATTAGAAAATGGTACCTATTTTCTTTACACCATGTTGTTGTTTTTCATCATCTCATTCTCACTGCAGATCCTCAAAAGTTTGTCTAATGTTTGCAATAACAACAGTACAAAACAGAACAAAGTTAAAAGCTCCCACAAGCTGAGAACAGATGCATAAACAAACCAGTCTGCACAGTTTAACTTCTTAAGACACGATAGCTGACCTCAAGACTCTGTCTATTTGTGTAAAACACTTGAAGATGAGTCTCACTGTTGCAGAGGGGATGGAGGATTTAATTAGTTTAGGATTTAATTAAAGCCTAAACAGATTTGGTAATTTCTACATCCTTCTTCAAATAGGATTGGGACAGTATTTATTAGCTGGTCAAAGCCTGTGCATACACAGTGTGGGAGGGAGAAAGTGACCAACTATGAAATGGGGAAGTAATGGACAGGGCTGGAAAGCAAAGGCTCCAGTATGATAAGAACAGATGAAACATTGGTATCAACAATATATGGGTGAAGTGAGGTACCCCAAACATATGCACATAAACAAGAAAGTGCCTACAAGACCGCACTGAAGGAAAAACCTTTCTTCAGCAGATTAATGCATACATCACGGGCAACAAAGAGCATCAGGAGTAACTGCAAGTCTGTGTGTAGTTGCAAGGCCACAGTCTCACTAGGGTAAGAGACATGGTGAGATAGTTCACAGGACTCAAGTGCTGCAGTAGATGGAGAAAGGCTCTTCGGGAAGGAAGCCCAGGAAGGTGGGAGAGGAACTGACCTTTATATGAGGGAGCAGCGAAGCAGCAGGGGTGCCTGTAGCGCTGCACCACAGAAACCAGCTGAAGGCTAATGGATCAGAAAGCAGAGCAGCATCCCACATCCTTACTTATATGTTGATATCATGAGGAAGGCACTGTTCTTTCCCTCTGAAAACAGGCAATTCTACACTGCTTTACAGAAACTGTAGAGTACATCTGAAAGATTAAGCTTCTCTCTTTCCTAATTGCATTGCTTATAAAAAAAAAAAGCAACAAATGACAAACTTTGACCATTGCTTGATCAGCTTCAACATTCCCTAGAACTACCTACCACATTTCCTCCATCCATTTCATCTTCAAGAGGCTGGGAAGTCTCTTAAAAGCCAACTTAAAAGCTACAGACAATAAATTCAAGCTCAAGTTTACAATAACCAATCTATGCCTTTATGAAAGGAGTTGACACCTCATTTTAGATAACAGTACATTTTTACATCACACAGTCCTAAAAACTACTAAACTGCATTCCCACTTCTTATGAATTAACAGAAGTAGAAATGAAGATGTCAGAAAACCTGCTGCAATTTCTTAGATAATCACTTCATATATGAGTGCTCATGTGATAATCTGAGCACAGACACATCCCCATTTTAAACTATACAGACTGCTCTTCTGACCATTCATCATAAATAAAACCTTTGTGCCGATGTATATAAGAAGTTTTGCAGATAAGCTCTCATGTATTTAAGAGAGAGAAGCTTTAAAAATAAAAAAGTAAAAATTTTCACATCTAATTGGCATGAAACAAACAAGGATTTCTTCTGAAATGGCAAAGTTTTATATGGAATATCAATCTAAGTAATAATATATCAACATTTCATGCTCTGCCAGCTTACATCAATCGAGCAACTTAGAAAATAATCGGGGTTCCTTTGCTTGGCTAATTAAAAGCAAAGCAGGATGTAAAAGACTATTCTAAAAAGCTTCTGAACCAGGAGGCCAACGTTGGAAACAGCTTGCTTTGGATTGCAGAGAAGCGCATGAGCTTCCTTTAGAACCTACCACAGGTCCTAATTTTGGTCTGCAATTCTCACATTAGAATATTTGTATCCTTTACATCTTTCAAAAGTGATTTCTGTTATGACAATCTCCTGCTTTTAAAAATTATAGTACTAGACTACTCAACATAAGGACACAAAGACTTTGGCAGAGAAACCTTGATAATTGAACTCTTGAAGAGAATCAAGTTCCTATTTGGGAAAAAACAGCAACAAAAATCCCAGCAAATAAAGATATTTCCTCTCAAAATATTTATTTGATTAACAGCAACTTTTACAAGACATTCATTCATAAGCGAAACAAATTTTCCACAGCACTGAAGGATTTGACTATACAATTGAGAAATATAAGGAAAAAAAATCCCAATTGTTCTTTGTTCAAACATATAAACTGCAGTAAATATACACTTTTGTAAGCACAGCACAATTATTTAATAGCCATGAAAATTCACTCTTTCGCTATGTAAAGATGGCATTTCTTTATTAGCAAGTGTATGGTATCACGACATCTAAAAAAGCCACATTAAAAAACAAAAAAATCCCTGTCTATTGTTCTACCGCATTCCATTCCTGTTAAATCAACCTAATATTTGTGACAAATTATCTGTGCCCTGCAGGCCAGCGAATTTCTATTAACAACTTATTATGGAATAAAGTAAGAACAGCACAGTCAAGAACTCTACACATCAGACAAAGCGAACTGTCATTCTGCTTCACTTCTACAATGAATGTCCTCAGACCCACACGAGAGAGAAGAAACACCGCTTGGCATTTAAACTTTAGGTGACAGTACGCATTAAAGTAGAGAACAAGCCAGGATTGATTACTCTGATTTTAAAAGGTCAGGAATCACTAAGCGTTTTGTTTTTTTGTTTGCTTTAACTCATATATAGTTGATATACAAGGCAATTGTTTTAAACTGTAAATTATAACCCTCCATAATGCACATTGCCACAATTAGATTTTAACTATTGCTACTCTGAAACCGTGCTTTTCTTTTCTTGCCTTTTAAGGTTTAATAATAAAGATTGCATATCCCATGAAAATACTAAGACATTTTGATATATTTACATATATACATATGTACAAACATAATTCAGTATAATCTCCTAACATTAAATGCAGAGTTTCCAGAAATTAAGTCTGAGCATTTTCAAATACCTAAATCTCACTTTAAATTATCATTCTTGTTTCCTTGATACACTTAAACCATCCATTTGACAAATGGATATGGAGAAGGGACCAATGCAAAGTATACAACTAGAGTAAAACAATGCAGAGAATAAAACTACAGTAAAAATAAGCTGACCAGTAAGTCACATATGCTTTGTCTGTGCTTCCAAGATGCATAACTAAAAGCAAAGTCTAGCTTGCTTTTAAAATCAAACCAAAGATCATCTAGAATTAGCAATATGAAATTCATTCACCTTCATCACTTCTTTACTCCTTTAGGTTATGCACAGGCTGAAAGATGTAATCAGAAGCAAAAATTAACACTGCTATACTTTGCCTTGTTATAGGTCCCTTCAAAAGTTCACTTCTGGACCTCGTTTGAAGTTTCTTTTAGGTGTTACATGCTCAGAAATCCAGAAACTGATTTGAGCAAAATGCTCAAATAATATCTGAGAACATAAACTGTTCACAAGTCACATCCACAATACATGTGACACAAATTAATCTTGATTCTCCAGAAACCACCACTTGCAGCTGCTAGTCACTTCTATATTAACAATGGTATTTCCAGAACTACTATATTTAAAATAAACATTCCTCTTAAAGCTGGACACTTAACATTTATTTTACCAACATCTCACTTAAACATTGTCATAAGTAATATTCTAGATAGTGTTTTTCAGACTTTATTTAAAAATTCATTTAGAAAGGTTGGGGTTTTGTTTGTTCATTTCTTTTAACAAAAAAAAAACTTTATTCTATTATTACACAAGCAAATAGCTCCTTTTCATTGTGCATTATCAGTGACTATCCAGCATAATAACACAGTGCTAACGCTTCACAATAAGATATTTTGTTTGTGTTCAGAAGTGATGAAATTTCTGCAAGAAAGGGTGAATTTAGAACTATGTTGGTATACTGAAACCGTATATCCTTTCTTGGGGTATCCTATCCCTTTCGCCCTCACTGCTGCTGATGCATGCAGACTGCAGATAAAGTTGACAGAAATAGATTTTTGATGCATTTTTTCTTCTTTATTATGTGGTTTCCCTTTGGTTCTGATTAAGCAGAGCCAAGTGGAGGGAAGGATCATCGCCGCTGCTGCCAGCAGCACTCTGCCCGACGCAGCCCAGGATCCCACCGGCTCTGCCCGACGCAGGATCCCTTGGCTGCCCCACGGTGAGCTCCCTTTCCAGCAGGACCCCCATGCTCCTCTCTGCAGAGCTGCTTCACAGCTGAACAGCCTGTCTGGGGCATGGGATTATTCCTCCCCAGGGGCATTCCCTGCACTGACTTTGGCTGAACTTCGTGAGGTTCCTTTTGGTTTATTTCTCCAGCTTGTTGAACTCCTAAATGGCAGTACTGATACCTGGTGTATCAGCCCTTCCTCCCAATGTGTATTTTAAATTGTCCAAAAGAATTCATCTAATCCTAGATGAATCAACACTTTAAACGATTTTAAAATCAAACAGCATTAAACTTCTCAAGACTGAAAGATATTTAGCATTTGACACAGTATCTTCATTGTTTTAGCAATGAGTAAGAGATACAAGCATGTACTTCTAGTCATTCTCCCTTATACCCTTCCCACGTGATTGAGATTTTATACCTAAGCTCTAGGATTCAAGTTATACTTCAAAATTTTATCATTTTTTAAGTTTTTTTTTTTTAATTTAAAAAAAATCTTATTTTTTCTGAGATGTAAGTCTGAAATTAAACAGAATCTTAGTGGTTGCTACCACCTAGTCCAGAAAGCAAGCAAAAATTTCACTTGTATAAGCATATCAGGCTAATGCCAAAAAAGAAAAGGAAACATTCAAGGATATTTATACAATATGAGAATTGTAGAAAAAAAAATGATTATATAAAACTACTATGACTTCCTAGTTTTCAGAACTGCCAAGATAATAACACCAAATTCACCCTAGAGACTTATATTGATAACTATCTTTAACAATGTGAAATACACAGAAATGGGTTTAATATTTGTGTATGTGTATAAGTTTTACACATACCCACACACACAATCTGGAGGGGAAAAAAAAAAAAAGAGAGAAAAATAGAAAAAAAAAGGTTCATCTCATCTTCTGTATGTGAAACAGAAAAAGATCACAGAATTGTAAAGACTGCTGAACAGGAATAAATATAGCTAAAGTCTGAGACTTCTGTGGTGATTCATTTGCACAAGATACAGCCAGAAAAGTGAGATCTATACATTAGTGCAATGAAACTGTCTTCCTAGGCGTGGGCAGTATCTAGCATGCTAGATGCTAGCATGCTGTCAAGGCTACTGAAAAATGAACAGAGCAATAATACTAAAAACAACTTTTGAATGCAAGATGTTTACTCTCAATTTAGTAAATTTTTTGCCTTCAGAGTTGGAGGGGGGGGGAGGAAGGGGGAGGGAGACGGAGAATTCAAGTTTAGAGACCACACAGCTTGATTCTTTGAACAAGAAATTTATGCAACACCATGCACTACAAAAGCCAAACGATGTAATGGGCATTTTAAGTTGAACATTGGAGTAGTTATAAGAACAAGCCACCTGTATATAGACCACCTAAAATAAATACAGAAAAAAAAAAAGTTCTAACATTTTTTCTTTCACAATTGCCAATACTTTAGAAAAGAATCAAGGCAGGAGTGCATCCTATTTCTGTACTGTGAAGAGGAAAAATTTTGAAGTAATGAGGTCTCTTGAATAAAAATCTACCTGTTCTCCATCCTCTAAAACCTTTATAACTTGAGAGCAGTGTATAATAACATGTCAATGGATGTTTAAAATACCCTTGCTTTAGAAAATCCTGAAGTGTCATGTGTTATCACCGCCAGTAGGTGATATGTAATGTAAATAAGCATTCTGGTTAGACTTCAAGTAGTTGCTGCATTCAGCAGTATGGCTTTTTGTTATACATGAGATTTTCAAGTATACAGATACATAAACTCCTACACGTGTGTGTATGTGCATATTATACCTATATATGCACAGATATGCATGCATATATACATATGTATACGCATACGCACACAAATATATACGTACATATACATACATACATATATTTATATATATACAAAAACCACAGCAGTCTTTTGTCAATGAGAGTCATTTGTTTCTGCCTATTTCTTAGTAGGGCAGAAACTGTAGAGCAACATACACGCTGCAGTCTCTTCAATGCATTTCTTACTGCTATGATGCACCAAGTACATCTGCACCAGAAGACTAGGAAAGTATCTTACGTTCTACTTATAAGTAGGTCTTTAAAAAAAATCTAAAGAAAGCAAAAAGGTAAAATGTCAAAAAAAAATCCACGTTTTTCTAGCAATTATTTGCAAACTTGAATTTTAAAGAACAAAAGGTCACTGCACCCTCAATGTCTTCTTTACCCATTCCTAAGGAGCCAGTAAGTTCTTGTTTATACCAGGAGAAATTATTTGAAGTTAAGGTAAAGATCTGCCAGTGAAATTCAGCCAGAGCATAAAATATTTGAGACCACCCTTTTTTCCCTTCTTTCTCAGAGTTTCAGATTCTCATGCGAGTACATTAATGGAACTGACCTAGAGTTTAGTTCAGATTCAGATAGGAGCCATTTTAAGAAATGACAAATGTAACAGTTATTAAATACTTCCAAACATTGTGTGAACACTCTAACAGACTGTGACAAGCATAACACTTACTTTAACATGCATATTGCTGAATTATTTTTTACTTTGTGTTAAGGGATCCTAAGATATGAATTTGACTTCTCCCTGCTTTGCAGAAAGAAGTAACATGAACGATGTCAAATTTCTCTTTGTTCAAATGCAAAACTTGCTGCTGGAAACAAAACACTGAAGTTAGAAGATGCAGTCTTATTAAATATTAATATTCTGCTAGATTTTTATGTTCCATTTCAATCTACCCGTGCCCAATAACCATACATTTTCTGTAACTTGCAGGAGCCGAGCAGGTGTGCAGGTAACCGGTTACCAAGACAACATGCCGGCGAGGGATTAGAGCAGACACTTGTATGTGTATAACTGAATAATGCAAACACTGCTAAGTGATACATTTTTCATTATCCGAACATCCCATGGTTTTTTACACCATTTAATTTTTTTGCCTGTTGAACATGCTTCCGTTAAGAACCCAATTGAAACTTCCATAAGCAAATGAAATTATAATTTCATTAAAACAAGGAAAATATTATTGTGTGCACTTCTTCTATGAGCTAAATAACTAGTTGTCCAAACACCAGCACTTTTTTTTTTTAAACCTTTCACAACTAGAAAACCTGCCCGGCAAGAAATGGACATTTATAAAAATAAAAGTAAGGTGAAGAAATGTGTAATTTCATCAAACATATCCTCTGTTCACCCAGAAGGCTGGGTATTTTGAGAGGGATATATCTGTGCAGTAGTTCTCATTACCAGTTTTTTAGCAATATCTTAAATTTTGTTGTGTTAAACCTCTAAAAGCATTGCAGAATCCATGACAGTGATGTGTCAGTGAATTACAAAAAATACTATCAAGCAACAACCTGTTATAAAATATCAAAACAGGTGAATAGGTGCCACCAGGTGAACAGGAGCTGAGAAACATTTTGAAATGCACCTATTCAAAAGAAAAGATGTAACTATATTATAATATATAACTATGCTAATTTTCATGGTTCATTTTTATTTATTTTACACATATTTCCAGAGGACCCAAAAAAAACATGGTTCTTTCCATAATTTTCACAGTAAGGGCACACAAACCACAATAAAATTTCTCATCTAAGAAAGCACACAACAAGGAAAATTGTCCTTTTTTGATCCCCTACCAACCATATCAACAAATTCATGCAAGATCAAACAACCATATTTTATAATTCAGCAGCTTTAAGCTCCACCTCACTCACTATGATCAGGCAAAATATACGAGATAGAAATGCTAAAGTTTCCAGAGAGATCAAAAAAATAAGTGTTACTGTCTTTCTGTGCAACATGTGGAAGAAAAAATAGGAGCACATGAGCCTTCAAACAATTATTTCTAGAATTAAAATTAGGAGCAAAAGGTTTAAGTGCCACTGCTTTATATTCTTAGGTTTCAAAATGAGGAAAATAAAAGCTGGTGCACATTAAAGAGCACATGTATGCCTTTCAAATGCAAAGAGCAGACAAAAAGTGCATGTACTTTTCAATCTCTTCCTATTACTGTTACTTCTTCCTGCTACAAACAGACCACTTGCATCTGCCCCAAACTGAAAAAACACTTCTTCAGCCAACATTTTCAGGCCTGTTTCAGTATCTTACCCAAAGCCACATCTCCCCACAATGTTGAAGTTACCTAGGCTTCATCCCATATAAAAAATTTCACTGATGTCCTACAATGCTGAGACACCTTGTAGATATTTTAAGTATTAATTTAAGTATATATTAAGTATTAAGTAAAGTATTTTAAACAGATAAGATGCCTATCTCCCTCTTTTCAAATAACTGGGGGTTAAATAATTCGCCTATGCTGATACTTCTGAAAAAAAAAATGCTAGAACCAAAAATACCCTTGAAAATTCTGCCCATTCAGCACTTGAAGATAAAACCATAAGATGAATACTTAATATCCCACTGTGGTGCACAGTATCCAAGGCATCAGTATCCAAGCGGGCTTACGCTGATGAAGTCTGCAGAAGTTCAATAAGAGCCTACATACCTCCCAGGACTGTGGCTTTAGGGCCTTCACTATTACAGAAAGTCAACAGAAATTAGACCCCTTGAGCTTTGAAATGTCTGAGCTCTGAAAAAGTCTTACTCTAGATCTTTACAGATTAAAGATGCAAATCCTGCAAACACTTAACCACACGTGAATTTCCTAACTGGAGAAATCCCCCTCTGTTCAGCGAAGCAACTTGCATGGCTAGAACGATACTTATGCTTAATTGTTTCTAGGATTTGGGTCTTAAATTTTGCTTCAGACTGTTCAGAAAAGATGAGAGTCAACCTGTCGACTGCTTAATTAGACTGAGTTGCAATTCTGTCCGGCTAGTCTCCTCCAAAGAAATAGCCTTCTGTTTCATGCTGCAGACATCCCTAACCTCTCATCCTGCTTTGCCCTAAAACTATGAGAAATATGCCTTAAAACAAAAATCAAGGCTCATATCATACAGCTACTTAAAATAAAAAAATCAAGGCTTACGTCATGCAGATACTTGTACAGTAAATGCCTTCCCTAAGCTCCACGTCAATGCAGCCTTACAATGCTAGAAGCTCTCTGTCACAAACACTGGCAAAAATCTTATTTGGGCTGTCCCCAATGTCCTGCTCCCTCAGCGTGGCGGGGACAGGCCCTGGCAGCAAAGCCTGGTCCTGCTGCACTGGAAGTGCCCCAGCATCGGCCCCAGGGAGCTCCCCTGATCCCTGTGGCACCTATGGCAGGCTGGACACCCTCCAGCCCCCACAGTGATGGGGGAGATGGGAGATACTGCAGCTGGAGCAAAATTCCAGATAAAACAAAATGTACCGAAACCAAAATTATACAAAGTTATTCCATGCTGAACAAGCTCTGCTAGGTCTCTGCAGAGCAGAGAGAACCGATCTGACAAATGCAGCTGAATAACTCTACGCTATTCACTGCAACTGTGAATTAATCTGAACTGAGTCTGTTCTTCTTGATGTGGGTTTTATCTGTTGCTTTTGTTTTTAATACAGTAGTTGTTCCTAACATGCAACATGAAGTATAATATAAAGTTTCTTAGCATAAACAGTACTTACCTCTTACTGGAGAACTTTACACTGAATGACATTCAGCTGCAAGAACACTGTAAAGTTTCCAGAAACAGATCAGCATTGACAGCTATACCCAGACTCTCACATCTTGGGCAGAAGTTAAACGGAATGGCAATACCCATGATGAATTCCAAGTTACAGCAGGAAAAGGAGAGGAATAGAACTGACAGCAGCAACATACAACTGTGGGGACATTAAAGACAAGAACAGACTTCCTTCTCTCCAACAAGCATGGGAGAAAAAAATGGTTTTAGCTCTTAGGATGAGGGCCAGACTGAAATGAAAACCTGGTCATCTTCCCAATATAAGCATTAATTTCTCAAGTGCACTTAGAGCAATGAGAACGTAAAAAGTCAAGGAGTGCTTGGCCTCGGTGACAATATGGAATAGTGTGTTAGTGAGATCACAGAAGTCAGAATAATTTTAGCTGTTTTCTTCCACATAATTTCCCCTTTCCCACATCTGCTTCAGAACTTAAGGTTGATAAGATTCTGTGGATTTTGTTTTTTTAACCTTTATTTTATTGTGCTCCTTTTGTGACCAATTATATAGATTTTAGGTTAGTTCATTTGCCCCAGGGATTGCAATCTCAGGTAGCACTGGTGTTGGGTAACCTTTCTCTAAGATTTCTTAAAAAATAAAAACTTTACAAAGAGAAAGAGAGAATATATATATACATATATATATATATATATATATATATATATATATATATATATATATTCTCTCTCAAGGGAGACTACATTTGCCCCTCCCTGAAAAGGGTTCTCTTGAATGCTAGTACTTTTTAAGTGAAGCCCAAAATATCTAGAACACCAAAAAATAAGGCCATAAATTAAATAAAGTCTACTTAAAATCATAATCTGTCCCATATAGAAGGCAGCAATAAGCAGCAAGCAACACAAAACTGAAAAACAGACAAGTTCACTCTGTTGAGGACAGTTAAATAAATTTATTTAGAATCGTTTTTATGTTAGAAGTACAGTTAAACTATGAATGAGTTTTGGAATGCCATCATATTTTTTTTTACAGTTAACATGAAGAGCCTACTAAAATATCAAGAAATTTTAATGGTAAGAACCAAAACAAAAGTTTCGCAATTGTCAACCAGTTCTCTGGTTACTCTCTCATGTGCAAGCATTTTTACTGCTACCATCAACTTCTTGTGTTAACCAAATACTTGCAACCTGATCTTCAGAACTATCTGTTGGAATTGCCATCACTTTTTTAAAATCTCATATTAACTATGTATTTCTAGACGCATCATGACTCCTGTATAGGATGGTTAAAGGTAGAATACTCAGATAAGATTTAAGCATAATATAGCACCAGTGAGAAGGTAGCAGAAAGAAGTGTATATGAAAATAAACTTTCAGTTTATTTCTTCAAATACATTAAACAAATCACAGCAGTCTCAGAAAAAGCAACAATCATCAGCCTTATTAAAAGTCTTTATTAAGTGATACCAATCCAAATTTATAAAATTCAGCATGGATCAACTGCCTCAAAGGGAAAGGGAACAAAAACACCACCACCTACACACACCTCTACAGGGATAAGGCAATTTGAGGCAGGAAGCTAACAGCAATTGCAGTACTAGCAGCTACCCACATAAGCATTATATTTACATTTGAAGTTGAAAGATGATCATATCAATTAGGCTACCATGATGCATTTCACATGTCTTTGGTAAAAATAAAACAATTAAAAAAAAATCACCTGCTACTAACATCAAGTATCCTTCCAGCAAAGTCACTTTCCTTTCATAAACATGTTATGACTCCAACACTGGGTCCATTAAAAAGCTGGCACCCCAGAGTCTACCTTGTTTCACGGCATTGCCACCTCCAAGCAACACCATTCATTGTGGACTTTCTCCTTTCTGTTATTTACCTCTGCAGCAGGTTATCTTTAATGCCAGAATTAGTTTAAAAGAGCCCTTATAAAAACATCAGTGCTTTTTAATTTTTTTGGTTTGAAGATGAGCTTTCAAAGATGCAACATTAAAATGTCCCTTTCTGGTTTAATTACAATGGAAAGAGATAATCCCTGTGGTATCTGGCAATGTAAGTATTAGAGAACAGAGACTTACACTAAGCGTTAATCAAATTGAAAACAAACAGTTTGCAAACACAGTTTCTATACTAATATAGTGTAAGATATTTTCATTTCCTTCAGGCTCTGTGTGTTAGCTACTTAAGCCTGAATCTAATTCTACATTTTAATAAAAAAGCTAAAGCATTAAAGCTCGTAGCTTTAAGATAGAGGCATACATATATGAGCAATGGTCACCATATTAGTCATTATCACACAGATATAGTTTCTTGTAAAGTAGGCCAGCCTCCAGTAAACAAAACTAAAAAGAGAACTGAAATTCTCACACACACATAAATATAATTGACAGTTTCTTATTCATCAGTTAAAGATTTTATATATGAAAGTGACTCTCAAAGGAAAAGGAAAGCATAATATCCCAAGTACTGTCTTTCCATATTTTTTTTGAAAACAAAGTAGTGTGTAATTTGATTTTCTAATTTTTTACCATAGTTTAAAACTTTTGAATTGCAAAACATTAAGTTCTCCATCCTGCTGTTGATTCTTCTTTCATTAAAGAGAATAAACTTTGCTGCTCATCCTTTCCAGCTCAGAGTTAACTGTGGAACTTCTTAGCAAGATTTTATCAAATCCAGTGCCATGCCAGAAAATAAGCATTAGCAGTGTTCCATCATTCCATCCCAACAGCAGGAGAAAATAACAATAATTAAAAAAGGTTTAAAAATCTCATAGTTTTCCTCCATATTTCAGGTCTCAAAAATTATCAGAATCATGAGTTGCACTTCAGTAAATGCATTTGCTTCACATCCTCCTCTTTAGGGAAGGAAGTTGTGGACATTTGTAAAGGAAGCTGAGAACTCTCACAGAGACAAGGCCTCCTGGACATCCGTTTCCGCCAATAAACACATAAGATGTGTTCTCCAAAATTCTTAGCAGAAATTTCTCATCCTGTTCTTGCACATGCCTGGCCAAATCATCCAAGGGAAAAGTTAATTGCTTCTATAGATTGGCTAAGCACAGCAGCTGAAACTCAGACTATGTGGAGTAAATTTCTTTTTTCTTCTGTCAATATAACAAGGGTTTCAGCTCATGTTTGAAGGAGTGTGCTTCAAGTGTGCACACCATGTTGAGACCATGTTTGGACCACCAAACAGAAAACAAGTATCTGCAATTTTTTGTATCCACAGATTACTTTCTCCATACCCACTTTTACCACAATAATATTCACATGTTGAACAGAGCACTGGAGTGTTCATCTATTGTGAACTAGAGGAGCGACAGATCCAGGGTCCTATTAAAGAGCACAGGGTACCTGCAATACTGGAAATTGTTTTGATTTACTCTCAAAAGAACCAAGAAAGTAGATCATTCTGCAGTGCGAGGAAAACCTTGCTGAACACCAGTGAGAAAAAGGCAGTCTTGGTAAAACAAAAGCAGCTACCTACTCCATATGCAGCTCTAATTCATCTTGCTTTTGCTATACAGCATGCACTGTGTGGTCTGGGAACACCATTTTCCCCACTTAGTTACTTGTAGACAGGAATAATATCAGATAACTTAACCCTCCATTTTCTGCAGTAAAATTGAGAGTTATGGTATCTCAAAATCATACCTCACCTTAATCTTAATTTCATTTTAATCATAAGGTATCATAAGGAACAAGGTGTGGCATTCTGAGCAAAGATACCATTCATTTGAAGCTAGTTCAGGTTTATAAAGTCTCATCTCCAGATCTGGCTTGATCCAATCAAGGCAACACTAACACCTGCAAAGATGATCTGGGCTACTTTCTTCAGCACTCCAACTCTGGGAAGGCCAGGTAACTTGCATCAGCCTAGCATGAAAACCCGGCTTTGTTGCAGGTCTAGTCATGACTCCAACCTGATAAACTCTCCGGAAACCCAAATGACCCTTCACAGTGGGTCATATGAGGACTTCAGTCTGAATAGCGCAGCAGCAGAGTTACTAAACCCCGTGGCTCTTCAATGCCAGCTGCAGAGAGACCCCTGCACGGTCACTGACTGTAGCATCCAACCTGGAATTGTTTCTGTGCCCTTTTAAGTGAGGTGATTTCTTAATTTCTGCATTTCCACAGAAAAAAAAAATCTCACTGCTATGCAGTTTTAGTTTTCTTGCAGAAGGTAAAAATGATCCATGAACTGTGCACACAAAGATAGACTGGCATAGATTAATTTAGATTAATTCAGGACTCATCTATTAGATTTTTTTTTAACATAGTAAATACAGACAATCAAAATTTAGAAAAAGTCTGCTTCTTTACCCACTCCAAGATCTGAAGAAACTTAATGTGCAAAAACAACTGACTTATCAAAAGTATGCAAAGCCTCCGATTTCCAGACTTCAAAAGAAAACAAAAGAGAGACAGAGAGAGATCAATCCACTCAAACTCTTCCTTACTTTGCAATCTGCTCCACCAGCAAAGTTGCACTGCAGTATTTCAGAAATGTAAAGGTTTATCTATGCTGAGCTAAGACTCTTTCCTCACTAGGTCACCAGGGACCCAATGCTAAAGAAAGCCTATAGCTTCAGCTAAATGAACAGTTCTGTCTACAGTCTACTTTTTAGAGAGGGTCACACACTTGCTCTTCTCATCACCTTATTTATTATTTTCAAGACAGCCTTCATAATCTGCCTGCTCCCCCACAATCATTTCCTTTATTTCCACGAATGCAGTAAAAAAGCTGAGGCCCTCTGTGCACAGTGAACAAGTTAGATTTCTTAAGTCAGCAGTGCCAGAGCTATTAAACAAGCCTCAACTCAAAGGAAGAAGGATTTGTACAAGATTCCAGGCTCAACAAAGTATTTACTTCAAGAGACAGAGAATAGTTAGAAGAGAACTTGCACATGGAAGATAACTCTTAAACTGCTTCTACTATCCTAAAGCTCATAAACACCTCTATCCTCAGAGCTCAGCAGATAGAAATGATGGCCATACTGCTAAAATTAAACCAGAGACTGTAAAGAGAATATACACATAGAATATAAGATTTTTTTTTTTCTGTTTTAGCATTAAGACAAACACAGCAGTCGGATAGAGCTTACCTGAAATGCAGGCCTAGCTCCAAAAATAAACTGACACTTTCATTATATTCAAAAAACAAACCAAAGTTGAACAAGGGACCAAAGGCCTGACAGAGTTCTCAGAGATAAAAATAACTGAGATGGAAGCAAAATCCAAAGATCTTATTGCACTCAAGTCTGGGGGGAAAATAATCTTCATTATTCACAGAACACTGAAAGAACTGGTTCATGAAATTGCATGGATATTAAATAAATCCATCAAATGAGGGACTATCATATGACTAAAGAAAACCAAACATGATGCCTATACTTCAGAGAAGAGACAGAGGGAAAAAGTCATTTTGACAATACAGACACATCAGTCACTTATAAATAGCACACAAGACTTTCATACAAATCTTCAGAAAAGAATGGAAAAACAAAAGCAGATAAAATGAATTACAGAAGACAGATCATGTCACACTAATTGAAAATCTATCCAGTTTTTCCTCACACACACACACAAAAAGGCTGTAAATGTAACTTACCTAGATTTTAATAAATCATTTGCCAAAGCACTGCATAGGCTAAACTGGGAAAGAAAAGTCAGAAACAGTATAAAAAGCATAAATCTGATAAACTATCTAGAGAGGAAACAGCAATAAGTGGAAAGGACCAGACAGGAAGCAATTTACTAATGAAGTTCCTTCAGTCTGGTCTTCAAGGACATGTAACTGAGCATCATAAAAGATGTCAAGCATGGCAATGGACACAAGATAAAGAGCTGGACAGCGTGAGATGCACTGCCTGTGAGAACTGCTACTGTTCAAGATGACTGCAAGGTGTCCGCACGGCACGGTCATGGAAAGAGGCACGTGCAAGTGTGAGACGCAAATGACAGTGCACTGAGAACTGGTTGAAAGGAGGAATATGAAGAAGTTGCCTGCTGCTTTGAGGCAGATCTCACAGTAATGAGCTTCCTGAAGAAAACTACAAGTTTTAAGCTCAGGAAAAAAAAAAAAAAAAGGTTTTATCAGAACAAAAAGTAGAAGACTCAAATTGACTAGGGAAAACAACAGAAATAAAAATCTGTTCCCCATTGCAGCCTCCTACTGCTTCAGTTACCAATCCCCAACTCGGAAAGAAGCTCTCCTCCATAGGCCTGACCATAGCTCCCAAGAGAGGCACAACCTCCTGCCAATCTCCAGAAGGTTGGGACCCTCATTTAGGTTTCTTAATGTCGCAGGCCATGCGACAAACACCAGCAAGTGGAAAAAAAACCAAGCGGAAAAAAAACCCACAGTGTTTATCACAGGGAGCAGTAGGATGACATGGCCACCACCATCCAGGCACAAGGAATGCTTTAATCATGGAAGTGCAAATGGTCACCCCACTGTGGAAAAACAAACTCAGGCAAGTGCAGAGAACTACTGGGAGAACCACATGAACATTGGGGTTTACTTCAGGAAAAAAAAAAAGACGGAAAAATAAGTACTTTTTAGCTACCTCAAATGCCTGGGAGCATCCAGTAGCACAGCCACTCCAGCACAGAACAAATCACAAACTCTGCCTGAAAAACTACTTCAGCATTGAACTGGTTACCTTGCTCTGACCTTTACAGAACAGTACCAGTGCTGGTAACAGTTTATAAACTAGCAAGCTAAAAAGTATTTCAGGTATGTCTGTAGAAGGGTATTTACTGCAACAAGTTTACTGTAAAACACATTCAAGAGGTAAAAGACCAAAATGAGAAGGAGCAGTTATTTAAACTAGAGAACAGAGAATGTGCAGGTATTTATTAATAGAGGCATGAATTAAACTTAAAACTATAGGAGGGCTAACTGCTAAAAAGTTTGGTTCTAGAGCAAAATTTATGAGGACCAGCCATATAACTGGCTCGAGAAGAAATCATATTGTTTTTGAGGAGAAGCTTCACCCATATAGGATATATGATATGCTTGCCAGCATAAGCTGAAGACTGAACTTGGTGCCTGCATATCAAATTCAACAGCATAAGTTTTGACACAGGTAATTATCTAACCATGCTATCATACGGTCTCCTCTTTTTTCCCTCTACTGGTGCAAGTCACTTACTTGCTGTGTCTTTCCTCAGTGCAGATGACAAACCCTCCAGGACAGTGACTGTGACTTTTAAGATATACACATGGTTCCTAACAGAAGGACCAACAAAGCCTCAAGGCTTTAGCAAGCATACTTAGAAATGATGTGGTTTGGGGAATTTAATAGTTTTGCATGATTCACCAGTCACATCAGTGAAACTGTTGTCTTATGTGGCAGTTCATCTGGCATTTCAACTAGCTAAGCTTTAATATCACACAAATTGTATTTGTTGCCTTCTGTGTGGAACTAATAAAACCCAAACTACAAAATCCATAGACCAAAATGTTAATCAAAATCCTCTGAAAAAAATACACAAACGCCCTCAAGAATAATCTCTATTTTAAATGTTCTTGTTTAGGATTATATTCATCCTAGTGAAATGGTGTCTCCGGTGCATGTTTACTAATAACAGCACACTTTCCCAAAACAACACAAGAACAGACTAAAAAGAATATATATAATCAGAGCTAGAATAAGGTACACAATGAACATTTTACCAGACAAAAGTGTAAACACTCTCTCCATTTCGCTGCCAACAGACACTTATCTCTGTGTGACAGAACTCAGAGTACAAATGCAGCAGCAGCTCCCATGTTACGCAGACAAATAGAAATCACTGTGCAAAATCTAGTGTTCAACCCCTGCTCCAAAGGCAGAATTTAAGTCTCACAGGGATCCATTTGTCACTCTTGTGCAGCTGCTCTCTATAAGCGGGGAGGGATAGATGCTCACATCTAAGAAATGGGTTCAGAAACCGCCCATAGCCCACAGCAAATGCCAAGGAGCTGGAGAATTAGACATTTAACCTTAGGCCACAAACATAGACAGGTGTCTGTGTCTGCATATGGTTCTCAGTTTTGACCACTCGCCCTTCACTTGCAAGAAAAAACTACAAAACAGACACTAGCATCTACATTACGCTGTCCCAACGGAACTTCCCGCCAGCACGTGGCTAATGGTCCAAATCCTCACTCTGCATAGGGAACATCCTCAGTGATTCCCCCTCTTCCACTAGTTTATTCTTTATCCTGCCTTTTTTTTGGAGAGCTTATGCATTTAGCAATTCTCAGCTCACCCTCGACAGATCGCCACTCAGCCACAGCAACTCCCAGCCAAGTCTTCGCAGGCAACCTCCCTTCTAGGCAACCTCCTTGAGTCACCAGAGGCCACATCGAAATCTGGATTATCTTGTCACCTCTCTTCTCTCCCCACATCCCAACCCACAGCACAGCTCTTCCTTCTTCGGCATTGAACAACACACTTCCACGCTGCAGAAGCAAGAGCAGTGGCAGTCACTTGCTGCCTTGGGAGAGAAACTCCCACTTGTGCTTCGGAACACACTTCCGCCTCAGCCTTGCAAAGGGAACTGCTCGAAAAAGTCCATTTGAGCTCCCAGCTACCCTGGGATGAAGCATTCCTGTTTGCTCAGGAAGGATAGCAAATCAGATCATAGAATCATAGAATCACAGAATTGTTAAGGTTGGAAGGGACCTCTAGAGATCCTCTAGTCCAACCACCCTGCTCAAGCAGGATCACCTAGAGCACGTGGCACAGGACTGTGTCCAAGTAGGTCTCCAGAGAAGGAGATTCCACAATCTCTCTTTCCAGCCAGTTCCAGTGCTCTGTCACCCTCACTGTCAAGAAATTTTTCCTTAAGTTCCTGTGGAAGTTTTGGTGCTTCAGTTTGTGGCTGATTCCTCTTGTTCTATCACTGGCCAACACTGAAAAGAGGCTGGCCCCATCCTCCTCACGCCCTCCCTTAAGGTATTTATATACATTGATTAGATCCCTCTCAGCCTTCTCTCCTTCAGGCTGAACGCGCTCAGCTCTCTCAGCCATTCCTCGTAGGGCGGATGTTCCAGATGCGTAATTAAACAGAGATGACATGTAACCTTTCAGGGTTTTATCACTGGCACGTAACTTTCAAAGACTTCAGAACTTGGCAAGAATTTAATAGAAGCAGCAAAATAATCATCCTCCTATGAAAATGCAGACTTCTGCCAAATCTACCCTGCAAAGCCCATGACACCATTGTTGAAGAGTGGATTTTTTTTTTGGCAAATGGAAAAACAATGCATTATTTTTTCCACAAATCCATTCTAAAAATAAATAAATAAATAAGAGGAAAAACAACAACAACAAAAAATGATGCTGTTTTTTAACAAAAACAGCAAGCATCCTGAAAAATTTCAGCTCCAAGGCTTAAGAGGTTACCACAGCTTAACTGGAAAGAGTCTGCAGGGTTGACTTAAATATATACATATAAATTTTCCCCTCTCTCATCTTACAGTTGAATGAACAAAATGTTTTTGATGCCTTGGGTCCATATTAAATGTTCAGTCCAACAGGTAGAATGTGTACTCTAGTAGAGATAGTAGAGATACCAGAGACCACTTAGAANACACATGGAACAAAAAAATGTGTACTCTAGTAGAGATACCAGAGACCACTTAGAACTAGAAAAACTTCATAGACAGCCTGTTCCAAAAAAAAAAAAAAAAAAAAAAAAAAAAACTCGGGAGGATTATCTGCTGGTTTAGATGAAATTGGTAGGAGAAACATGATCAGCATCAAGAGCCACTTTCGATTTTCCAGAAAACACAAATGAGAGGCTTACAGAACAGAAATACTAGCTCCGTCAGCTCCCGTAGAAGCTACAGTCTACAGAAATGCTAACTCTTTTGTATTACAAAAAAGGAGGATGCAATGGCTAAGATGTAGATATAGGACTTAACATACAGTTGCATTCAGAGAGTTGAACAAAAGTGAACGTCAGTCTGGCACCAAGCCTTCTAAGCGACAGTAACATGCTAGACATGCTTTAACCAAATTGCAATGCGTATACTTTAAAAGGACCTGGAGGAAATTTTCCAGAATAAACTCAACTTATTATAGGACGAACGTGTCCTACTTGACCAGAGTTGCACAGTACAACATTAGGAGAGACGGCAGCTTCCCTATGCTAGTGTTTCTGGTTTTGATAGGAAGGCTAGAGGTGAATCAGAGCCAAAGGGAGCAGCTTAAGATACTCTAATGCTGATAGCGGTCTCTGCACCTCGCACAAGAGAGAACCCAGCCAGCCAGTCTTTATGGCCGCTCATTACTGCACAGCACAAGGTGCTTGGTCGCAGGCTAACTTAGACAAACAAGGCCTTCCTCCTGCACTGAAGTAAAATGTCAGTAACCATAGCAGGCAGTCTTCTATTTTTTGTGCCCTTCTAATAGATTTTGATATCAAATCAGTGCCCCTCACTTGATATCAGACATCTCCAACACAGGGGTGGAAGGGTGCATGGGGAAAGAGCTGAGTGCAGCAGAAGACTTTTGTAAGGAAACTGCAGGTAATGATGGGGGAACAGGGGAAAAGAGGAGGAAAAGGCAGTAGATGATGTGGTGCAGGGCTGGTATCAGTGACAAACAGGTTGATCGCTAGAGAGAGAACAAAACTACGGAACACCGGGCTTCATCACCCCAGGAGTTCACAAAGACTTGCATCTTTGATGTGGTTATGTCCCACCTAATCCAGATTTTTTTGAGGTACAGAGGTTCAAAGGGAGAGAAGGAAGAGGCGTAAGAGGAACTGCATATTCCACTCTGCAAGGCTCTCCTCCAGCCCCAGCTACACACGTATGCAGCCTTTTCCACCTCGGCACCTCCTCATGATGCAGTTTTACAAGGGTGCAAGAAAAATTAAGGCTTCTGGAGCACACAGGTGGGCTCTCTCATCTAATAACTTTTCAGATATTACTACAAGGTCCCTTGCTATTTTCTTTAGAGCCATTTTATCCTACTTATTATTTCATTTCCTGTTTGTTCCCTTGCAACAGCTTCCTTTTATTTAATTTCATGCACTTTGGCAGAATAACGTCAAGCAATTAAACTGAGGCATATATAACACTCATAAAAACAGTACAAAAATCTCCCATGTTCTCTACATTGCTAGAATTAATTCATGTTTCACAGATACAGGCCTACAATGCCTCTTTCATTCTGCACTTAACTATAATATCTACAAATGGGAGTGAAGTTATATAATTGAAGCAATATCAATCAGCTAAACACCTAATTACCTACCACTTTTATACTTTTTATCTCTCTCATGTTGGATTCAGCCCAGGGATCACATGAGTCCTGAGGCAGGAGAACTGCAGGAGGATGCAGCAACAGATCTTGGCAGGTTTCTTAGCGCATACAAGACATTATGTTTTTGTTCACAGTGGAAACTGCTAGAGAAACTGCTTTTTAAATATGGGACTTCACCAAAACGTAAGCTTTAATTCAGAAACAAAATACATTTGTTGCGCTCTCACTTGTAACAATCACTGACATGTACCAAATAAAAACCAGCACAATATCATCTTCCTTGCTCTGGAGACAGAGCCTTACACATTAAGCACTGAGCACTTCATCTAATCAGGTCAATTCAGAAACCTATGCAAGAGAGGAATAAAAGAAAAAGTCTTAATCAATTTAATTCCCTGATGAGCTTCTTAGGAAGACTGGTTACATTTTTCAAACTAAATTCCAGATTGCAAAAGTGTTCACTATCCTTTATTCAATTGGAAAAAGTTTGGATTTCATAGAGTTTCTCTTCCAAAATTTAGAAATATAATAAAGTAGTGTCACAATAAACAAACAGCATCTTGGCAACAGAATATTCAGAAAGGGTATGGCAAACACAATTCAAAGGCAACAGCTAATCAAATAAGTATCAGATATCCATTTACATGCTGCAGGCCTCCCTGTGACTATCTTGCTTTTCCTAGATGGTTTCTAGTTCGCTGCAAAAGTGACTAGGCTCATATTCTACCCTGCCTCAGCTGCAGGTTAGATGCTTTATTTTCAATTGTAACCACAGATATATCTCTGACTTTTCCTTTTTTCTTTTGTAATCCATTTCAAACCAAATATTCATTAACCTTCACATATGGTCTTAACCATACCATTTGACTTTGTTTTTATCTCCCTCTGCTTCAACACCTCCTCAGATTACTCAGTTTAATTCTCTCATCATAAACATCCATTAGCATTCAGGCTTGTTTTATTTGCCACCTCCTCACGGATTGCACCCACTTAAGATCTCCCTTGTGGTTCTTCAAACCTGAAGCTCATGCTTCAAATTTATGCTACAAGCATCAGTGTGACTCACAACCCCAAACAAGCATTAAAATACTACATATTAATTGTTAGTTATTTCTCACAGCTCTGGAGAGTCTTAACATTAAGAAATGGTCTCATTTTAATCTTGAGCCTCCATTGCATAGCAAAATAAATAAAAGAAAAAGAAATGAGGGGACAAATAAGTGAAGGTAAAGATGCCATTCTTTTCTGTATCATAACAAAAGAGGCACAGTAAAAAAAATCCAAGTTTCTAATTGCAGACTACCAAAAATGGAGAGGATGCTGTTTTGGCTTTTAAATATAAAAAAGAGCATCACTGAACTTGGCACAAAATTAAGTCCTTATCACAAAACACCGTATCCCTTCAGCCAACTGTTTAAGAGTAAAAACAGAAAGTCATTTACATGGAGTGTGAAATATCCTTGACGATATTCTCTTTAAATAGAATAAATATGAAACTAAAGACTTCATAGCACAAGCAAACCTCTGTCCAACAGAACTAAGGTAAACCTTCCTTCTGGGGTTGTGGCAACTACAATAATTAATCACAGTAACATTTCTTAGGCCTTCCTGATGCACCATACTTAGCTAGCATCAGAAACAGGATATTAATGCACAGAAACTGCAGAGCTGAAGCTAGGACTTAACCAGTAACAATTCAGAAACACTGAGCAAAGCAGCGGTACCTCTGTTCCCAGCTGATAAATCTGACTTTTATGAATGTTTGTGACACTGCTTCTTCATTGCTTTATTTCAACTTATTAGGCAGAAATACACTGCTTTTCTTCAAGAAAACAGGATAGCACTGTACTCTTTAGAAATAAAGAGGAAGCTAAACATGAGCCCAGTGACAGGTGAAGAATAAAAGCCATCATAAAGAAGCTAGGAAGAGGAAAAATGGTTTTAAAAATAACTATTCAGAATGGCTTGTGATGAAATATGCATGTACATGGCCTTAATCAACATTATTAAAGTACATGAACCCTGAATCATTGCTTCTGCTTTATTTCATTTGAATTATGAGTGTCTTCTTGTTTCTGTTTTAATAAGTAACTTCCATCATCATTAACAAATAAATGAAAACCAGTCCACAGAATACAGGGAAGAATCAGAAAAAAAGGGTCCTTCAGGTATATGAAAAATCACTTTTTTATGACTTCAGACAGTCTGCTTTCCTCTTGTTCTCAATCTTTTGAGCATATTACTAAACAGAAATAATTGAGAGGTAGCAAACTTGAAATAAACCAAGACATAACTGACAACAGATGAAGGAGAGAGTGAATACATACTACCTGTCTTCAAGTACCGGAATTATCTACCTGAACTTCCAATAATACCTGCAACTGAGAGAAAAATTCCCCGGAGAACTACATTTTCACTTGCCCCATAGAGCAATATCTATTCACTGCCTGTGGCGGGGGTCCAGAAGGTCCATCAGTCAAGCCAGTATCTCTGGCAAATGAGCCCTGCTGTACACAGATAGAGGAAATACATCCACACACATTTCTCCTGACTCCCCTGTAATGCCTGGAAGCACCAATCAAACTCCTTGTGACATAGCTGTGATAAAGCCATGAACTCAACATCCACAGCTTCTACTGGGCAGACTGCTACTATAGACAAGAAATCCAGAGGCTCAACAGCTAAAGATCATATTCAACGCTTGACCCAGGTATGCTGTCCCTTCCTTTGGCCTTTCTGTCTTCACTGAGCTTAGTTCAAAAGTCTCTGTCTCTCTCTCTAAAAAAGAAAAAAATTTTAAAAAAAGCTTTTAGATAAGTTAAAGCTCTTTGTGAAATCTATACCACCTATTGGGATATTTTTCACTCTTTGACCACAGCACCTGCCACAGTTAGATGCTACCAAAACTAAGACCACTGTAGAAAACAGTCTTCCCTATAGCATCCATGAAGACATGCAGCTCCCTTCTGCTAAGAAATCTGAACGACCACATTGTTCCCACTGTATTCAGAACTGAATATAAGCTTACTCTCCTTTCCTGCACACATCTGTTTCACACACCAACCCAACCTTGAGAGAAAAATCTAATCAAGTTGAAACTGCAGGAAACAAGAAAAAGGTGACTCAACTCTGAGGTCATGCTCAGCTGTGCTCTAATAAGCACTGAAGCCTAAGACAGCGGAAATCAGGGAGACAAAGTATTCAAAAATATGCCATTGCCTTCACTTCTATTTGCTTTCCTTGTATTAATTATGGTTATTGTTATAAGATATAAATGAGCTGTTAGAAATAGCTCAGGATCATGCAGATACATTAAATTCTGGTCAAATATAGCAATTTGGATCACAATTTCTCACCCTGCATAATTATCTCTAAGGCCACCTGGCCTTAATCTCACTATTGCTTATATAGATTTTTTGTTGTTGTTGTTCCTTTTTTTTTGTCATCCTGGTAACTCTTTTAATCCATAAAAAGTAGCTTGACCTGAATTTTCAACAAGTAAAAGCAAAGTGTGAATCTATCCTAAAGCTCCCAGACTGTTAGATATCTAAAATGACCCTTTAAGGATCTGGGTCCAAATATAAATGCTAAAGCTGCCACCCATGCCCCTTAAGCCTCCCTGCTCTCTGCTGCTAGGTGCACGAACAACTAAAATTCTGACAGCACAGAGCTTGGTGTCAGAAACCACGTCCAAGTTCTGGAAGCTGCTAAATGGACTTGCCGTCGACTGAGTTCATTCACAGGACTAAAACGAACGTGAATGTACTTATCACACAACAATGGCAATCAAGAGAGCGTAGATACTGTGAGCAAGAACTCTTCCTTTTTGAGCTGTGAGGCACTTCGTTCAAATCCTCCCAAAACCCAGGTCAAAGCCCTTCCTTTAAAAGGAAGGACAAAACCTCGCAGAGACCTCAACCCATGGGACAGGCAGCCCTATGCACGGGGCCAAGCATACAGCCCTCACTTACGTATCTAGCATTTTCTCTTGTGTGACGTAGTTACAGCATTAACAAGAAGGGCTATTCTTGTCAGACCTTGAGTTAAGCAGGTAATATTTTTCCCATCCTGTGACTATTCTAAGGCATAAAATTACTTTTCTGCTGAATGACAGACAAAGCCTTCAACAATTACCAAAGACTTGTGACAAATGCAGCATTTACTAAGAACAAGGGAATTCTAGTCCCTGCTCTACCATATTTGGAAATACAAAAAATATTGACTAATCTTTGGGTTTATCCTGCAGGAGTTCCACTGCAGCAGCTTGTTGAAGGAGGGCAGCCTACAACCTGAGAAACCATCCAGCCCTTGATTAGAGGGTCATTTTCTGTCTCTCTTGCTGCCCCCCACCAAAAACAAACAAACTAAAAAATCACCCAAAATATTCTCTGGGACTGTGTCTCTATGACAGAGTTTAAAAATACTCAATAAAATGGCTTGTACTGCTTCAGATTTTTACGTCCTCTCTCGTTCTTAGCTGCAGGTAGCTTACTATTTTCACAGTGGAAAGAAATGAGTCAAGACAAGGAGAAATCATCCTGTAGCATCCTATTTCTTTTTTCGCTTCTTCTTTCCATCCTTGAAAACCAACATATTTTCTGCTGAGTACTTCCTATATTAGATTACCAACAACAGTTTCCAACCCCTCCCAAAAAAACTCAAAGTCAAAAAAACTCTTTAAAATGCATTTAATGCTATAAACGTAACTCCAACATGAAATCAAAATTATTTTACATCTTTTCAGTGTAAAGTACAGCAATGAAAAACAATCTTTTTAGGAGGTTTCTTCGCATATGACTTAAGTAGCTATACAAAACCGAAGTTGTGAATTGTAGAATTCAGATTATTTTGTTTCTAACTTAACCATTCAACTCCTTCGGTGGGTCAGTGTTAAGTCTGAAGTTACTAAATAACCTGGTAACCACAAACTCGATGTGGTGCAAGTGGCACGAATAAAAAAGACAGCTCTGCCCTCTGCAGGGCTTATAAGGTATTAACCGTACCATATTAAAAATAAATAAAGGCAGGAATTTGGAAGGCTGTATGAAACACCTTTAAATCAAAAGGCTTATCTTTCATGCAGACGTTTTTATGGGAGCAAGGGTGGAAAGGTGCGCAAAACGCGTGGCGCTAGGCACTTAAGGGCTCCTTTTAAATATTTATTGCGAATCCCTACGTGGCGATTGCTAAACAGAAATCGCATCTTTCAGGGAGGAGAGGTTCAAAAACAGACCAAAAGGAGGCGCGGGGGCAGCACGCCCAGCGCCATCGCGCCCCTGCGCCAGCCACCTCAGACTCGGCGCAGCCGCGCAGCTCCTAACGGCCGTAACGGCCGTAACGGCTCGAGCCGCGGCCGTTGGGCGGCGCCGCGCGCTGCCCTTCGCCGCCGCCGGCCGAGCGGGGTGGGCAGGACCCGTGCTCGGGTCGGGGGATCGCCCCGAACGGGGCCTTGGCCGCCGCGGGGCAGGTGAAATGCTGCCCAGCCCGCGAGGGGGGCAGTGGCCATCCTGGCTGCCCCGCATCCTCCCCGCTGCCACGTCCCCAGCAAGAGGCAACCCCACTCGTCCCCTTCCCTGGTATGTTTAGGTCTGGCCACGCTCCCACCTTATGGCATCAGTTCTCATCACACAACAGCCTGGACCTTCATTTACTTCCATTAAAAAAACCCTCTGGTGAGTCCTCCAAAGTTTTACAACTGCAGCTGTTTTGCCCTTAGGGAGGATTATTTGATGCCTCAGGCTGAGGTATTACCAATAGCTTTTTCTCCTGGAACTTGTAGCATTATCAGGAAGACCCAACAGGTGGCTGAGATAAGCGTATGGGTAGAAAAGTTTGTTTGTGCTTAGCCTTGGTGTGATGGAGTGGATGCTCGCTGAAAGAAGCATTTCAAGGACCTGGAGGACTCCTATTATCGAATCCTCAATGCGGTGACTCAGTGTGTGGCAAGGGCTGTAAATCCTTTGAGAGTTGCTTTTATTCCGAGATGCACTTAACTCACAGCAACAGTGAGAAGAAATGTCTCCATCTTTCTCCTCTGCACCTGGAACTATCTGCTATTAGCCAAGCTTTGTCATCCCTAGGCTACGTTACTGCTTAGCAATTTAGTAGGAAAAGCGAAGGCCAGAAAAGAAGCTTTGGTTTAGAAAAATATGAAGCAGCTGACCTCCTGTGTAAGGGAGACATTAAAAGGATTTTTCTAAGCAGGTCAATTGAGAGGAGCTTTTGCACTGGTAGTTAAGATTTTCTCCTCAATTGCAACTTCAAGGTCCTCGTCTTCAAAGTGGATTAGCAGGTGAAGCAGGTTAATTGCTTGGTCATCAAATAAGTCTGTCTCTCCCCCTTTCTTTCTAATAATGCTGTGCTCAGCAAGGACAGGCTGGTTGCCAGAGCCCAGCTTCAATTCCTGGAAAAGAAGGGCAAGATATATACACCGTGCAATGGATCTGAAAGGTGCACTCTTCATCAGTAATGCTTTCCATTCAGAAAGGAAGCCATTAAGCTAACCAACAACATCAAAATTGGCACTCCAAAAACATCCTTTAGAAAGACAAATCTCCAAGGTCCTGTTCAGTACTCTTTCTGATAACTCTGGATGCAGAGATATAAATACTCAAAAGTTACAAGTAAACCAAATAATTGGTACAGAGACTGAGGGCTAGAAATGACTAAGGGCTAGAATTGAAATACTTAGTCTCTTAGTCTTAAGTAGAGTGAAACGTTTTGACACAGATGACCTGTTAGATAGTGAAGAACTTGTCATTTCTGCAAGTATAAAAGCCTTGGTCATTGCCAGCAGTGAAACTCCAACAAGCCACAAATTCCCTCACTATGTACTATGCATTCCTACAAAGTTTGCTACACAACTGCCACTTTCTTAAATAAGCAAATCAACTGCTCTAAGCAGTTAATATATATACTATACATCTGGGCTTGTCAGTATACATGAGACCAATATCATCTCCAGCAATTAATTGATTTCTCCTGTGTTCAATCTAGCTACATACTAACTTTATGAAGGTAAAGAACAGAGCTTATTCTGTTCAGTCCCAGTGATACAGCCATATGTGTGTTTCATTTTTGCATACCTGTACTTCCAAAAAAGATACTGGAGCACTTGTAGTACTGAACTTACACGGCAGCTACAGGTGGCACTTTGCCACACCAATACCACTGCCCTTTTCCTAATATCTAGCATAGAAAGAATCCTTTAAAAATACCAAAACTGAACAAATTACGTGGAAAAGTCAACTGAAAGCATGGGCAAAAAGGAAAATCTTAATATCATTGCTTGGGAACACCTGTCTATCACATCTAGATTTTTTTTTGTCACTTCAGAAAAAAAAACAGGCAATCCAAATATATGTCACTGAAGTGCAGTTAGCTCCCTGCACCATCTCCTGTTGTTGTTTTTGTTTGTTTGTTTTTTTAGGTTTGCTTTCCTCTTCTGAAGTTTCAAAGTCACTATGGAAACAAGCAATGCCATTTATGCAGGTATTAGCAAGCCTCCCCCACTTCACACGTAACATGTGAAGTCCCTTTTGTATTACTGGTTCCAACTAAGCACAACCGAGCACCTGTGTATGGACAGAGCCCTCACAGTGCTGAACTAGCCTGGCGCAGTGGTGCAGGATCGGACTTTGCCATGCACCACTGCAGAGGGCGGATCTGGCAGTGGGGCCAAATGCCTTTGAGAGGGAGGAGGTATCCAGCTGTTACTGCCAAGTCAGTTGTTTTCCCACAGATCGAGGAGCTGGTAAGACATCCACATGCAAGGCACAAATACTTTGGAGAGTGCTAATCCTTCTCCACACTGTGGAAAAACTTGAAGAGTGAGCATTACGTGCCATTTTCTTAAGGCCAGTTTTGTGTATTGTGGTGTAAAGTTGCAGGCTCTACTTGAATTTGACTTATTAAGACTTTGACTTACTGCAGGCCAAACCCTGCAGACACTCGTGTATGCAGAAGTTTAAAACACACGTGGATAACAGATTCACTGGCAGATGAAAACACTCTGTTAAAGCATGTCTTGCATGATTCTGTTCAATGAGGTAGGCTTGGATAAGAATGTCTCGGTTTTAACTGATACAGATGATGAGAGATGAAAACTGCCACAGCAGAATTACCTCTGAGTGTGGACTAGATACTAGGAGGCCAATTTGATCTAGGTTTTTAAAGTTTGGCTTTTTTTTTTTTTCTCCTCCTTTTTTATAAAAACTTGCATGTTTTTGCTCCCCAAAACAGTGGTAGGACTTAACCAAGACTTTCAAACAATTTTTGTTTTTCCTATTTTTGATCAACCACACTGAGACTTTGGGAAGGGAACTTTCAGAAAACACAGCTCACTTTCTGTAACTTCAGAATTATATAACATTATCGCCAGTGAGAGCTCACTGCGCACAAAGTCATTCTGTACACTGCGCTCCAGTAACACAAACTTTTAAAAATAAATTCTTAAACACTTCTCCCCTGTTTGAGGTAACATGTATTTTTATAAGCTTAGAATTAGAGAAGAATGATATTCCCCTAACATGAATACAAGAGTTGGAGATTGGAAGTGCCTGTAGATGGGCACTGCAGAAGCAAAGGGACAGCTGTTCCTACATCAATTCCACTTTTCCCAATACAGTTTGTCCAGATCTTCATGATATGATATACTTCAGTTTAGGTGTGGATATTTAAAGTGCTGCTGACATTAATGAACACACTTCAAGAGTCTACAGACCTTTTGCTCTACTCTTCTTCTGGGTTCTGACAACTGATGAGTAGAGCAAAAGGAAAGCTGGAAGCTTTTGCAGGCCGAGTGGAGGCTTTCAAGCTTGCTACCAAATGTTAAGTGCCTTCTGGACCAGTAAACCTTAGGAAGAACTTCTCATCTCCCCTCTCTTTACAGACATACAAATGCTTTTAAAGAGCAAGACTTTGTTGTTACATCCACTGCCCCAGAAATGCTTCTGATAGAATAACATTTTCCAAATAAGGAACATTTTCCAAATAAACTCCCACCTGTAGGCTAATTTCAACAGGAAGAAAGGGAAATTGCACATATGAGCCTGTAACTTCAGGGTAAGAGAGAAGGGACTACTTCCTGTCTGCCACAAGGCTCATACCTAATTGTCCAGTTTATCACAAAAATACTTCACAATTTTTATTCCTGCCTCTCACTGTGGTATCTTGTCATAGCAATGCCTGGCAGTAGATGCTAAAGTAAAAGCACAAAATTCTTTCCACAGCTCGTTATTTAAAAATTTATTAACCTGTATCCCTCAGATACTCTGCACGAAGTAACATAAAAATTTCCATGAGACCAGACAAAAATGTTCAACTCTTGATACGGGCCAGTAACAATCATCCAGGCACCAGAGTGCTGACAGGCAAGCACACAGTGCTACTTCAACTGATAGTCTTCAGCATCCAATAGTACCAGAAACGTCCCAAATCATACGTGGTAGCGGCGTACCTAAATAAGAGTTGACAAATTGACAGCTTTTCCCCTCAACATTCAGCATGGGTAGAAGTGCACCGAGATGCACTCTGTAAACACTTTTTTCCTTTTCATCTGCCCTTGGATAGAGGGCATAGATCCTTGTATAGAATCATATAGATATCGTAGATCGTTGTATAGAAGGGGCAGTGAACAATTTCCCAATTCATCATCAAAGTAGGAAAACGGAGCTTCTATGACAACCTACTCACCGGTATATTAGGCGACAAAAATACTCCTGCATACAAACCTCTGCATTAATATTATTATTTTTAGCTGTGAATATTATCTCAGTCATAACTGCAAAGATTTCCAGCTTTGAAGAAAATGTACATCTGTTCTTTACTCGAAAAGCATGAGGCAATGGAAACACATCTGTGAAAAGGAGCTAATGCTCTAGGTAGAAATACCAGTGGCAACAAGAACAGTGCTATCAAAGAAAAAAAAAAAGAAAGAGAATCTAGAGAGATCTCTAAATTCTTTGGCTCTATTGGTTCTAGGAGCCTTCTATGATGTAGCACAATGACAACATAGGTTATTTTCAGTGAAGAAGAGGTGACTACAGTATTTTGTTCAGAAACGTTAAAACAAACTTTATTTTACATACAAATCAGATTTGTGTATCAGGCAAGACATACCTCTAGCATAGCATATTGTCTGTGTAGTATATCACACAGTATATGATCACTTGCGCTACTGCAATCCTGAGATATGGAAATAATTCCTAAAATTTAAAAAAAAGAGCCATTTTTTTCCCAATCATTCTTGCTATAATATCCTCCATGTGGGAGCTAAGGAGTACATCAGACAGTTTGAGTATATCAGACAGTTGTGAATCAAGAAAACGAGTTATCTATAAGCCAAATACCCAAGATAGTTGTCTAATTCCCTGCTGTCATCCGGGTATACTAGGAAGAGCACTTGGGGAACAAACCAAGAGATTCAAATATGCAAAGTTACTTTGTTAACATTGCAAAACATGCTAAAAAACTGTAAGATACTTCTACTAACTTCAGATACTACGGTCTTTAAGAACTGTGGTTAATAAATAATGTGTCAGTTCAACTTAACACATCTTACAAACTCACAAAAGTGTTCTCCACAGTTTGTTAAGCTACTAAAAATAATTAGCTTATGCAGCTTTCTTTCATCCTGGTTATACATTATATAGAAATATTTTTAAAAAGCTTATGAAAGCGGTAACAAGAAAACTGCAGTCATTTTAAATCCTGTTTCCAATATTGAAGAGAATATGAACATTCTCATTTTGATACAAGAATAGTATTTGTCATTGATTGGCATTTAGAAAAATAAAGCATCAATCCTTTTCTTAAAAAAAGTTACAGGAAAGATAGAAAAGGTAGTTTTCAACAAATAGTTATGCTGCAGTTTTACAACATTTCAAATAAGTTACACTATACACTACTATGGCTTTGCCATTTAGTGGAAGAGTGCCATGATGCATTTAAACATTAGCTGTACCTATAACTCAGTTATGCTTCCAGCTTTTTCAGGTTTTAAGGATTGTTTGTTTGTGGAGAGGAGAAAAAAAAAAGGGCAAATATTAGTGGGAAAATTAAGAAGGCCCCAGAAGAATTTAATGCTAAGAAGCACTTGTACCAGAGGCCTTCCAAAGAATTTTCATTTGGAGTCTGGATAATCTCTTGGCACTACTAAAGGGCACCTGAAACCTCCCATGGACAGAGTCAGGACTTCATACTGACCTTTACTTCAGAAACAGGAACATACCCGTCTGGCAGTTCCTCCTCCCTATCACTTGCTGTGTTAAGCATACAGCTGAGACAAGAGCTCATCCAAGGGAAAGGCTACAATATCGCTAAAATAGCATGCGTCAGAAATACAACACAATGGTGATATGCTAAATTCTGACCACCAAGAATGCAAAGGAATTCGGGAGGAAAAAAAGGATACTTGAGTCAAAGTCAGAAAGATCCCATTTACACAATAATATATTATTAATGGCTTACATTTTTAAGTCTAAAGCTACATTCAAATTGGGCAAGTTATGAAAATATTCAAATACATGTAAATAAAAGAAATCTAGTTTCATAACTAAAGTTGTAACAAAATTTCATCCTGTAGTTGAGATTGCATTTTCAGCAACAAAGTTCCTGCAGACAAGTACATTTCAGAGTTACGAAAATAAGCAAGATAGTGGCACTGAATTCAGGAATATTTCTGACCTCTAGTTTTACTCAGAATGTAAGAGTTGCCAGCTGGATAAAGTTGTGTAGTTTCAGCTCCTTACAAACAAAGTTATTGTCATATAGAAGATGAGCTTTCTCCCCACTATTCTCCAGCAGTATCTGAAAGGCAAGCTAAAATGATTGTTTCTGACAATAGTAAAATGAAGAAGCAAATAGGAAAACAGGTCTCCCAAAGTCTTATGAAAGATGCATATGTCCTCATTCATTTTGTTTATAAAAAGGCACTTCACATAGCTAAACTCTGGTAATGTATTTATCCTTTAGTTTCTTCTGTTAGATGGATGTATTTCAAAGGTGGTTACCGTGAATATGTGATCATTTTTATACATTATTTATCTATGACAAATTTTAGAATTAAATATAGTATCTTACACCATTTATTTAGAAGATTCATGTTCAAGAAAGTAGATCTTCATATAACATTTCAGTGATGACAGATGATCTGCCATAAGCACCAAGATGTAGCGAGTTCATGCTAATAAAATTAGCAGTATGAATCTTTCAGAAGTGAGTCCTCAGTCTTTTGTTTTCTTCTCGTAATCTCTCAATTTCAGCTACTAAGCTTTCGTTTACAGAGTATCTTTCAAGCAAGGCATGCATTTCATTCTAAAGAAAAGGAGAAAAAAAAAAAAAAAAAAAAAAAACTAATCAGCAGCTATAAAGTTTCCCAGTTCTACCTTATCCATTTTTATAACCTTTTTGAAAATTAAGCAAGCGAGATAATACTGTCTTTAAACTTTCGGTATGAAAAGTGAGATTTTGTTATGCTGACATACAATATTTTGATCATTAATACATTAGTGAATATTTTATCAAAGCATATTTCGCACTTCTACAGGAAGAGACTCTATTAATGCAGTTGCCACTAAAATGTTCAGTCTTTTTAATGGAGACCAAAAGAATAAGGATGCATAAAAAAGTAAAGGTAATGAACAGAACACGGTTCAGCATGCATGCTGTACTGGTAAAGGAAATTTTCTACTTGAATTCTAATTCCATCATATCCCAGCTCCTGATCCTTTCCAAGGAACTGTTGAATTTACCTGCCCTTTATGTTTTCATATCTGAAATATGAAATGCATGATACCTACCCAATGCATATGGTCCCTTTATTTATTGAGCCAAAAAGAATTTTAATATTTAGGCACATTTTCCCCTCCTGTACCTTGCATCTTCTGGTTCTTAATGAGCAAACCCGATTTTTGGTTTTGACTGAAGTAGTTGACAGTCCATTGCTAAAATTGAAAGCTGTGAATACTTCCCGCATTGCTCTTTGTACATACCAACTGCATGTGGAACTGTTTGATCATCTCCACTTGCAAATTCACAATATCTCGATGACATGCTTCTCTGGGGGGAGGGAAACAGCAAAAGGACAATGCTTAGTTTTATTTAGGAAGCAGTAATTCTTCATCTCCAAATGTCCAGAACTCCACACTCCATGTTCATTACAGCTTGAATTAACAGACTTAAGCCTCTTAAACCAAGGCTAAGATTCCTCTAATCACCTTAGTTTCTAGAGGACTTTTTTTTTTTTTAAATGACATTTTTCATCCTTTTTTTTGGTCCACAAAGATTAAGGAGTGCAATGTTCTTCTTTAACGACATTCAGTTTGTTCAGTTTTTCCACTGGCAGATAGAGCATGCCTATAGCCTACACACCTACTTTTAACAAAGCAGATTCAAAAGCAACAACAAAAAATGCACAGCATTTTTTAAGCAAACTATTTTTACACTAGTTTTTACACTGTTTTAAGATAACAACACCCCCTCCCACTGCCCCTGCTCTTCCTCCCCTTCCCCTCCACCCCTCACCTCCAGCCTGCTTCATCTTAAGAAAGCACTGGGAAGTGAAGCCCTGAACACATTTTCTCAGCTGCTCCATCTCCTTCGAACCGTTTTTAGGCATCCACTACTCTTTCTTCTTTCCTCCTGTTATTCTTATCAAATGAGGATGGAGCCATATTTCTGAGCAGATTTCGGTGTTATTTAAAAATTAACAAATATAATCAAGAATATTATGTCTGCTTAAAAAAAAATTACATTGTATACACTTTACTGCCAAGAATCTAATGACTTGGACAATGACAGACTAAAAACCTGTATCAAAAACAGTCTCTCCACCTAAAAAAAGTTTGTCTTATGCGCACAGTATCATGATATTACAACCTTATCTAAACAGAAGCTTTCAGTGTCACTCCAAAGCATGATAGTGGAAAAAAATACACCCCAAGGCTTTTAATAATTCCCTTTTATTAGAATTAAGAGCCTTATGAAGATAATGTAACTTTGTACAAGAGAAACTAAAAAAAAAAAAAAAAAAGCTAAGATTTCAATCTAATTTCTAGAAAAGTCAAGTTTGGATCCCAAAACTCTTTTTGCAATTCAAAAAAAGCCTACAGTATTTTGAATGCGTAGTTGCACACACATGCAATAAGAGGAGGAAAGGCTGTCAGATTTTCAGATTACATTTCTGTGAAACACGCATTATTTAAAAATTACTTGAGCAGTAAATGATATTCACAAAAGTTAATGAACCACAGTTTTTAGAGAAGCTATTCATCTTCAGCTTTCTTCCAGCCTTTAGGTCCTGAAGAATTCAGGCAAAACCATAACCAGCAACCAAGGGACCTCTATAAAAATGCTACTATCAGAACCTTTACAGTGAGGCA
The DNA here is from genome assembly GCA_013389825.1 of Crypturellus undulatus. Classification (NCBI taxonomy): domain Eukaryota; kingdom Metazoa; phylum Chordata; class Aves; order Tinamiformes; family Tinamidae; genus Crypturellus; species Crypturellus undulatus. Next base: position 1,289,166 of record VWPW01029434.1, read on the forward strand.
AAGAGGGTGAAAAAGAACAAGATGCAGTTTTGTCTCCTGGCCCCACATCTCAAAGTCTGCGGGATTATCACATCCCGTCCTTTGCCTATAGGCAGCCCATATTACAACTTACTTCGCAATTAATTCTACCTGCTCTAAGGAGCAGCCCAGATATTACTAAAATTCAGTGGCTATAGTAAGGTGGGAGATTTTCTCACAGGTGTTACTGCCATTCAGTCTCATTCCCTTCACCTGAGACACCAAGTTTCTACCTGCTGTGTCCTGAATCTTTATTACCAATTTACAAGCTTCATCAGCAGACACTGGCTTATTTGACAGAGCTACAAATAACTGTTTTAATAGCAAACTATCTCCCACATGTGGTGGGAGAAGTGGAGCCACTTCTTCTACCGCCTTCTACTCCTTTTTAGGTGCCAGGCCAACTAACGCACAGTCTGGGAGAAAGTGGGAGGAAAAAAGAGTAAGTTTGCCAAAGGAAGCCTTTAGATCTTGGGAAGCGCCCCAAGAATCCTGAAGGCAACCTGGGTGTGGGTGAAGCACCTGTGGATGCTTCACTGGGAAAAAGGGAATATCAGCTAATTCTGTAACGATCAGAGGAATAATGAAATTATAGCAAGAACCAAAAGAAAAGAATGAATGAAAATGGAATAGCTGTTGTAATAAGCGTGGGCTGACTTGTTGCCTATAACAAAAGATGATCAAAAATCAGTTGGGGCACAAACCCTACATTTTACGTAGCATCCCACGCAGCCCACAGAAGGTGTCGAGCAACACTTCATTAGAGTCCCCTTTATACAGGGCTGCTGCAGTTCACCCAGCTGCAGCGAGCACTCAACATCAATTCTGAGCAACCATTAACACAGGAAGCTGTTCTGTGACAGAGGAATTAATGAACTCTCATTTCCTAAGGATATGGTGACTAATCCACATTACATCCCACACGACATTCTCCTCCTCAAGAAAGTCTTATATTGCACTAATTCTAAGTTATGGGGGGACCAATTAGCCAGGCAGCCACTGCTGCTGTACAGAACCTGAGCTCCCGTCTCTTCTGCTGCAGCAGGCACACTAATTTGATTACTTCTCCACTATCTAGTCCTCAGTTTCAAGCAAAATGGAGATTTTTAATCTCTGGTCCTTAAAAATTTGGTTGAAGTTGTCCAGGGGATTAAAAAGTTAAAGGAAGAACTGACAAAAACTAAACAATTTTCAGGACATCAGAGGCAAGTGCATGGTTCTGCACCCAGCGAGGAATAACCCCAGACACCAGTACAGGCTGGGGACCGACCTGCTGGAGAGCAGCTCTGCAGAGAGGGACCTGAGCGTCATGGTGGACGACAGGTTGACCATGAGGGAGCAGTGTGCCCTCGTGGCCAAGAAGGCCAATGGGGTCCTGGGGTGCATTAAGAGGAGCGTCTCCAGCAGGTCGAGGGAGGGGATCCTGCCCCTCTACTCAGCCCTGGTGAGGCCACATCTGGAGCACTGTGTCCAGTGCTGGGCCCCCCAGTACAAGAGGGATGAGGAGCTGCTGGAGAGAGTCCAGCGCAGGGCCACGAGGATGATCGGGGCCCAGAATATCTGCCCTATGAGAAAAGACTGAGAGAGCTAGACCTGTTCAGCCTGAAGAAGAAAAGGTTAAACCTGATAATCACCGTATATATATAAATACGTCAAGGGAGGGAATGAAGAGGATGAGGCCGACCTCGTTTCAGTGGTGGCCACCAACAGGACTAGAGAAAATGGCCACAAACTGAAGTATCAAAAGTTCCACAGGAACTTAAGAAAAAAATTCTTGCCAGTGAGGGTGACAGAGCACGGGAACAGGCTGCCCAGAGAGGCTGTGGAATCTCCTTCTCTGCAGATCTTCAAAACCCACTTAAGACGCAGTGCTGTGCCACATGCTTTAGGTGACCCTGCATGTGCAAGGGGGTTGGACTAGATGATCTCTAGAGGTCCCTTCCAACCTTAAGGATTATATGATTCAATAAAAATGCAACGTTAGTGGATGCTGAAAACTGCAAACAAAGGGAAAAAATCTTCAAAAGGAAAAAAAAAAAAAAAAGAAACGAAAAGAAAATATCAGGCATATATTTTTTTTAAATCCTAGGTATGAAGTCCCTGATACTCCTTACAGAAAATGGAAAAAAGAGATTTTAAGTGAAACTGTTCCTTGCTAAATCCACAATTTACACTCATTCGGCTTCCTTCAAGAAGCAAGTGGATTTTTTGCTAGATGTCTGCAAATACAAGTATTACAGCACAGACACTGTAAAGCTTTGCGAATAAAAACAATGTCCAGTATTTCATGTTATACACACAAAGCTAACACCACTCAAAACCCCTGCAATGTCTAGATCAAACTCTCCACAGCATCGACTTTAAAGAAGAAATGTCCACTACAGACTGGGGAAGGTGGGAGAGAAATCAGCACAAGGCTTCAGGGAGCAATAAGGACCTCACTATGCAAATAAGTTCACCATCTGAGGAGTACTCAAACACTCATCTTAAAAATACATTCCAAAGCCACGCACATAAATAACCTTAGGGACATCAATCTAATGAGACATCATTACTCAAAATGAATAAAATTTCCTACTTATTTCTCCAAGACTAAGACTATTAATGACATTTCTTGATGCTAGTAGGAAATATGTTTAACGATAAACATCTTACAAAGAAAAAAAAATTGGAAACAGAGTGATCTGCATGGATAGAGCTACCTGAAGTCATCCAGCGTCTCTTGTATCATGTTCTGAATGAAGCTTATTTGTATTGATGTCAAAGGTGCATTTGGCCTGTTGCTCCCAATGGTTTCCACTATTTTTTCTGACAGTGAACTGGCAACTCCAGCTGTGACAGGTGATGTTATCTTGGGACCTTTATGACAACAAAAAAAGAAAAAAGAAAAAAAATACTACAAAATCAGCATAGTTGGACTACAAGAAGTCTTTTGTGTGTTTTGAGGCTTGTCAATCCCTACTAATAGCTATAGAAAAACAAAACAACATAAAAAAAGGAGGATTAGATTTATAAAGGCTTCCTTTTTTTTTTTTTTTTTTTTTTTTTTACTTCCCTCTCTTCCTCCAGAGGAAAAGGGATGAAAGAATTAGAGATGTCCTAGAGGCCTAACTGGATTTACAGAAAAATCAAGATCAGATATTTCAATTCACTGCTACAATTATTTTATTAGGTTTTCTATTCACAATCAATCAGTTATAAAACTGGGCAAAACTGATCTACTTACTTGTTGAGGTAGTGCCATTTAGTGGCAGATCACACGCCACATTGGCCTGAATATTCTTTACTAGTCTTTCATTTGTGTCAGGAGTCTTTATAGCAGTGGAGGATAGTGGAGGACTCAAAGTTCCAGATTCTGCACTTGAGGAGCTCAGTTTTGGAAGCTGACAATCAAAAAATATATCTACATTTAAATATAAATGTATAGTAAGATATCAATTTATTTCAAGCAAGATCTTTTAAGAATTGATCACCTTAGACAAACACACAATCATGAAAAGGCCAGAATGTTCTAACTTTCACATCAAACATTTTGTGCTGTAAATTACAAACACATCTCTGAAACAAGACAAATAGGGCATGGGCCTTAACAAAAGCCTTTCAGAGGTGTTTCAAGAAGAAAGAAAAAACTTTGTGGGAACAGGTGAGAAAGGGGAGAGAAGAGGGGCAAGTAATCTAGTACAGGAGTGATCTAGTAAAGACAGAAGAGGGTATCTGTGGAATCAGCAAGTGATCATTTTGGATTTTGTAGAAAAATAAAAATAATCTGCATGCTAGCTCAGTTTTGTTTCACACAAATTTTTATGACATAGAAACATGTATTACTGATTGACAACATATGTAAAGTGACAAACGCTTCTACCAATATTTGCCAACACTGTGAAGAGAGTTTTAAAATAAAATTATCTGGGACCCTATTAAGGATTTTTCTTTCAAAAGGTAGTATGCTTAAGTAGCCAGATTCTAAAATGACCAAACCTAAAAAGAATTAGTAAAGTATACCTGCTTTGCAGATTCTACAGATTCTTGTTTTGCAAGATTTATTTTCTTAGTGTCAGCCTCTGGATTTATATGTTCTTCCTCTTCTTTAATTGGAGAGGCCACAAATACATGCAACGGGCTAGACCGTATCCCTTGTGCACTACTGCCAACTGGGTTTCTTTTTACTGGAAAGGCAGTGGGGAGCTGTGGGAGAAAATCCAAACCCAAAAGGTAGGACTGAAAATCAAGACCTAAAATGAAAAAGGAAGGCTGAGAGACAAGGCAAGAAAAACAACAAACAAAACCAAAACGATCAAAAAAAAAAATGAACAATCCCTGCTTTTATAAGTTTCAAATCCTACTTATGCTGCAACTGTTTTGATAGAAGAAAAGCATGGAAGAGTCTTTATACATCTCTATAAATTAAGTAAAACCAAAATCATGATCTTTAATTTCCTATTACCACATGTTGGGTTTGAACTCTTCCATGCATTGGACAAGGTACATGAAAGTTAGTTTGTCTCACTGCACGCTTTGACTGCTTCTCTGCTTCAGGATGACAAAGTCAGCATGTAAGAAATAATGAAAGCCTCCAATACCACAAACAAAATTACAGGTAAAGTATGCTCACCATCTCCTTTTCCTGGAGGATCTTCATTTACTTTACTTGAAATAATATCTACAAAATACCACAAGTTTAGAAGTATTTATTAGATGAAATCTACATCAATATTCACATCACTACATCCACTTAATAGTCAAAGATGAATTAAAATGCCAAGTAAGTACAGCAATCCTTAACACAAATGCCAAAAATGTAATGCTAGGCAGACAAATGATCCTTTACAAATGTCAGTATTAGCAACTTACCATCTCTGACTGGAGAAAACACATCTCCTAAACTATTCCGACTCAAATCATCAAGATTACTTGTGTCAGTACTTCTCCCATGATCTGTTTCTTTAGATGGAATCACATCCAAGCTACTACTGCGAGGAAAGCCTTAAAAGGACAAGAGAATTCATTGACATTTTCCAGAATGTACAAAAATAGTGTATTTTATCCCTAAATAATCTCGTAAGCAGCGTGATGCCCCACAACACCTTATAAACTTATCAAGATTCTAGAGGGTCATCTTTAACTTCCTCCTATGAGCTCAGGAGGAATCTCAGGGGAATATAACTAAGGATCAAGATATTTATCAACAACAGTAAGATATAACTGAACCTTTCTCCTCTTTTTAAAAATGAGAGTTAGGAGAATGCACTCATTTTTAGGTAAATACATGATACTACAGCACACTTAGGATGCATCAGGTGAAATGATGATTAGTGAACACACCTCCCCCTAGGAAGGCAACCACAGCCAGGTATCAGCATTTCTATTTATTATACAAGACAACAAGTCTGCTTCAGTCCGGCAACTAAAGATTCTAAGAAAAATTCCAAGAAACATGTTTTGGACTTGCTCAATGCTAGGATATCTTCGCTTATTTCCAGTTACAGAGAAGCAAAATTTGTCTCCAGACCTCCCCCAAAACAAAACTTTCAGCTTTTGGATATAAGGCAGCTTGGACAGACGTCTGCAGAATAGAAGCATTTCTTAAGTCAAAACAAAAACAAAAACAAACAAAAAAAAATCCAAAAAAAAAATCAACGTAATTATTCAAACTACAGTTTCAGATTGACACATTGAGAATTGAACTGTTAAACATCTAAATAACTGAATTCCTCACTCCAGAAGTGCCTGCATTTTGCTTGTAAAAGATGTGTGTGAAGAGTAGTAGAACTACTTCATAGCTAAAAAAGTGTCGCCCACACGTAGAAAAGCTGCATGTGATACCCACTTTATTTAAAAAAAAAAAACAGACAAACCTCCCCACAAAGTACTGTTAATAGAGTCTATTGCTTCTTCTCTAAGTGAGATTACTTACTCACGAGCCAAATGTAACTGTGGATTACTAGAATTCATCCTGCCTTCACCTGGGATGTGAGTCAGGTTTAAGATTTCAATTTTAAATGTATTAATGTATCATGTTTTCTGCTCCTTCAGATGTGACACATCTGAAGGATGTGTCTAAGATTTCACTTGCTAATTCAGTAAATACTTGGCATATTGAGTCAAACTAGAAGTGCATGATCAACCTCCGCCACAAGCTATGTAAGATGGACAAGGAGAAAGCATAAAATAAAACTGGATAAAATCTTTTATGTACAATTTTCCCCAGTTTCTTCTAATCTAAATGTCAGATCTAAACTGGTAGATATCTATTAAATACATGTTCATGGGAAACCAGTACATCTTCTCCTCACATTCAGAATTCACTAATATTTTGGCATGCTAACATAACTGCAACAAAAAGCTCCCGTTCGTTTACCACCTGTGTAAATGGGTCTTTTTGGTTTTGTTTTTTACATAAGCTATGAGACTACTAAATGCCCCATATTTGTCCAAAGTTAAAATCCACCTTTAGGATGTACAGTAACTTCCAGAGAACAAATGCAGTTCATGGTCTGTCTTCTCCCTCTTCCATTTGTAAGTTTAAAGATTGCATCTTAAGTACATGGGGGTGCTTACTTTCTAAAGTCAACAACATTCAGCTTAATGAAAACCTACTATTTAATAGAACATTATTTTCTAAAACCATTTAGTTATTACGAACAGACCCGTTTAATAGATAAACAGTCATTGCATTTTCAAACACTGATAATAAAGCACATTTTTAACTGAAATAAGATTTCCACACCATGCAGTAGTGTTGATTAGCAACACTTTTTCAGTACATAGAAAGCATTCAGCTTCACCTTGTGCTTCCCTGCATACCCAAGGGAGTTCATTAATCGGTGTCCCTATGGACTGCAATGGCTTATTGCCTAATTAGTGCCGCTAAATGCATTTCTCCTTACTTAAGAAGGGAGGAAAAAGTGCTTTTGAATTCAAATGACTTGAAAGGTTATCCAAAACTAACACACAGCTTGATTGATTTGACAATATTTTCAGAAATCTTGACTCAAATTGTAAAATCTTCTCCTAAAACTTTAGTTGAAAGATTAAGAACAATGACAGTTTATAAAGAGCTTGTTAACTTCAGAAGTACAGGTAACAAGTAGAGTTACACAACTAACCCAACTTACAAACTGTATTTAACCTCTTTCCTACCATGGGATGGTAGGATCATATCTCATACAACAATACAGTTAGGTTCCCTTATTTTGAAAAAATCTCAGATGCAAGTAATAAAATCTCCTTATTTTTTTCAAGCAAGGAGTCCATTATTCCTGTTTATTGATAGAACCACAAACCATTAGCTCTCTATTCCATAAGGACATTGTGTCAGAAATCATATTCTGTATCTAGGGATAATCTACACGTCAAAACACAAGAGACACCCCCATGCACCATAGTTTTCTCCCTTAAAGCTCAAATATATATCTAAAATTCTGGACTTGAAGCAAGAATTTCTAAACGTTGACAGGTAGGACCCAATTCCCATCCCACATCCTCCTTGTCTTATGAGAAAGGAAATAAGTAGGAAAGGCAGAAGACGATATAAATGCACATGCATTCAAGCACACTTTGGCAACAAATGCCCATCCCTTGATTCATTTTTATACTGTGATAGTCAAGGCACAAAATATGCTTTCTATCTTCTATTCTACATCAAAGGTTTTTAAGAGTAGGAATGAGATGCTACCTGTTTTGTCCAGAAGAACATCTCCTTTATTCTCATTTGGCAGAGTAAGATGAGGTGAAACTGTTGCTGATGTATGAGAAGTTGTATTTTTTATTCCAATATTTTGAATTCCTCCAAGATTACTACCAGATTTGACTTCTACTCTTTTGGATAAAGGTTTATTTGAAGAACTCTTAAGGTTAGACTGAACAAAAAGAGGAAAGAATTAAGATTATTCATTCAGCTAATAGTAGAAATACACACTAATAGTCTTTTTGTTCAAAACACTAAAAGACTTCAGTTCAAGTTGTAAAATTTGCCAAACATAGGTCTCAATTTCTCTTTAGAAACATAAAAGGACATATCTTCATGTGAAAGACTTCTGTATCATTATGCGAACATCCTATGGGCCTGCAGGAGGATATCCACAGACCCTAAAGTAACAATGGAGAGAACTGGATCTAGTCAATTTTCATCCTCAGCTTAGTCTTAGGAAAAATAGAAGACTACATTTTTAAAAGCTGCAGAGGGCTAATGATTCCATTTGGAAAGTTCTTTCTCCAAGGAATAGGCATGTGAGGCTTTTGGTTCAAGCAGAGCCCACTTATTCTTGGAAGAATCTCACCAGGTTTGCCAGATTTAACAAAATCAATTCAATTCAACTTTTATTTAATCAATTTCTCCAAGTTTTATATGTGCCTGTACCCCAGAAAAGCAGCTGTTGGTCTTTCCTTTTTGTGAAAGGGGCGGTTCAAGTGACTGTGCTACTGCTCACAAATGAGTCTTGGGTGCCACTAATTGATCTGTAATAGCAACTTATTCACACACCAAAGTTTAACTACTTTATAAGTTGCACTCATCTGTGCACTGCAACTCTGAAAAAGGAAACCTTATGAAAGCTTTGTATTAAAAAAAAAAAAAAAAANTGACCACTTTATAAGTCACACTCATCTGTGCACTGCAACTATGAAAAGGGAAACCTTATGAAAGCTTTGCATTAAAAAAAAAAAAGAAAAGAATGACACTTAGGATGGAATAGCTTTTCTTTCTGTATCAGTATGCATCACCTTAGTTGGCAACTATGATTCTCAGAAACTGAGTATTAGTGTTTTTAAGACCTTAAATTTGTTTTGCTTTTATTAATCTACATACTAAAAGTAAAATAGAAAGCTTTATTTATTTATTTATTTTTACCTTGGAAGAAGTGCTACTGTACTGAAGGCGTATGCATTTCACACAGCCTTTGTGAGCATTAACTGTTTTTACAGGTGATGTCAGTTTTCTTAAGTCATATTGGTAGATTTTTCCCCGAGAACATCCTATAGCCAAAGTAGTACCATCAGGCATGAAATCTACCGTCGTCAGAGGAAATTCAGCTACTATTGTTGTCAATAATCTTTGTAGAGGAAAAAAAGATAGGATAAAGAAGCTTCAGAATTCATTACCGAGACAATAATTGTACGATTAGACTTTTCAAAATGCAATACCTAAAAGATGAGCTTTCAATAAAGCAGCTACTATTTGGTAGCTCAGCTTCTTCGGGGCCCAGTAAATTCAGTGGAATATCTTAAGGAACAGTATATCACGTTGGTTGCATTTTATTTAACAAATGTCTAAGTGGCATAGGTCCCAAAATATTTCACTGGGGCAGGATCAAGTTATCTCCTTAACAGCACTTCTGATACCTGCTTTACTTACAGATGTCATCACACCAGCTCTGAGATGAAGTTTAGACCCTACTTTGCATCCTCCTGCTAAACCTCTCCAAACTACAGATGAACTCTTGTGTTCATTCAGCTACAGCAAAAGGACATCCCACAAGAGAACCAAAGTCCCCTGACACCCCTCCCTTGCCATCTTGCCCTTTTACTGTGCAGTATCACCACCTACACAACCACTGCTTCCTGCTTTCTTATCCAATGTTTAATGTCATAGTTGAACACATTTTTTTCAATTAATAAAAAGTAAATAATCATCTTAGAAATTCAAAGGTCTTCAATATACTCACTTTTTACTTGATGTGTCATAGAGAATAATTCTTTTATCCAAACCTACAGTGACAAGCAGCAATTCATTGACTGGAGAAAAGCAGATTTCTGAAGCTGGTGCTTTATGAGTATTTTCAAAATTATGATATGGGTTCTGACTATTCACATCCCACAAAGTTACAGCTCCACTGTCAGAAACACTGCCCAGCAAAGATTTCTTAAAGGATGAGTATTTCAGGTGTCGAATAGGCTGTAAAATGGACATAAATAATAAACTCTAACAGTAGTAGTAAGTAATATTATATATAACAAAAAAATAAGAATACATTAGGAATTTTGATGTTGCCGCCCATTAGGGATACAGATTTTATGGTAAATCAAACTAGTCCAAGGTCAGCCACTCTACAGAATGTTCCTTTTGCATTACAGTCCCATTTCTGCTGCTGGGGGACAGGCATTGTTTTGAGTAGCACACTCAGCAGTGTATACGACACCCAAAAGTAAAGGGTACAATTAAAAACAAGCAAACAACCTTCCCGCCTCACACACACACACACTTCTGGAAAAGGTAAGATAACAGACTCCGTCTAAGACAGGTTCATTGCCACCATAGCCTCCTTGCAACTCTTTGAACATGAACTGTACTTGAACACAGCCAACCCAGATCTCACATGATACTCAAAATATTTCACCACTGCCTTTGCAATGGCAATCACACTTCCTTTTCTGCTTTAAATATTTTTCCTAAAATATCCAAGATTGCATTTTCTTGTGTAGTTTAAGCTTTCCTGGTTTTAGCTGTCTTTTTATAAATCCCAAGTCTCTCTCTCTCTTCAATTGTGAATTTTCAGTTCTTAGGTCTAATACCAAAAGCTTCAGCTATGACCTCCAGTCTTGGACCTTGACTTCTGTAGTTTCACAGTTGCCTCATGTCTATTTCTTCAATTCTTTTTGGATATTGGATTGGATTTTAGATAATCCTCTTCTTATGGGCATCTTTGAACTTTGCGTCATCGCATCCTTCCTTCTTAAATAATAATCATTACTGAAAATATCAAACAAAATTAGCTGCTGCTAACCCAAACAGACACTGTCCTTTCAACACTGCCTACTGTCTTTCAGCCTCATTTCCTTTTCCAACCTGCATTCCCTCTAAAATTTTTCTCAGATGGCAGTGAATTGAAAGTAGTATCTGTCTGGACTAGAATAAAAGCTATCACATTTTATTTGTCTAGAAAAAGCTACTGTATGATTTTGGTAAGATACACAACACAATGTACTGTATTGGATTTTACTGCATTTTCCCCTTCATTTTACTGGAGCTATTTGTGCCTCAAATGCCTCCAACCTCATTTCTAGAACTGTATTACTTGTCATACTGCAAGTCTCATTGCTCCACAAAGCGGCAGTATCCTCAGCTGAGAATTCAAAAGTAATGGAAGACTGTCATGTCTTAGAACTAACTTTTCAAAACTGCAAAGAAGAAATTCATATGAAGCAAGTTTGCCACATTTCAGCAAGCACCACATTTCAGGAAGTGCAACTCCTGATGATTTCTTGGAATTCTGCACAGACAGAACTTCCAGAAACAGGTTTAGCACAAGATGCTGAGCTTGCAAAAAAAGGAAATGAAATCCTCTTTCAAATATTTTCCTGGTCAGTGCAGCACAAGAAACCATACACATGGTCTTTTTGCCTTAGCTGTGACTGCAGCAGTCTGCAAATGGTGAAGTACATTTTATCTTTAAACTTCCTGTTAAAACAGCAAATTAGGAGATATACAGAAAACAACTGGTTGATTACTGAAAAGGGTTGGTTGTACTCAGGGCTTTTCACTGTTGGAAAATAAATAAAAAAGCCTAAAACTAAATCAAAACCAGTCTAGCATCATAGATTAGCTTATTCTGAGATACTAGAGCTGCTTAAGCACTTTTGTACCTTAGTAAGCCTTGTAAGTGAAGGGTAGATGCAAGCACAGTTGCTAGCTTTAAAAGCTCCAGAGTATTTCCCTGTAAGGAGGGAGCAGAAGCCATAACACATCTTTACAAATCAACCAGCTGTTCAAACAACTAAACTAAATGCTGTTGCTAGGAGAAGAGCACCAGATAGTGAAGACTTGGACAAACTTAGTGTTTCAAAACAAACTTTAATTCACCCTCACAACAGAAAGCAGATAAGAATCTGGTAGTCTTAATGAATACCAGCAGCAAAGAAACTATGGGATCTACAAACAATTCTGTACAAGAACTTACTCTGATAAAGCACATGGATGTTTCCAAATCGAAATCAATTAACAGACTATAGGCCAATACTCCGAATTGAATTCTATGAAAAGAAAGTCCTTTAAAGCCTTTGGAAGCACCATAGTCTTGAGCTAGTCTACTTCTTGTAGAGCCTATATAGGATTACACAAATTAACTGGCAAGGAAACTACATTCCTTTATGCTGAATCAAGCAGAGACAAGCTAACTTATCAGGTTAGTCTGACCTCACATTCCCTAATTGAGGGGGAGGAAGAAAAAAAAAAAAAAAAAGTCCTTTAAAGCCTTTGGAAGCACCATAGTCTTGAGCTAGTCTACTTCTTGTAGAGCCTATATAGGATTACACAAATTAACTGGCAAGGAAACTACATTCCTTTATGCTGAATCAAGCAGAGACAAGCTAACTTATCAGGTTAGTCTGACCTCACATTCCCTAATAGAGGGGGAGGAAGAAAAAAAAAAAAAGTTAATATGTTATGACCCTTATTAAGCCAGACTCAAGGAATAAGCATGACAATATCCTCCTCAATTATTCAAATTTAGTTTTATAAAACTTGTCCCCTAATCTATAAATTTTTTGATTATGAACACCCTCCTAGTCTTCAGTTATCCAAGTCTTCAGTTATTTGCCTCACTACACAATTGATTCTGCAATTCCACAAAAGTTCTCACCCTGCAATATTAAAAACATGGCAACTCTCACATCTAAGAGTAAAAATACTATTTAGAACACAAGATAGGCTAATAAACTAGAGTTTTCAAGTAGCCCTGACATTACACAATTACAACTCAATGCTATTTGAATTTAAGACTACAACCAAGTAACTTCTCCCCTTTAGAAATTGTTATAGATCAGTGAATAATATCTCTGCACTTAGAATTACTGTGATTTAACACTTCAAATATCTTTAGCTATCTTAAAGATCACTTAACTTTACAGCAAACCTCTTGATTTCATCTGCCAAAATAGCTATTCACATCATCACTTATTCCTACACACTTTTTGCTAAAAAGGGTTGAATATATTAAACAGGATGATGAATCTTTCTCCGAAGAATTTTAAAATGTCCCATTAACCAGCAGCATAATCCCCACTCTGAAAACTCACCTTAGCTGTATAAGCCATCTGTGAATTTCCCTGTAGCCTTTGTATTGCACCCATATTTTTCAAGAGTTCATAATAATGAGATCAGAAAAATGAAGTGACTAAATACAGAGATCTTTAAGATCAAGTTAGGTATGAAGTACAATTTTGCTTCAATATGAATCTACAGTAATGCATCAAGGACACTGCAGCACCCAAAAGCAGAGATACACTGACTATAATAAAGACTTTTCAATACAAAGTATATCACAATGCCCGTGATGCTCTAAATATTCTTCATCAACCTGTAGTTTTCAGCAACAGACAGAAAAACAAAGAGTAACTTCCAATTCCATCCAAGATGTGGGAATGAAACAGCATTCACAGTAACAGAATACAACCAAACCATAACTTCAGCAACCCCTGCAACTCTAAAAGGTCAGGGTTAGGACAAAAGCAACGACTGTCATCCCTCAGGCAGCTTCTGCCTCTCTAAAAATGACCTAAAAATAAATAAAAATGCCCAGAGGACAAACTCTTGCCTGTGCCTAAGACCACACTCACACTGAGAATTCACACTGCATCTTCCAAAGGGCCAACGCAGCTGATTTGCTACTACAGAAGTCATTCTATCAAGGCAATTCCCCTAATGATCCCACCATTTCTGCAGTATATACGGTTCACTAAGAAAAGAACTGCAGTGAAAACCACCACCAAGGGCCCAGAGCAGTACAAAGGCTTATACTCTTCCCTACTCTACAGATGATTCTCTTCACTTGCAAGTCTGATTCCTCTGGATAGGTCAGAATCCAGGCTATCCACACACACTTCTTCATGGCACCAGTCATACAGCAGAACACTGAAATTCTGTTTAGGTTTACAAGGCTGACTGTTTTCTGTTCATTTCTACAATGTGTAGAAGTTGGTTCTTACAGCAGTAGAGCCTAGAGCCTACATCAGCTAAAATTGGCTGTTCACTGTATATAAATAACCACACATACCTGAGAAGTTAGTTATTTAAGATTACAACACATCCAAAAGGCTGCTTTCTCAATAGCACAAAGGCACTTGTAAAAAAACACAACCAGAGATATAACACCTAAAAAGATGAGCATATTGAAGGCTATTTCAAAAGCAGAAGAGCTCTCAAAACATACTCAATTTCAAACATTAATTTTGAGGTAGGGTGGGGGGAAAATGCTCAAAAATCTGATAGTAACTCAATACATACAACCTACCTGACGGCTGCCAAAACCAAAGGGAGTACTTGATAAATTGGTTGTAACACTGTGTAAAATAATTTCACCACTCAAAGATCCAGAAGCAATGTAGCAATCATTCCAATTATATGCAACACATGTGACTTCATCTTTGTGATCCTATAAGGTGAAGAGGGGAAAAACGGTTAGAGAACTTCAGGAAAACTGTGTTCCTAGCACATTTTTTTTTTGTGGGAAAACTTCAGCTTGATGTTTCTTCCAGACCTATCTCTAAAAAAATACTTAAAGATTATTCTGGATTATCCTAGAGAATAACAAAATATACGGGAGATCCGCTTTCATATTTTAACCAATGTCTCTCTATTTTTTTTCAGGTTGTTTTAATAAATTACCAAAGATGATGTTTTCTTTAGATGCAGTATTTTAATAAGACAACCATAGGGATCTGTACCACATCTATCATTATTATTTTAAAAGCAAGGTCTTTCCAAAACCAAAACTGATTTTATGATGCTTTTATAATCAGACCTATGGATCTGATACACTACGGGCATTTTCCCCTGCTGTTACCTGTAATGCACATATCTACCAAATAGCTTTACAGTATCTTTGCTGCAAATGATTATAGTATCTTCCTCCATATATTTGGTAAACACAATCAAGTACTTCCAGATCTCCAAGAGTAAAAAAAAAAAAGATACTTAAATGATTATACAGATTACTTAGTAATTTGACTTAAAACTCTAACAGCCTAAGAAAAAAATACAGCTAAAATTCAGAAGCATCTTTATTCTCCTAAATGAAGCATCAATTCACAGTATGCTAGAAAATAAACTAGAGTGACATCACTTTTGCGTATCATGACAAAATCTTAGAGAATTCCCTGTATCAGTTAGGAAAAAGATGACTAAGCCTCCTTTTTTCCAGTTATGTTCTTGCTTAAGCAATTTTGAATAACAGGAGTTCAGTTCTTTTCAAGAGGACCAGAGTATCCTACACATAGAAAGTCATTTTCCTGGTTGAAGCAACAGTTATCTGAATTGAAAAAGTCCTGTCAGAAAACATCAGTTCAAATTCTCAAAATAAAAGTCTATTCTTAAGATTTAAAGACGATAGCCTTATATCCTGAAGACACCAAGTCTAGACAGCGAGCATAGTTGCTAAAATCAGATTGTTATTTCTAGTACCTAAAGAGCCCAAAGTTAAACAAGATATATATGTGTGCTCGCTCCTGTCTGAAAACTTGAGCTTACGGATCTGTGATCCAGACAAATGGCATTTTCACAACTGGCAGCAAAATCCTGAAGTTACAAAGGCCACAGTTCTTCCTGCAGCCAAGCAGCAAACTCAAAGCGTTACCTTGAGACTACGGTAGAGTCTCCTGGACTTCAGATCCCAGATATTAACAGAGTTATCGAGACCTCCGCTTGCAATGTATAAACAGCTGGAACTTAAAGTCACACACGTCTGTTTCGCCTGATAAAAAAAAAAAAAAAATCAAAAAACAGACTATATGTTAAAGAGAATTAAGAGGTTTACTCAAGTCTACCTAGAAGTGTATTGACATATATTTTCACCTTTTTTTAAGGCGACTGACAAATCTATTGGCACACTGCAGTTATTTCCCTTCAGCAAGCAATTAAAAATCCAGACTAGTCTGGACACACAGAGATTTAAATATAAAGTAATAAACTCTCGAATGCTCTTCTCACATTTTCCATCCCTATTTCAAATTCTTTTAGTTCTGTTTTCTTCAATATGCATTTTCACTTCAAATTACTGTTCTCTAAACTGCAATCATAGATTTCTATTGAGCTATACAGCTTTAAAGAGAAAACTCTAGGTTTAGGGAAAAAAAATCCTTAAAAGAATATTAAAGAGTTGTCTAGGTCATGTTCTTCACATTTCCTAAACATTACAAAGAATATTATAGCAGCAAACTTCGTAATTCACCAAAGTACTTCTTTTTAAAGTGATCACTGAAGTGCCAACTTTGGGAAAAAAAATGCCAATCTTAATGACAGACCTATATAGAGGACAAATTATTCAGTTCTATCATGTTGAAAATTCACTTTTAACTTCTTAAGGTTTGAAATAAGAAAAAAACAAGTCCACCTAATTATTCACACGGCAAAACTGGAAGCAATTGCATTAGGTATACATAAGGTTGAAAGAAATCTCTATGGCAAACATTACACCTTTGAAAGTGTTTGCTTTAGCAGTTTTAACATATTTTCAGAACATTCCCATTCCAAATTACCTTTACAATAATTATCCAAGAAGAAGAATAAACATAATTCATAGTACCCAACAAGCCATTCATGCAAGCACGTTGAGACACTCTTGTAAACCCAAGCGAAGTAGTGCCATGCTTCCTCCCAAGAAAAGATTCTGCTACACAAAGTATTTGCAGAAGTCAGCACATGTAGTCTAGGAATCATCATTATACAGGCTCCCATGTTTTAGAAATATGTGCAATTTGTAGGCATGCACACTTTTGACAATTTAAGTTTGAAAATCCAGGTAAAACTTCAGTTGTGATTACACAGATCAAGCCTGAACCATTAGTTACCCTATCACCTGAAGACCTTATCGGAAAGCCATGAGCACCAGGGGCTGCAGTAACTGCAGCTTGCTTTTCACTGGTACAACCATTTTAGAAGTATTACTCCCCACACTCTCCTCAGAAATTTCAACTATATACTTGTAAATACTTTCGGGTTTTGAGTATGTGCCGTAACAAGACTAAAATTAACGTGGCATGCAGAACAGATGAGATGCAAACAGCACACAGGGTGTACTCATAAAAAGGGAACAGCATTAAGCATACTTACTCCTTCGGCTACTTCAAAAAGTGGAAAAGGTTTACTTTTACAGCTTGAAACAACTATCTTATCACCAATGGTAGAGGCAGTAACCAGGAAGCTATCTTAGCCACAGGTTAGGGACCACAACTGTGCAACACTGCTGTGTAGCAAAAGCAACAATAAGTCTTCCTTATTAAAAGATAAGAGAATGGTTAAAGAGTCTTCAGTCTTGTACCTTGAAGAGACTTTAGAAATATTTTGCATTTGTTATTTGAGGGGAAAAATAGAAATGTAAGGTTGTTTAAAAACAGGCAAGGGTAAACAACCCTTCATTTAGATCTTAGAGACACTTTGTCGCCATTCCCTCCACAAAGCAACTTCAGCCCTTCCTTCCCAACAGGAGGCAGCGCGAGTTCTTTCAGAGAAGAGAGAAAATCTCTGGCAGATAATATTTAAGATCTCTCTTCTGCTAGGCAGCTTACCCAGGCTGCACTTCTCCCCCCTTCCCTACCACCACACTGCAAAGTACGAGCTCCATTTAGCACTAGAGCTCCAAGCAATGTCTGTTGCTTTTAGCAGACTATGAATTTAAATAAAAGTCCTGTCCATAATAAATGTTGTATCAGTTCAGCACATAGTTTCTGGAGTATAATGGATATGTTTGCTGATTTGTTTCCCTCTGTATTGAGGACAAAAAAAAAAGCCTTTATGACACCAAATATTTCAGTGAAAGAAGGAAAAAAGCCTGCAACAGAGGTTTGCCAGAAAGACTGCTTAAGTTATTAAAAAAATACACAGTATGACATGTTACCCCACAGAAAACTTGGATGGATGCTGATCTCAAGTAACTAGAAATAAAATTCTCTGCTTTTCCCAAGCAGCAAGAAAACTACCGCTGTCCCCTATACTGGATTAACTGGATCACTTACATCTTCAGATCCCCCTAAATCTTTAGGCCAATACCCATAATGATTTTATACTAGTTTACTTGAGAATAAAGGGGTATTGTTAGATTTACCACCACCAGAACTAGTAGACGTATTAGTGCTTGCTTCCATCATTTTAAGCCAACATTTTAGCTCACAAAATTATGAAGAACCAACACTAAAACCAGAACCAACACTCTACCATAACAAATAAACAGACATTTGTAAAACTCACAGAATAACACAGTTGTTTCAGTTTCTGGGAGTGATAAGCTGACTGGGAGTGACAATAGCTCAAGTTTACTAAAGTTGCCTACAGCTCAAGTTTACTAAGAACATACGCTAAATAGATCCTTTCTACTATGCTCCAATTTCTTTGGAATCTCCGTAACTAAAGCATTAATTTGTGCTCTATGGTAACTTTTGCCTTCTCACACACTTGCTGCTTTGTAGACTTAAGAGGAAAGATGCATTCAGAATTTTGAGAACATATATTTTTATTTGTCAGCATCCTGCCTTTCTTTTACATCAAGAACAGGCATTTTTGCTTTTTCTCCATGACAGCCATATATCTATTCACCTGACACTGCTTCACTTCCATGCAATTTCTCATATGTTCATATCCTACTTGGCATCATGTATCATTATCCTATAAGAGGCTTCCAAGACATAGATGAAAAGTCTACATGGACCAGATAAGGCAATGCTATGGATGGATGGATAAAATAAATTTGTGCTGCTTCTGTAAATGCTACAAAAGCGCTCAGAAAAACAGTGCTTAGACAATAGGATACTTAAATGCACTCTGTCAGAAAGAGGCCATTTCTACTAACAGAATTAGTGAGAAATTGTTTAAAAAAGAATGTTCCTCAGTTTTCCTCTTTACACTATACACAGCATCTTACTACATCAGCAACTGCTTTGTTGAATCTTATCAATAAATTAAGTACTGCTTGAACACAGATACTATAATCAACCACTAAAGAAACAAATGAGTAAGTTTTGCCGCTGATAGGCAATTCAAGCATATCACAACCATTAAAAATGTGTTAGCCTCCTAAAGGAAGGCTAACGTCTATTGAAGCATTAAGCAGCACGAGTTTATTTCATAAAGCTTTTAAACACAGGCAACCACAAAAACAGATCTTCTCAGTATGTAAGGATTTTTATGCAAGACTTTTCAACACTAGAGAAAGCCTGTCAGTTAGAGATAATTTAATAATAATAATTAAGAAAATCACTGCAGTTTTGAAATCATAGAACTATGACTAAAGCAGTAAAGGATACTGTTGCTGGCCCAACACAGTGAGCTGACTGGATGTGGAGACGTATGCGGGTTGAACTGCTCTACCACAGTCACAGATGAGGAATCCCATATCTTTACGTCCTCTCCCGAAGAAGCAAAACGGACGCCTTCTTGCATGGCTGCACCTACTCATGCAAAACAAAGGAAAACTAAAAAATAGTCCACGAGTCAAGGAGAATTTCATTGATGCCATGTCATACTGTTTTCCGGATAAGACGCACATTTAGTTGAGGAGTTACAGAATTACCACCATTCAACTTAACACACTGCTAAAAGCAGCAGACACTCATTCACCTGTTTTAGTTGCTTTAAGCCTTGCAGGAAGCATATGATTTCCTTTTCTAAAAGCAGGGCATCAACCCTTTTGTACTACCAGTATAGCTGAAATCCGTAACTCAGAATTCCAGCTACTACAAGAGATGAAAACATTTTGTCTCCTTCGCGTTCGGAGATACCAAAGATGGAGTCCCGAGTACACACGATTCGCATGTCAACAGTAGATGGAGCTACACGATCTGGAATCAAACCAACTGTTGCAGGAAAACACTGGAAGTTTGGACCTAAGGGACTCACCATCCTGCAGAAGGGGCAGATACTCAAAACTAAACCTCTAACAGCAGAGCAGGAGCAGCAGAGAGCCGCTTTTCAGTGCTACTTCCATAACGCAGCCAAGTTCTACTGCCTTCTTTTTCCCCCTGACAGCCACTGTTTTGAGAGTTAAAACCAGACTTGCCAATTCCAGACGTATTCTCAGTTTTCACTCTGCTTGCTGCGAAGCGAGAAACTGGGAGATGAACCTTTCCCTCAACTCAAACCCCAAGAAAAAATAAATACATATAAAAAAAATTAACCAAAGGGGCTTCTGAGGTGTTTCTACACGGTCTTGGTTGACAGATCTCAACACGCTCGGGGCAAACTCGCGAAACTGAGGAAAACGAGTCAGGAAAGCGGGGCCTGGCCGCCGTCCCACGGCCGGCACGGACCTCTCCCCCTGCCCCCCATCTCCCAGGCCGGGCCTGAACGGGCCTGACCGGGTCTGACCGGGTCTGGCCTGGCCGCCCCCGCGCCGCCCCGCGCCGCGCC